>OZ030395.1:33820274-33860274 GCA_964023965.1 Melinopterus prodromus
GGTATTGATGATGAAGGCATGAAGGTGAAGGTTATAGGCGAATACATTAAGCGTGTGAGGAAAATTTTAAAGTCTGGTTTAAATGGAAAGTATAAAATGCAAGCGATAAATGCATATGCTATTCCTATATTTCGATACAGTGTTGGTGTTTTAAACTGGACGAAGAAGGAAATACGCGATTTGGACATTAAAACTAGAAAACAGTTAACATTAAATTTTATGTTTCACCCTAGGTCCGATGTTTGCAGGCTATACCTGCATCGTTTAGATGGAGGTCGTGGTTTGCAGCAATTGGAAAATATTTATGATTTGGAAATGTTAAATTTAGGAAATTTTATAAAGGCCAACAAGGAAGATAAAGTTATTAAACAATTAATTAGGGATACTTCTGGTAAGTCAATAATTAGTAAACATAAACTAATTTTAGAAAAATTTCAGGTCGAAGAACTAGAAAATTACGGAAATAAAACTTCGGTGGCGAGTTTAAAGCGGGAGATTAAGTTAAGAATGAATCGGAAAATGAGGGAGGATTATGTTAGTAAGCCAATGCATGGTCAATTTTTAAGAATTGTGGAGGGTGATGGTATTTCAAAATCTGGGTCTTTATCTTGGCTTTGTCATGGGAACATTAAGGCTGAAACGGAATCCTCTATTGTTGCGGCGCAAGATCAGGCAATTCGTATCAGATATCATGAACAGAAGATTATGAAAGTTGCTCATGATGGGAGCTGTAGATTGTGTCATCAGGCTCCGGAACATGTCTACCACTTATTGGCGGCTTGTCCAGTCTTAGCTGAGTCGCATTACATTGCTAGGCATGATAGGGTGGGAACATATATACATTATAATTTATGTTCCCAACTAGGTTTAGCAATGGATGTGTCTCGGTGGTATGACCACATCCCATCTCCTGTTGTGAGTAATGATCATATTACCATATTATGGAACATGCCTGTTGTCACTGATAGAATGCTTGATGCTAATAAGCCAGATATCGTGGTAAAGGATTTCCAGAGGAAGGTGTGCACGTTTATTGAAATCTCGGTACCTGCTGATGCGAATGTTGTAAGGAAGGAGCTTGAAAAACAACTTAAATATAAGGATCTCGCAATAGAAGTTGGACGTATGTGGGGCATGAAAGTGAACATTGTTCCGGTGATTGTAGGTGCATTGGGAGCAGTTAGTCTAAATTATAGTAAACATGTTAAAGAGTTGCCGTGCAAAATTTCGCCCTGGGAAATTCAAGAAATTGCGGTTTTGGGAAGCGCAAATATTTTGAGGAGAGTTTTATCATAAAGAACCCTAAATTTGCTGCTTAATATTTCATCTTTACCTTCTTTTAATGTATATTGTCTATTAATAAATGTGTGTCTGTGTGTGTGTGTGTGTGTGAGTGTGTGTGTGTGTTTTTAATGACCTTTGCACGAGGCTGCAAGGGTTTTCTGCAGTTTTCCTTTGCTTTGCAAAGAAAAATGAAATTTTTCTTTGCAAAGCATAAATGGCCTTGTGTTTTTCAAAATTGGGTAGAGCTGCAGTGATACCCGCAAAGGGAGTACCCTAGGCTTCAGCGAAGCTCGGTACTACCAATTTGCCCTGATCCTCTTTATTACTTTTCAAAATTATTAGTGTAAGTTTAGTATTTATATGTTATATCTAAATTATTTTATCTATGTTTCAAATATTTAATGAGATGTATCAGAGATTTTCAATAAATAATAATAATAATAGTAATAATAGGTCAAATCTGACCTCCTGAAAGAAATAGAATTATCTAATAAACGAAGCAGTTTAAAATCATTTATTGATCTGAATTGCTTTTATAAGTGGACGCCCACCATTTGGAAGAGAAGGAGTATATTGGGAGGTAGTAACATATCTTTTAATATATTTTAGGTTTCAGATTGGTGATAGTGTCAATTTTGACAATTCTAGTTATCCAGGAAGTTGTCAGTAATACGTAATATTTCTACGTTTCTTTGTAGTAAGTGTTATTGTGATACCTAATTATCCTTTGAATTTCAGTTGTAAATAAAGAGGTTACTCATAATATTTATTGTTATTGAGTCCACTTTAGTTTTTTAACAAATGGATTTAAATAACTCAAGAATATTGCGTAACAAATGGTCCATAAATGAATATAAGGAGGTGATTTGGTGTCACTTTTGTTCATTGTTAAGGTTTGGACGTGCCAATCAACGGGAATGCTTTAGATTATGGCGAGAAAGAAACCCAGGTAAAAGAATGGAGTTGACTGCTAATACTTTGGCTTCCCAGAGACGGTGCATTCTAAATAGGAATAAGTTATCAAATATAGAGATAGATAGTATAAGAAGGGAGGTAGAGATTTTTCTAAATCTTGAAAATGATGAAGTGGTTGGAGTTGAAGATTTAGAACCGAACAGCCATATTGCTGACGCTGAGGTGTCTGTTATTGTGGATATTGAGGTAAATGGGATGCCAAATCTGGATAATGATATTGACAATGACGTGCAGCAAAGTCAGTTTTTAATATTGGTACAGGAAGAGTTGCTTACTGCAGGTAATTTTCATAGCCGGGTTAAGCTGCCTTTCATAAGGGAGACTAACAGGGTTAGGGAGTTGATTGCGCAAGCTAATTCTGATCTGGAAGTATTTCTCAGAAATAAGCCAGAATTGTCCATTATTGAAATAAATAATTTGTTGTATGCATCTGCCTATGTTATTACTAAGATGGTGAATCCAAAATTTACTTCAATACACAATAATAGAATTCGGGAGAACCGTTGGAAGCGTAGACTCCAAAATAATATTGCTAATTGGAGAAAGGACGTTTCCAGGATTTCTGAAATTAGAAGATCAGTTCATTTAACTGAGAGGTTACAACGGTTACGGCAAAACATAATACTAAAATATAGTGTTTTAGGCGAAGAGAAGGATATAGTAGTTATTGAAGAAGAGTTAAAACAGAAAATTCAAGCTAAGGCCCAACGTATCAGAAGAATTGAGAAAAGAATTCGGACTTACAATGATAACAAAAATTTTTAAGAAAATCCTAAAAAATTTTATAGGGGTCTAGGCAAGGACAATATCTGTATCCAGAATTTTCCAAACATGCAGGATGTTACCAACTTTTGGACAGGCATTTGGGGGCAATCTGGCAAGTATAATTCTGAAGCGGAATGGATTAAACGCGAGGAGAGGCGTAATAACCATTATCCAGCAATGGAAGATGTACTTCTCTCCAAAGATGACATCTCAAATGCTTGCAAAAGTTTAGCACTTTGGAAAGCTCCTGGACCAGATAAAATTCCTAATTTTTGGCTTAAAAGGATAACCATTTTGCATGAACATTTAGTAAAATGTTTTAACAATATGGTTAATAATCCGGAACTGATACCGTCGTGGCTGACTGAAGGTGTTACTGTTTTGATTCCCAAAACGGAGAATACAATGGAAGTATCCCAATATAGACCTATTACTTGTTTAAATTGTAGTTATAAATTATTAACTAAAATTTTAGGTACCAAGATTTATGAACATCTGAAAGAAAATAATGTATTGCCCTCTGAGCAGAAAGGTATTTTAAAGGACAGTTATGGATCAAAGGAACTGTTAATAATCAACAAGAAGATTGTTGAAAAGATCAAGAAGTCTCGAGGAAACCTATCCATGGCCTGGATTGATTATAAGAAGGCGTACGATAGTATCCCGCATGAATGGATTATAAAAGCCTTGGAGATATATAGGGTAAACCGAAAAATTATTTTTTTGGTAAACTCATGTATGTCTTTATGGTCTACTAAATTATGCTTGCGGGGAGAAGACTCGTGTGTTTTCTCAGAGCCGATTGATATTAATTGTGGCATATTTCAAGGTGATAGTTTATCTCCATTGCTGTTTTGCATAGGCCTGTTTGCATTGTCTAGGGAATTGAACGAGGATAAAGTTGGTGTGCAGTTATTACCTGGCGAAAAGTTAATTGGTCATTCATTTTATATGGATGACTTGAAACTTTATGCCAAAAATGATGTGCAGTTGAAGAGGAGCCTCAGTATTGTTAAACAATTCTCTGATGATATTGGGATGCAATTTGGCTTAGAGAAGTGTGCTAAAATTAGTATTGTCAAAGACAAAATTGAGAAAACCGCTGACATATGCCTGAATGATCATTCTAGTATTAATGACCTAACAGATAATACTAGATATAAGTATCTGGGAATGGATGAAGCCTTTGGTATTGATGATGAAGGCATGAAGGTGAAGGTTATAGGCGAATACATTAAGCGTGTGAGGAAAATTTTAAAGTCTGGTTTAAATGGAAAGTATAAAATGCAAGCGATAAATGCATATGCAATTCCTATATTTCGATACAGTGTTGGTGTTTTAAACTGGACGAAGAAGGAAATACGCGATTTGAACATTAAAACTAGAAAACAGTTAACATTAAATTTTATGTTTCACCCTAGGTCCGATGTTTGTAGGCTATACCTGCATCGTTTAGATGGAGGTCGTGGTTTTCAGCAATTGGAAAATATTTATGATTTGGAAATGTTAAATTTAGGAAATTTTATAAAGGCCAACAAGGAAGATAAAGTTATTAAACAATTAATTAGGGATACTTCTGGTAAGTCAATAATTAGTAAACATAAACTAATTTTAGAAAAATTTCAGGTCGAAGAACTAGAAAATTACGGAAATAAAACTTCGGTGGCGAGTTTAAAGCGGGAAATTAAGTTACGAATGAATCGGAAAATGAGGGAGGATTATGTTAGTAAGCCAATGCATGGTCAATTTTTAAGAATTGTGGAGGCTGATGGCATTTCAAAGTCTGGGTCTTTATCTTGGCTTTGTCATGGTAACATTAAGGCTGAAACGGAATCCTCTATTGTTGCGGCGCAAGATCAGGCAATTCGTACCAGATATCATGAACAGAAGATTATGAAAGTTGCTCATGATGGGAGTTGTAGATTGTGTCATCAGGCTCCGGAACATGTCTACCACTTATTGGCGGCTTGTCCAGTCTTAGCTGAGTCGCATTACATTGCTAGGCATGATAGGGTGGGAACATATATACATTATAATTTATGTTCCCAACTAGGTTTAGCAATGGATGTGTCTCGGTGGTATGACCACATCCCATCTCCTGTTGTGAGTAATGATCATATTACCATATTATGGAACATGCCTGTTGTCACTGATAGAATGCTTGATGCTAATAAGCCAGATATCGTGGTAAAGGATTTCCAGAGGAAGGTGTGCACGTTCATAGAAATCTCGGTACCTGCTGATGCGAATGTTGTAAGGAAGGAGCATGAAAAACAACTTAAATATAAGGATCTCGCAATAGTAGTTGGACGTATGTGGGGAATGAAACTGAACATTGTTCCGGTGATTGTAGGTGCATTGGGAGCAGTTAGTCTAAATTATAGTAAACATGTTAAAGAGTTGCCGTGTAAAATTTCGCGTGCGTGCGTGCGTGCGTGCGTGCGTGCGTGCGTTCGTGCGTGCGTGCGTGCGTGCGTGCGTGCGCGCGTGCGCGCGTGCGCGTGTGCGCGTGTGCGCGTGTGCGCGTGTGCGCGTGTGATGACCACGTGTGATGACCTTTGCACATGGCTGCAAGGGTTTTCTGCAGTTTTTGCAATAAATGGCCTTGTGTTTTTCCAAATTGGGTAGAGCTGCAGTGATACCCGCAAAGGGAGTACCCTAGGCTTCAGAGAAGCTCGGTACTACCAATTTGCCCTGATCCTCTTTATTACTTTTCAAAATTATTAGTGTAATTTTAGTATTTATATGTTGTATCTAAATTATATTATCTAGGTTTCCAATATTTAATGAGATGTATCAGAGATTTTCAATAAATAATAATAATAATAATAATAAACGCCTTTATTTTAGCCATTGATAACAAATACATCATGATAACAAAAAAAAGTTCACCTGGATAAAACTAAATGGGCGAAGTTCAGTCAGCTCCCTGTTGGGAACCTCTGTTCTTCCACTTAACCCATAAAACAAATTTGAAAACCGGAACGTTTGGCAAATACAAGTACGCCGTTCCAAATAGGAAAAAAGAGCATAAACACAAGCTTACTAATGATACAATTAAGTTAAATAATAATCACACATTACAAACCATAATAACCACACAAGCAAGGTACAAATCACTGAGAGTATCAACACAATGAATACATTAATCTTACATTAACGCTATGAATATCTTCACTTCATCTTGAATTTTAAAGTCTGGTTTAAATGGAAAGTATAAAATGCAAGCGATAAATGCATATGCTATTCCTATATTTCGATACAGTGTTGGTGTTTTAAACTGGACGAAGAAGGAAATACGCGATTTGGACATTAAAACTAGAAAACAGTTAACATTAAATTTTATGTTTCACCCTAGGTCCGGTGTCTGCAGGCTATACCTGCATCGTTTAGATGGAGGTCGTGGTTTGCAGCAATTGGAAAATATTTATGATTTGGAAATGTTAAATTTAGGAAATTTTATAAAGGCCAACAAAGAGGATAAAGTTATTAAACAATTAATTAGGGATACTTCTGGTAAGTCAATAATTAGTAAACATAAACTAATTTTAGAAAAATTTCAGGTCGAAGAACTAGAAAATTACGGAAATAAAACTTCGGTGGCGAGTTTAAAGCGGGAGATTAAGTTAAGAATGAATCGGAAAATGAGGGAGGATTATGTTAGTAAGCCAATGCATGGTCAATTTTTAAGAATTGTGGAGGCTGATGGCATTTCAAAGTCTGGGTCTTTATCTTGGCTTTGTCATGGTAACATTAAGGCTGAAACGGAATCCTCTATTGTTGCGGCGCAAGATCAGGCAATTCGTACCAGATATCATGAACAGAAGATTATGAAAGTTGCTCATGATGGGAGTTGTAGATTGTGTCATCAGGCTCCGGAACATGTCTACCACTTATTGGCGGCTTGTCCAGTCTTAGCTGAGTCGCATTACATTGCTAGGCATGATAGGGTGGGAACATATATACATTATAATTTATGTTCCCAACTAGGTTTAGCAATGGATGTGTCTCGGTGGTATGACCACATCCCATCTCCTGTTGTGAGTAATGATCATATTACCATATTATGGAACATGCCTGTTGTCACTGATAGAATGCTTGATGCTAATAAGCCAGATATCGTGGTAAAGGATTTCCAGAGGAAGGTGTGCACGTTCATAGAAATCTCGGTACCTGCTGATGCGAATGTTGTAAGGAAGGAGCATGAAAAACAACTTAAATATAAGGATCTCGCAATAGTAGTTGGACGTATGTGGGGAATGAAACTGAACATTGTTCCGGTGATTGTAGGTGCATTG
This sequence comes from Melinopterus prodromus, assembly GCA_964023965.1. Lineage (NCBI taxonomy): Eukaryota > Metazoa > Arthropoda > Insecta > Coleoptera > Scarabaeidae > Melinopterus > Melinopterus prodromus. Next base: position 33,827,597 of record OZ030395.1, read on the forward strand.
GGAGCAGTTAGTCTAAATTATAGTAAACATGTTAAAGAGTTGCCGTGTAAAATTTCGCGTGCGTGCGTGCGTGCGTGCGTGCGTGCGTGCGTGCGTGCGTGCGTTCGTGCGTGCGTGCGTGCGTGCGTGCGTGCGCGCGTGCGCGCGTGCGCGCGTGCGCGTGTGCGCGTGTGCGCGTGTGCGCGTGTGCGCGTGTGATGACCACGTGTGATGACCTTTGCACATGGCTGCAAGGGTTTTCTGCAGTTTTTGCAATAAATGGCCTTGTGTTTTTCCAAATTGGGTAGAGCTGCAGTGATACCCGCAAAGGGAGTACCCTAGGCTTCAGAGAAGCTCGGTACTACCAATTTGCCCTGATCCTCTTTATTACTTTTCAAAATTATTAGTGTAATTTTAGTATTTATATGTTGTATCTAAATTATATTATCTAGGTTTCCAATATTTAATGAGATGTATCAGAGATTTTCAATAAATAATAATAATAATAATAATAAACGCCTTTATTTTAGCCATTGATAACAAATACATCATGATAACAAAAAAAAGTTCACCTGGATAAAACTAAATGGGCGAAGTTCAGTCAGCTCCCTGTTGGGAACCTCTGTTCTTCCACTTAACCCATAAAACAAATTTGAAAACCGGAACGTTTGGCAAATACAAGTACGCCGTTCCAAATAGGAAAAAAGAGCATAAACACAAGCTTCCTAATGATACAATTAAGTTAAATAATAATCACACATTACAAACCATAATAACCACACAAGCAAGGTACAAATCACTGAGAGTATCAACACAATGAATACATTAATCTTACATTAACGCTATGAATATCTTCACGGTTAAATACCTTTTCCCTCAAATAAGGGGGACAACCTGCTATCAAAATTTTATGATATAGGCAGGCACCATGCAAGTATCGCCGCTCACTCATATTTAGCCAACCCGTCTCTCGCAGTTTGTGCGATATGTAATCGTACTTCCTTATACCATATATGAATCTCAAGCACGAGTTCTGCAGCTTTTGAATCTTTGACTGATTAGAAACTGTTAGGTTGGGACCGTATACTATGTCGCAATGATTCATTTGGCTTAGCACCAAAGAATCGCAAAGAATAGTTTTTACTTTACAGCTCAGAAAATGCCGATGCGTGTATAATTGACGCAACACACCATAACCCCTTTGCAAACATAAATTAACATGGTTTTCAAATGGGAGTTGTAAGTCGATAGCCAACCCCAAACTCTTGACGGTCTCGGATATATTCAGAGGAACCGAGTCCACGAGCACGGCACCGCGCACACCAGTAATCAATGTTTCAATCAATCGCCAGTTAAATTACCGTAAGCAGGAAATCTTGAGCCATTTTGAGCACGGAATAGAGAAAAAAAAGCATAAAGGTGCACCTAACCTATAACTACCGTGAAATTAAATATTCGATTCCATCCAATATAAGCAAAATACATTTTTCGGGCCCGCTTTATTGTTCTTCTGCGTTTCCAGTCCTATTTTAACTCAATAAATATCACTTGCCTTAGGCATATTTATTACTCCAATGCGCGTCAAATTAACGGGTACATATTATGGCTTCCAAATCCCGGAATCTCGGGGTCCCGACAAATAATGATCTTTTTCGGGATCCCGGGATTGTAAGTCTAAACATCGGGATCTCGAAAGTTTAATCTAAATTATTTTCTTATTTTTTTGTTAATTGGTGAAGTGTGGGCACTGATCTACAATAAATCAATTGAGCTGCTATTTTTAAGGATGAACTTCAATCTATAACAGCACCAGTTCTGATTAAATTAAGTATCAAGGTTAAAATGTTCGTTTATACCAACATATTATAATAGGAGGAACAGATTTTTGCAAGAAGTAGATATAATTCAATATGGAGGCAAACATCATTTTCAGCTTGTTTGCGTCTTTTTATTTACCTCAACAAAAATTCAGGCTTTATTTAAAACAGAAACAAAAACATAAACGTAAAAATTAGTGGCGGATTTCTTTACCTGTATTCTATGATGTACTACAGAATATAGAATTTGTGAATAGGTATAAAATACAGCGAAAAAAATATTGAAAATAAGTAGAAAATAAAGATACAAATTAATCCCGATATACATATGTGTAAAATGAACCCAAATTGTAACAAAAATTATTCTTATTAATCGTTGTTATTAATCTTTCAATGGTTCACTCCAATCGAACGAACGATGTCATTTCTTGTTCCGATTTTCAAGTTTCTTCCAGTTTAAGAAATTTACCTTACACTAATGAAATATTTAGGGACGACGTTGTTCCATCATGAAGTGTACGCCATAGATTGCGTATCGGGTAAAACATCTCGAGTTTGTATTGAGCTGTGACAGCGGTATTATGGTCGTTTTTGCCATTTTTTTCATGGCACAATTATCGCTTTTTTACTTCATCATACGCAGTATAATAAAGTATTGTAATCATACCGAAAAAAATTGAGATTTTAGCGGAAATAGGTCTTTTTGGGTCCCCTGAACATTTTTTACCAAGATACAAAAAAATGTCTGTGTGTGTGTGTGTACCCGTTATTTGTGGAGACGATTCCGGAGAAACTATTGAAGGTATCGGGACGAAAGTTCATATTTAGAAGTTTCATAACTAAACTTAGAGCTGAAAAGGTTTTTGTTCAAAAGCGTCCAAAGGAACTGGCTATTTACTCATAGCATTTTACAACGATTTTGCAATTGAGCCGCCATTTCTGCAATTTTGTCAAAATACATAAATAATAAATTAAAGTAGAGGAAATTTTGTATAATTTATGTTTATAACATTTTTTGGTAAAATTAATAGTTTAGCTGCAGGAGCAAATTCTAATTGATCGAAATCGTGTCTGCATTAATAGCAGGTAGCCAGGATATTTTCAATCTTTTGACAGTATTCAGAATGTCAGCGGTTGCGAAACGTCAATTCAACGCGCAAATGCATGGAGAATGCGAGAACGCGCGCACGTACAGTGCAACAATATTAAAACATCTTGGTGTCAATGTGTATTTCGATTGCGGATAGCCATGTTCTTATGTTTGAGCTAATAAATATAAGAAAGATTGTAAGACTATATGGTAACATTAAAACTTATTTGGAATATTGAGCGTAATTCTTTAGGAACTTTTGTAGTTAGTACTGAAGACTTTGGGTAAAACCCAAAAATATAGTATGCTAGAAGCCAATATAATATATTAATCATCAGAACCAATAACCTTTTTAGTTTATCATATGTAGTATAACAAGGAGGTTTAATCTTAGCATTTTTGAAATATTTTGCAAATAAGCCCCTATTTCTGGAATTTCGTCGAAATAGTTAAATAATAAATTAATGTAGAGGAAATTCTGAATAATTCATGACAATGAAATTTTTTGGTAAAATAAATATTTTAGCCGCATGAGCAAATTCTATTTCATCGGGATCGCTCGTACTGCATTAAAACACTAGTATTAAAACTAGTTAGCCAGGATTTGTCAGATATTGTGATTCTAATGATAGTAGCTAGTGTCAAATGCTGATGTTTTGACATTACATACTGTAAATATAATCAAAATATCTGTCTAGTTCTAGTAGTTTTATTTTAATGCAGACGTGGCCGATCTCGATCAAATAGAATCTCCTGCTATTAATAAAAAACTATTAATATATGGTATGATAAAGTCATGTGCCTGGCCACATCAGATTTTTATTTGCTTTTTTAGTGGAAAAGTTGTGTCAAAAAGTGCACTGTAAAACATGTATTTTATAATATGGGTTGGGCTATGTGAACTATATTTGATATAACCGAAAGACGTACAAGTAATATTCATTTTGTTCATGACAAGAAATTGAATATTTAAAATTCTAAGAAGTTTCACTGAATATTTCATCAATTTTCAACAATAAATAACGGTTTACTTGAAGACGCATTTAGAACTTTGTATACAAGTCATTATATTTTGCAAACAATAATCATTTTATTTAAAATGCAAACAGTTAGTCTATTTGAATAATAAACATCCATGACGTATGAATAAAGTTATCCAATTTTATCTTAAAGAAGAAAACAAAAAATTATCAAAATATTTATTGGCCGTAATATAAAAAATGGAAAAATTTGGCTCGATCAAATAATTTCTTTTGCCGTGACTATTCTTGAAACATTCTACAAGAACTTTGAGAAAATTGAAGATGGAAGAGCAAGTTATTATCTTAATGGAGTTTAAATTTTGTTTATTATTAATGTCAATACGCACACTTTGACACCTTTTAAACCGATAATTTAGGTTTTCTACTTGTACGGTAAAATTTGAAAACGTGGATCAAGTTTCAGGGTAAAAAATATTGTCCAATCAAGTTTATTTTAGGCGTTTCTTACTGCGTTTCATACTGACTAGATTTGGTAGAACTTTTAGCATCCCAGGCGTTTTGATCCGCCAAGTTTTGTTTTTTCATGTATCCCGGGATTACAAAATCTTTAATCCCGAAACCCCGGCATCAGTATTTTGTCCGGGATTGGAAGCCCTAGTACATATACATACATATGTGTGTATGTTTGCTTTCTTCTAGAAAATAGTCATTTGGTAGACAAATAGACCATGTCGCGGGTAGCTTTTAATAAACTCACCGTTTTTGGATACATTATTATCCGTTTGAACGTCTTTTCGGTCCGCACGGCACCTAAATCTGGCTCCCGTCAAACTCGCTCTGTCATTGTCTGTCATGTCGCCACTGTCAACAACTGTCGCTTAGCAACCGATCGATTTGACAAATTTTCTGACGTTTCTCGAGGTACACCGATTAGTACAACCGATTTTAGCAATTATTTTTTGACGTTTCTTAAAACCAATGAAATGCTTCTTTATTTGGCACAAGGGTAAGTTTCAACCATGGTTTCAACCAATTATGTCATTATTATAGTGGGAATAAATCTCTTGTGATTATTCTCGGGAATAATTACTGTAGCTTTTATTTGCCTAGCAACTGTCAGATACTTGTCAAAATAATTACTTAATTGTGTCAACGCGAAATGGGTGAAAGTCATCGGTTTAGTACCTTTTCTGATGCAGAAATTACAAAAAAGATTTTAGAAACTACTTCGAAAAATACTCTAATAAGTAATCAGTCTATATGGAGACAATTTAAGACCTTCACCAAAGAAAGAAATTATATTCTGGATCAATCTACTACAACAGCTACTCTGGCATTGATTTTAAAAGATTGGGCTTATAACATGAAAAGAAAAGTCGAAAATGATTATAAAGAAGCAGTAATAAAGACAATGTGGAATAAAACGTCAAAATTAGTTCAAGAACTTTACTTTAATAAGTATAACAGGTCCTTTGATCCTTTCCATGATATAGAATTCAGAAATGCTCGGAATGCAAGTGATGCAAAAAGAAAAATTTTACAAAAACATCCTGAAAAGCACAACCAAAGTTCTGTGGCACTTTCTAATACAGAATTGTTGCAAATTTTTAACTATTGGGACAAAGATACACCTTGTGGATTGCAAAGAAAGTTTATTTCACGTTGCATCGTATGAACTAGCTTGGAGGGGAGGAGAAGCTACGAAATGTTTAGTTCATTATTTTAAAAAAGAAACCGACATAAAAAGATTAAATACTGGCCGCATTGAATACAATCCCATCTTTACAAAAACTGCACAGGGTGGAGCACAAAGGTGCGCTAATAGTAAATGGTTGACTCCAAACAAAAATAACCCAGATATTTGCCCTGTTCGTCTTTTTGAAAAACTAACCAGTAGTTGACTCCAAACAAAAATAACCCAGATATTTGCCCTGTTCGTCTTTTTGAAAAACTAACCAGTAAACGTGAAGAAAATATTAAAACCGATCGCTTGTTTCTTACTCCAAATCCGGCTTGGCAAACTCATGGTTTTTGGTATAAAAACGTTCCTGTGGGAATAAATTCCATTTCAAAATGGATGAAAGAATCCGCAGAAAAAGTAGGTCTAGAGTCTAGACACATTTACTAAAAAAATAACTAACCATTCTGCCAGATCAAGTGCAGTCAGTAACCTTTCAAAAGCTGCTGTAGGAGAACAAGAACTAATCAAGGTCACTGGTCATAATTCTGCAAGTTCGATTAAACCATACTTACAATCATTAAAATATAATAAATAATCTTAGAGAAAATACGCAGGAGGAAACACTTAATATAACAAGCAATTCCAAATCCTCAATAAATAATGAGTCGCGAAATATTTTTAATAATTGCGTTTTTCATTGTACTAATTTAAATTGTTAATTCTTTTAATATATTCACAATGTGTCAACGATATTTTCATATATTATAAGTAATAATTAATTAAAATAAGTTGTTCAATAATTTTATGATAGTTTTATTGATCTTTTTACTTTATCATACGCAGTATGTAAAGTATTGTAATCGTGCCGAAAAACTTTTTTGAGATTTTAGCGGAAATATGTCCTTTTGGGTCCCCTGAACATATTTGACCAAGGTACAAAAAAATGTCTGTGTGTGTGTGTGTGTGTGTGTGTGTGTGTGTGTGTGTGTGTGTGTGTGTGTGTGTGTGTGTGTGTGTGTGTGTGTGTGTGTGTGTGTGTGTGTGTGTGTGTGTGTGTGTGTGTGTGTGTGTGTGTGTGTGTGTGTGTGTGTGTGTGTGTGTGTGTGTGTGTGTGTGTGTGTGTGTGTGTGTGTGTGTGTGTGTGTGTGTGTGTGTGTGTGTGTGTGTGTGTGTGTGTGTGTGTGTGTGTGTGTGTGTGTGTGTGTGTGTGTGTGTGTGTGTGTGTGTGTGTGTGTGTGTGTGTGTGTGTGTGTGTGTGTGTGTGTGTGTGTGTGTGTGTGTGTGTGTGTGTGTGTGTGTGTGTGTGTGTGTGTGTGTGTGTGTGTGTGTGTGTGTGTGTGTGTGTGTGTGTGTGTGTGTGTGTGTGTGTGTGTGTGTGTGTGTGTGTGTGTGTGTGTGTGTGTGTGTGTGTGTGTGTGTGTGTGTGTGTGTGTGTGTGTGTGTGTGTGTGTGTGTGTGTGTGTGTGTGTGTGTGTGTGTGTGTGTGTGTGTGTGTGTGTGTGTGTGTGTGTGTGTGTGTGTGTGTGTGTGTGTGTGTGTGTGTGTGTGTGTGTGTGTGTGTGTGTGTGTGTGTGTGTGTGTGTGTGTGTGTGTGTGTGTGTGTGTGTGTGTGTGTGTGTGTGTGTGTGTGTGTGTGTGTGTGTGTGTGTGTGTGTGTGTGTGTGTGTGTGTGTGTGTGTGTGTGTGTGTGTGTGTGTGTGTGTGTGTGTGTGTGTGTGTGTGTGTGTGTGTGTGTGTGTGTGTGTGTGTGTGTGTGTGTGTGTGTGTGTGTGTGTGTGTGTGTGTGTGTGTGTGTGTGTGTGTGTGTGTGTGTGTGTGTGTGTGTGTGTGTGTGTGTGTGTGTGTGTGTGTGTGTGTGTGTGTGTGTGTGTGTGTGTGTGTGTGTGTGTGTGTGTGTGTGTGTGTGTGTGTGTGTGTGTGTGTGTGTGTGTGTGTGTGTGTGTGTGTGTGTGTGTGTGTGTGTGTGTGTGTGTGTGTGTGTGTGTGTGTGTGTGTGTGTGTGTGTGTGTGTGTGTGTGTGTGTGTGTGTGTGTGTGTGTGTGTGTGTGTGTGTGTGTGTGTGTGTGTGTGTGTGTGTGTGTGTGTGTGTGTGTGTGTGTGTGTGTGTGTGTGTGTGTGTGTGTGTGTGTGTGTGTGTGTGTGTGTGTGTGTGTGTGTGTGTGTGTGTGTGTGTGTGTGTGTGTGTGTGTGTGTGTGTGTGTGGTGTGTGTGTGTGTGTGTGTGTGTGTGTGTGTGTGTGTGTGTGTGTGTGTGTGTGTGTGTGTGTGTGTGTGTGTGTGTGTGTGTGTGTGTGTGTGTGTGTGTGTGTGTGTGTGTGTGTGTGTGTGTGTGTGTGTGTGTGTGTGTGTGTGTGTGTGTGTGTGTGTGTGTGTGTGTGTGTGTGTGTGTGTGTGTGTGTGTGTGTGTGTGTGTGTGTGTGTGTGTGTGTGTGTGTGTGTGTGTGTGTGTGTGTGTGTGTGTGTGTGTGTGTGTGTGTGTGTGTGTGTGTGTGTGTGTGTGTGTGTGTGTGTGTGTGTGTGTGTGTGTGTGTGTGTGTGTGTGTGTGTGTGTGTGTGTGTGGTGTGTGTGTGTGTGTGTGTGTGTGTGTGTGTGTGTGTGTGTGTGTGTGTGTGTGTGTGTGTGTGTGTGTGTGTGTGTGTGTGTGTGTGTGTGTGTGTGTGTGGTGTGTGTGTGTGTGTGTGTGTGTGTGTGTGTGTGTGTGTGTGTGTGTGTGTGTGTGTGTGTGTGTGTGTGTGTGTGTGGTGTGTGTGTGTGTGGTGTGTGTGTGTGTGTGTGTGTGTGTGTGTGTGTGTGTGTGTGTGTGTGTGTGTGTGTGTGTGTGTGTGTGTGTGTGTGTGTGTGTGTGTGTGTGTGTGTGTGTGTGTGTGTGTGTGTGTGTGTGTGTGTACCCAATTTTTGTTAATTCATTTCCGGAGAAACTACTAAAGGTATCGACACGGAACTTCATATTTAGAAGTTTCATGACCAAACTTAGAGTTGAAAAGCTTTTGGTTCAAAATGGTCCAAAGGAACTGGGTGTTTACTCTAAGCCTTTTTCAAGGATTTTAGAAATGAGCCGCCATTTCTGTAATTTCGTCAAAATAGTTAAATAATAAATTAAAGCAGAGGAAATTTTGAATAATTTATGCCTATGACATTTTTTGGTAAAATTAATAGTTTAGCTGCAAGAGCAAATTCTATTTGATCGAGATCGGTCGCATCTGCATTGATTTAATACTATATAGTGACCCAGGATTTGCAAATTTTTCAGTCTAATGACAGTACCGGTAGTGTCAAATGCTGACAGTACCGGTAGTGTCAAATGCTGATGTTTTGACAATATCTCACTATATCTACTGTCAGTAAAATGATCTCATATTGTGATACCGTGTACGGTCCTTGCCTGACTGCGTCGGATAGGCAGCATCAGGCAGCATGTTGAGCGTGTCCAAAATGCATGTGTTCTGTTTGTTTTTGGTTTGACGAAGTATGATCATGCATCGAATGGGCTGGGCGACTTGGGGTGGTTGAACATGGATAACACTAGGGTGTTGCAATATTGTATCATAAGTTGCTATCCACTAGGATCCCACAATACCTGATGCGGAAGATATGCTGTAGAACGTATCTCCATAACCTTAATTTAAGTTCGGGGGTTTGTTTGCTCCACATGTCCATCGCACTGAGCTGTATAAACTGTCATTCTCTTACCAGGTCAGTCACATATACAATAGTCTCAGGGAAGATATGAAAAATTTATCGTGAAACAGTTTTGGGGGAAAGGTGAAGCGTTGGCTGTTTGCTCAACAGGTGGGAGTTTAGGCATCGAGCGCACATTGGAGGCTTTTTAATTTTAATTTTTTCTGGGCAGGTGCGATGGTTTGTTGAGTTGGATTTGCTGCAATTACGTGTAATTAGACTCTAGAGTAATTTTGTTGTTTGTTTTTGTTTTGATAAGTTTTCGGAATTATTTTTATATTATTGCTACAATTATGGCTTAGTTCTAGTTTGCGTAAGGGGGTTGAGTGGAAGAGTAAAGCAATTTGGAAACAAGTGTGCTGAACTGCGCCCTAAATATAAATAATATTTTGTTGCAATTAATATTGTCTTATTTTAATAAAGGAATTATTTATTTATTTAATTATTTATTTATCTGTTAAATCCTGGCTAACTAGTTTTATTTTAATGCAGACACGACTGATCTCAATCAAATAGATTCTCATGCAGCTAAACAATTAATTTTATATATTGTATGATAAAGTCATGTGCCTGGCCACATCAGATTTTTTATTGTAAAAATTTGTGAATCAAAAAATAATCTAGTCAAATATAACTCGAGAGTTCCATAAATTAGAAAATAATTTGACAGATTTTGTTCAAATTTGTTGCCATTTGGCAATAGTCACGAGAGCCCGCAGGGCTCGAGTGACTATTGCCTGGCAACAAGTTTTCAAAGAATCTGTCAAATTATTTTCAATTTATTCTCACTCTCTTGTTATATTATTACCGAAAATCGAAATAAAATTCTCGCCTTTCAAACTACAATTTTGCATTATCATTTCTGTCACGGTTAAAAGAACGGATAGGACGGCGGGAATTATAAAGCAAAAGTCAGATCTATCCTTTGCGGCCGCAATATTCGCCCAAAACTGTCTCCGATTACTTTCATGCTGTTAGTAATAATAGATGTGGGCCAAGACACTGATGCGTCTTTTGTTCCAAATTTTGGTTTTGAGGATATGCAGGATGCAAGAGTAAGGATAAGTGTTTGTTTTAATGTGTAGCGCCCCGTACACAGCGCTAGCGCATTCATTTATTTCTATTAGAATCAATAAGCAGCCCCATCAAACATTTTACTATTTGATTCACTGTGGTAATCTTCTTAGACAACAAATTCAGCATATTTGCAGCGTTATACAACATATTCAATGAAGTATTTACTGAATTTTGAATAAACTTCATTTGGCCTTATCCGTCAGAGGTGTTTACGCAAAACTACCATTCGATCGCTGAACAAGATAATTTCCCTGATCTTGTTATAACTGTTCTTGTTGTATCTCCGTCGTTAGAAGATGCAATTTACTGAATAAAAAAAGAAACCGCTGAGAAAACATTGGGCTGGCGTTTCTTTAAATTTGGTTGTTCTATTAAATATAGTATTCTTCAATAATTGTATAATTCAATAAAGTATCGGATATAGTGAGGTTACTATCGAACTGAACCAGTATCAATGTGTACATCCAAATTGCAGAAATCATCTAAAACAAACAAGTATGTCAATATCCATTATCTTATTTTATACAGGATGTCTTGTAAAGGTTGAGCTGGCTATACCTTCCCGGAGTAAAAATAGGCAAGACGTTCATATGAACCTTTGTTATAGAGTAATTCGTTACTTAAAGAGATAATATCGCCTCACAGGTATACCGGGTGACCCACGGGATAGGTACTCAAGTTTATTTTTTTTGTTTATAAAGCTGGACGAATGAAATTTGGGAATGTGTTAATACAAAAAATGCCATTCTTGGGGATATTCTAGAGGTTAATATTATTTCCGGTTTTTTCGGTAATGACGTCATCATTGAAATTTTAAATGGCATGGGTGACTTTCTGAACGCAAAAACATACCGTTCGTCAATTTTTATCACCAAGGCAACGCAAAAATAACTTTTTTATGTATTAGTCTAGGTGGCTAGGAATTGGTGAAAATAATCGAAAATTGTCAAATAAACACCAACTAAACCGATTTTGGCCGACATTGCAATACTGGCGCCCTCTTGCGTGATTTAATTGGTTTTTCCATTGAGTCATTTTTCTTCACGGGTACCCAATGGCCACACTCTGATTATTTGATAGAAAACATCTTTCCGATTACAATGATAGCAAATACTTGATATTTTATTGAAATTCTTTGCGTACAAACGTAAGTCAGGGCACAAGTCAAAGTCACTCAATGGACTACTCGAAGGAAGTACCCTGATTATGAGAGGAAAAGCATTTTTCCGACACAATGATACCAAGTTCTTGATATTTTGCTGATAATCGTAGCGTGAAAATGACGTTTAAGGGAGACTTGAGTGACTTGGACTTGTACGCTGATTTTGATCATTAGGTCAATATTTTTTTCGATTTCCTTGCTTCTAACTACGCTTTTACGCTAAGAATTTCAATAAAATATCAAGTATTTGGCATCATTGTAACCGGAAAGATGTTTTCTATCGAATAATCATGTGGCCATTGGGTACACGTGAAAAAAATACTAACTGGCCAAAAACCAATTAATTCACGCTAGAGGGCACCAGTGATGCAATGTCGGCCAAAATCGATTTAGTTAGTGTTTATTTGACAATTTTCGACTATTTTCACCAATTCCTAGCCACCTAGATTAATACACAAAAAAGTAATTTTTGTGTTGCCTTAGTGATAAAAATTGACGATCGGTATGTTTTTGTGTTCAGAATGTCATCCTGATTGCCAATATCACACAAAGAATATAGGGTGCCATTTAAAATTTCAATGATGACCTCATTTCCGGAACCGGAAGTCATATGCAAAATAACTATAAAGTTGGTGGCTGCATTTTAATACTAATTTTTGAGATATCCAAACCCAATCACTTATTTCTGATCTCACTATATTTTAGGGCCAAAAATAGTTTTGCGCGTTCAAAATTATTATTATTTCACCACTGTGCGACGTCTTCAGGCACACTGCATATAGCCAGTCTAACCATTTCAACCTATTACTCACCGTGAACACAAGACTTGAATTTATCGCTAAAGATCCTGTTGCGGTAATTTCAAAACTTTGATGGAATATTTGAAGAGATTGGACATTTAACTGGAATATTTTCAGTAAACCTCGATGTTATAATTCACGTCATATACCAATACCTCATTTCTGATCCTTCTATCCGTGATAGTTGTAGCAAAACGATAAATAGTATTCTTCATTTTGATTCCCTTAAAGCACAATGCAATTATATTAATATAATTATAATTCTATAAGGCAATTTTTGGCTTACCTGATTCGAGCATCTGTTACAGACAAATATGCATAAGACAACTTTTAGCAATGCTACTATCATCATCGCTATGAAAATATTCGCATTAAAAGTGAACGAGTTGTGAACTAACATCATTAATACGCTGAAGAAATGCACTACTAGCAAGCTAAAGTCCCTGGCCAGGGATAGTAGAAGAAGTAATGATGTTAATCTATTCATTTTTGTAGTATATTCGGAAAGTTCTTGCTGGACCTTTGTTAGTTGGAATATGAATGTCGAAATACCTTCGAATGATGTATGCCAATTGATTCTGCGTAGCATGATTTCCATTTTCTTGTTGATTGCCTCCAGCATACAGCTGATGATATAAAATATCACGTAACATTTGAAGGTTATAATAGGAGGCAAAAGATATACAATATTTAATATAAAACCAAGTATTCCATATATGAAATTGTGTTCTATGTACATTGCCTGTTCTAATAAAAGATGTCCCATTCCAGCAGTCACAAATAGAACAAGGCATGTCGTGATCACAATTCTTGCACTATTATGACGCAAATAAACGTGCAGCGTTGCAACATTTTGTTCTAAATTTGCAAGTTCGTTCAGAAGAAACATCACTTTAATACTATGTAGTTTCAAGAAAGCGATGCTATATAAGATGTAAATAACTTCTATAATAGCGTATGTAAAGTACGCAAGATATATTAGTGTTGATATATTGGTTATAGATGATTGGCCAATAAAATAATACACTGTTGTAATAGACGCAATTACAAGATGAATAATGACGAAAATAACAGAAGGTATTTTTGAGCCGGAAACGTATTTTCTACAAGTTGAGTCAAACTTATAGTCAATTGCAAATAACCACTTTAACGTGTAATAAATTGGAAATAAGAGCCAATATACATCTTTTGTGGCCTCTTTAGAAGCCTTCATGACTTTAACTACCAATCTAAGATATTGGGGACGTTTATTGATTTTTATTACACCTTGACCATTGTACTTAAAGTTGATTACAAAGCAATGACAACACAGACAGACATTCAATTAGAATAAACAGGGCGGAAATTTATTAATTATTAATTATTAATTTGTTAAATAACCTATACTTTTAATAGGCATTTTTAATCTCTATTCAACGGTATAGTATGTTCTATAATAAAAAAATTGAGAAGAACAGCCTCAAAGTTTAGTAGCGAGAATTAGCTAAAAAGATACACGTAATCTAGTTATCTAGGTGTAAAAATAACAAAATAGTTTAACATTGAAACTTCTCAAGTTACGGTTTTAAATGTTAACTGCCGACCCTAAACCAGCTGATAGTGGCCAAAGACCCTCATATTATTATTATTATTATTACACCACGTATTGTATGGTTTCATTGCCTTTTCTAAAAAGTTTATTATCTGCAAACTTGGGTGGCTTTTGCCATAGTTATAAATTATCATCTAACCTACATTTAGCACATTTGTATACAGTACAGTATCTAAAACAATAACCAAACTACACTCAATGTTTGAAATATTAACAAAATCTGAACAATAAACAAATTTCTAACAATAGACAAAGTCACCCAAGGTAATTAAAATACCTTGCATAAAGCATAAAATTCATTGCGAGATGCAAGATTTACAAAAGGTGTTGACAAGATAAACTAAGGTGGTTGGAGTTAGAAGTTGGTATTACTTAAAAGGTAACAACTATTAAAAAAGCGAAATACTTATTATTACATAATAAATAGGTTCCTGATCTTCATTAAGTGAAGCCTCTTTTGTACTGCTTTTATGCGACCTGGGACCACAGGGAACTGGGATGTAGGTAAAGGTAACTAAAGCCATCCTAAAAACAACACAATTCGCGCGCTCGCCCATAGTCGCGTTACACACATCTAAACAAATCTGATGTGGCCAGGCACATGACTATCATACAATATATAAAATTAATAGTTTAGCTGCATGAGAATCTATTTTATTGAGATAAATCGTAGGTATTGTCAAAGCTTCAGCATTTGACACTACCTACACTACGTCATTAGGATAATAGTTATTTATGTCACAAGTGCCATAAGTACGGAATAGCGCGACGAGCGAAGGCAGAGCGTCGCCGTCGCACGTGAGCGAGTCGCGCTATCTAGTTTTTGGGAGGAGTGACATCAACGTTTATTGTGTTGCTTTTTGAGAAATATGTATTTAAAAAAAATAAAAAATGGTTTTAATTCTGTATAGGAAATGTTAGGTTGGTACCACTTTGACAAAACGTCAAGTTTACAAAGCTAATTCAATCGACTTCCTTTCTTAGAACGTCCTTGCGTCCGCGAAATAAACATATTAAAATTAGTTTCGTCAAGATAAATTATTGACATATTCTCTGCTTGAAGATTAGGTAAGTAATATTCTTACATATTCTAACCTTTTTGTTTGATTGTCTATAGTCTGTACTGTTAGCTCTTTCTGGCTCTCGACGTACTTGATTTATTGTATATGTTACAGTAAAAGCATCAACTTCGTAAATGTATACACTTACTAGTCAGTGCATACATTTACTGATTGGTATAGTAGAAGTATTCACAACCAATGAAATGTACACTTTTACTAGTACATGCATAAATTTTCTAACCAACTTTCGTAGAAGTACGCACAAATAAAATACGCGGTAATCTAAACGTAATGTTGATATGAAGGTCTCCATGCCATCAGATGTCATTACAGGTATAATAAAACTCGAGGAGTTGTTTCTGATGGTAATTGTTTAATCGTACTTCTGGCTACATGTTTCGATACATATCTGTATCGTCTTCAGGCCTTGCGTCAAATAGCTGTACAATTTCTGAGGGGGTCAAGGTCATGTGTATAAATAGACTTCGTATGGGTTATAAACAATTATCGTGAAAAACACGTAACTAGCGAACAATATTAAATTTAAAATTAGGAGCTCTAGAATTGGCATCAGACAACAGTCACGTCTGTCAGGTTATGGGAAGTTGGTACCGGTGTTGTGGCCGTCATCACGTGGTGTCGCGTCGTTAGCGGGAGATTTAAACAGTTTTAGGAAAAGTCGATTCGGGTTCACATCAGTTGTCTGGTTAAGGAGCAGGTCTGGTACTCTCACGTGACGTTTATAAATCTCTAATTCTTCATATAAGTTCATCTTCTTTGATTTATTCATTTCACGTAATAATTTAAGATTGTCGAACTTAATGTCATGTTTGGTCTCCTGTATATGTTTGAATACATAAGAATTCTGGTTGTGAGTATGTTCGCGAAATCTAATACATAGGACAGACGGGTCGTGGAATAGGTGTTAGATTTCGCGAACATACTCACAACCAGAATTCTTATGTATTCAAACATATACAGGAGACCAAACATGACATTAAGTTCGACAATCTTAAATTATTACGTGAAATGAATAAATCAAAGAAGATGAACTTATATGAAGAATTAGAGATTTATAAACGTCACGTGAGAGTACCAGACCTGCTCCTTAACCAGACAACTGATGTGAACCCGAATCGACTTTTCCTAAAACTGTTTAAATCTCCCGCTAACGACGCGACACCACGTGATGACGGCCACAACACCGGTACCAACTTCCCATAACCTGACAGACGTGACTGTTGTCTGATGCCAATTCTAGAGCTCCTAATTTTAAATTTAATATTGTTCGCTAGTTACGTGTTTTTCACGATAATTGTTTATAACCCATACGAAGTCTATTTATACACATGACCTTGACCCCCTCAGAAATTGTACAGCTATTTGACGCAAGGCCTGAAGACGATACAGATATGTATCGAAACATGTAGCCAGAAGTACGATTAAACAATTACCATCAGAAACAACTCCTCGAGTTTTATTATACCTGTAATCTAAACGTATACTTTTACTAGTAGAAGTGCACAACAAAATTACGTCGAATTCTATTGGCTCCCGCTGTGGTCAACATAACCTAATATAATTCTTACCAGAACAAAACAATTATGATCAAAAGGAGGCGCAATACGAATTACGAAGGAAACCATTGAAATAAATATGTTGAACAGTATTCTTAAAAGTATAGTGGAGTTCTCATGCAGTGCAGGTATGTCCTGAGTAGTTCATTTTAATACAAACACTCCAGCTCAAAAATTGTCCCCAGAACAACCAGTGAACATAATGTTTTGCAAAATACCAATGCAGAATAATAATGCATAATGAAATGTTTACGTAATTTAAAGTACTCACCATGTTGTATTATTAATGTATTGTAGTAAATAAACTCATGGATAAGAAAATCCGGTTTTTACCAGTTTTTGATATTTCTCCTGCAGCCCATGAATGAATTGCCACAAGCAGTTATTACGTTGAACAAACGATTAGTCGTTATTATACAGAGACAACCAGATACACTAAATTTGGCTAAATTTGTTTATTATAATTCGTTCTTCGTACAGGATCAATTGTTTATAATACAGGACAACTGGTAATTTGATAATTTGTTTCAACATCTGATAAGAGAGGTAATAATTTTAACCACAATGCATATTTGTAAATCAAAAGTGTTTGCGACATATTAATTTTTAGTTTTATTAAAACAATACCTAACAACATATCTTTTATAACATTTTTATGCTTTCATTGCCTAATTAATCCAGAGTGCAACAAATTCAAACCTATCAAAACTACCAAATGAAACGAAATAGCCATGTGAAACCGTTTTGAATTAAATTCATTTATCAGTTCATTTACATACTGTTCTCAATTACAATAGTATGGACAAATATTCATTTCAAAATTAAATTGATTAACTATGCACGAAAGGAAACAAAAATGTACATAATGTTAGCTTCAAAAGATCAAGAAATTGATGAGAATATCGTAATATATTCTTCAATAAGTTTCTGTATTTGTTAGTACATTTAGTTGATACTCTTACTACTCACTGGTAGCATATGTATGCATCAGCTAGTGTGTGTATACATCTACTAGGAATAGTATACATTTGTATACAGAGATAATACTTTTACTAAAATGGCCAGTAAATGTATACACTGACTAGTAAGTGTATACATTTACTCCACTTTACGCTTTTACTGTAACATATACATAAGACCGTTGAGGTGTCGACGAATACATTCTTTCCTGGCATTAATTTTATATGCTTGTAAAATCTTTTATTTTAATTGCTGGTGAGTTATCTTTTGGATTTCTTTCAATTTCATTTTAAAAAAGCGACGATGTTCGTCTGTGATTTTAATTGGTAATGCCACTCTAGACTTTTTGAAAAATCGATTTTTGTGTTTAAATGATGTCGTGAGATCTTAGAAATAAGGTACAATATGTTTCATATTTGAAAAAATGTTTAAAAGCTTATTTGATTAATATACGGTCAAGTGTCTAGCTAAGCTTACATGCAAAAAGTTTATCACGAGAGTTTACAGCCTAGAGACGTATACGCTCTTATCTTATTTGGAGGAATTACATCCATGGTGTGAAATATAGCATAAAATAATATAAAACACAAAGATTTTGTGGAAATATCCTCGGTATGTTCGTTGAACTGACGCTAACCGCACAATGTCGCTGTCTGATGTAACGTGTGTTGTTCTTGATTAGTTGGTAAAAAATAACAGAATTAATTAGTGACATTCCCGGTGTATATCGTGATCGAAAGGAAGCAGCAGATTTTCAAATAGAACTAATATGACAAGCATAGAATTGTTTGGAACTAGAATTGTCTCTGCCTGATCGTATATCCACAGTCCACACCTGCAAAAAAGTAATGTCGGTTGAAGACTATTACACCGTTGAAGTAGATGACGTTTATTATCATCTTTTGAACTTTGTTGCTGTGTTTTTTTGCTATTTCACAAGTTGTAGAGTGTGAAGAAAATATATATGGGCGACACTGCTCAATACATTCTGACCGATAAAATGCCGCAGCACGACCTGGTGATTTCATTTTCACTTTCAAGTGGCAAAGTAATTGTGCATATTGCAGCAAGTATGGCCATATGTGTTGTCAATCATGCATTATCCAGCCTTCTGAATATTATGGTGGTATTATGTATGAGCATCGGGCCAAACTGCAATAATTTCTGCGGAAAGCTGACGCACGGTGCATCATGTTTTCAGAGCCATCGCTGGACTGAAGCTGCAAAACAGGCCCGGCTCTGTCGTCAAAATCAAACGGAAAGAAACAAGAGGAGGAAACTATTAATTTCAAAAGATAATTATATCGTCCAGGCATCACCGACTATAGTAAAATACAACAATTCTATACATCAAAGTTGCACAATACTTCAAACCGTGTTTTCACAAAACAGGATTTTTCTAACTGGCCGGAAAGATAACTTCGACCGATCTTCATCAAATCACTTGAATTTTATATGCAGCTTCAGAACAACATTATCTAGAGAAGTACATACGGATTTTACGATAAGTTCGAAACTTTTTTGTTATAAACACTTTTAAACCTAATTTTGTACCTAAAAGTGATCATTTCTGTTCAAACGTGCGCCATTTTGTTTTAAAGCGATTTTTTTTAATTTCCGTATGCACTTCCAGAGATAATCTTATATAGAATTAATTTATTTAGTTTTTACGGGTAAGTGAAAAACTGAGTGCAAAATCTTTCCAGCCGTGCACTCTGTCCGCCGGAAGAGGTTTCCTTTGATGTCCTCTAGCACTTTAATTTTTTATTTATTTTAGTTTTTTTTTGTTGTGAATATTCCTCAAAATATGAACAATAAAGGGCTTTCAAGAGATTTAGTAATTCATTTACTATATTGTAAAAATATACCTAGAAATGCGGCTATTTTTTCTCGCGCTAGAGTGGCATTACCCCTTAAGGTCGGATTCGAAATGATAGATACCAAATATACCTAATAAATATTGAGGTAAGTATTTCGTGGTATTTCACCGAAATGATTAGGTATTTCCATTCAAATTATACGTCGAACAGAAGAACAGAAGAACAGAACAGAAGAACTTGAAACCTTTGCCGATAATACAAAAAATATCCGGCTCAATTCTGTTGGGTCTAGGTGACGATTGTTGATGGCTATGTCGTAGTCTTCTTACGTTCAACAAAAAAACGCCGATATTCACAGAATTCGTCACCTATACATGAGAGAATTGAGCCGGATATTTTTTGTATTATCGGCAAAGGCTAGTTCTGTTCGACGTATAATTTGATTGGAAATACCTAGGTAATCATTTCGCTGAACAACTCAGAATAATATTATGAAGTATATTTGGTTGCTTACCCATTTCGAATCCCATCTCTTCACCCATCTACCTATAGATGGGTGTTTTGAAACTCCCAGATCATTTGCAAGGTTACGCTAATCACCGTTAGAATTATAAACAGCGCAAATTTATGTTTTTTTGTTTACGGCGGCGGCGTCAACTTTTCTTATACAGGCTTAGCCAAAATTACCGGAACACCCAAATAATTCTCCAAACGGTAAGAAATTAAAAAAAAAATTAAACGAAACTTTTTTTACCTTAAACAATCCATCGTTCAAACATATTTTTAATATACAATTTTCATTTCATTTTATTTTTTTATTTTATATTCATTTTAGTATAGAAATTTAGTAAATTTTTTTTTTCAAATGGACCTTCCTGTATGTTTTTACATTTTGTAATTTTAGGACTAATTCCAACATTTTTTTTATTAAAATCATCTTTTTATAAAATGCACCACTTTTGAGTTTTAAGCAATTAATTAAAATTAGTCAATATTACCAGAACACCTACATAAGTCGCGAACTGCAAAAAAATCAAGAAAACATTCAAGCAAAAGTGTTTGTCTTTAAACAAGCTATCGTTCAAATATATTTTTAATAATTCGTTTTATTATGGAAATTTTGTAAACTTTTTACTTTATCATACGTAGTATGCTAAAGTATTGTAATCATGCCGAAAAAAAAAATTGAGATTTTAGCGGAAATAGGTGTTTTTGGGTCCCCTGAACATTTTTGACCAAGGTACAAAAAAATGTCTGTGTGTGTGTGTGTGTGTGTGTGTGTGCGTGCGTGCGTGCGTGTGTGTGTAAACGATTTTTGTGGCGATGATTCCGGAAAAACTACTAAAGGTATCGGTACGAAAGTTCATAATTAGAAGTTTCATGACCTAACTTAGAGCTGAAAAGCTTTTGGTTAAAAAGGGTCCAAAGGAACTGGTAGTTTATTCTAAGCCTTTTTCAAGAATTTTGCAAATGAGCCGCTATTTCTCTAATTTCGTCAAAATAGTTAAATAATAAATTAAAGTAGAGGAAATTCTGAATAATTTATGCCTATGAAATTTTTTGGTAAAATTAATAGTTTAGCTTTTTAGGTTATTCTAAGCCTTTTTGAAGGATTTTGGAAATGAGCCGCCATTTCTGTAATTTCGACAAAATAGTTATTTAATAAATTAAAGTAGAGGAAATTTTGATTAATTTATGCCTATGAAATCTTTTGGTAAAATTAATAGTTTAGCTTCAAGAGCAAATTCTATTTGATCGAGATCGGTCGCATCTGCATTGATATGAAATTACATAGTAGCCAGGATTTTGACAAATATTTTTTTATGCTGTCGCCACAGAAATGTCTATGGCTGTCACCACGCTGTCACACTCGGAACGTCATCTACAGTGTCATGAACGAATATAAATCTGTCAGAATTTGAATTAGCTTTTTAAACTTTAAACATTTCGTAGTGGTATCAACCTAACATTTTCTATACCGAAAAATAACCATTTTTGAATTTTTTTTAAAATACGTATTTCTCAAAAAGCAATACAAAAAACGTTGATGTCACTCCTGCCGAAAACTACATAGCGCGACTCGCTCACATGCGACGACGACGCTCCGCCATCGGTGACGCGCCGCATCACCACTCGTTGTGCTATTCCGTACTTTCGGCACTTGTGAGATAAACAACTATTATTCTGATGACAGTAGGTAGTGTCGAATGCTGATGCTTTGACAATACCTTCGATTGATACTATTGACTATCAAAATATCTGTCAAATCATGGCTAACTAGTTTAATTTTAATGCAGACACGATCTATCTCAGTCAAAAACATTCTCATGCAGCTAAACTATTAATTTTATATATTGTATGATAAAGTCATGTGCCTGGCCACATCAGATTTTTTTAAAATACACCTTGTATATTTTTACATTTTGTAATTCTAAGACTAATTAAAAATATTTTCTATTGATATAATTTTCTTGTAGAATGCATTATTTTTAGTTACAAGCAATTAATTAAAATTAGTCATAATGACCAGAACACCTACATAATTCTCCAACCGGAAAAACATATTTTTTAAACAAACTCTGCTTAAATATACTTTTAATATACAGGATGTTTATTTTACTAAGAAGGAATGGAAATTTTTCATTTTTCTCATCAAACATACAGTACATCGCATGATCTGCATCATTTTTTAGTTATCAGCCATTAATCAAAATTCTACATTTACTTTGACCGAACGGATAAATAATAACAAATTCAAGAAAAAAGAACAAAACAGTTGAATTACATTTTCAAGCAGCCATCCCTGAGCGGCTTGAAAATGTCCCAACCTATCAACAAATTCCCGTAAACAGTTTCCTAAATGTTCAAAAGTAATACTGTGAACTTCGTCCACTATCCTCTGCCTGACCGCATCAATATTTTGCGGCCTAGTGGCATAAACCTTGGACTTTAGGTGGCCCCAAATAGCAAAATCCAATATTTGCAAATCTGGCGACCTAGGTGGCCATTCAATGAATCCTCCCCATCCAATTCACCTCTGCAAAAAAAATTATTTAAATAATTTCGCACTTGGACACCGTAATGCGGCGGGGCACCATCTTGTTAAAACCAAATGTTATTTAGTTCTAAAACAGTTTCCAGTAGTTTCCAAAACAGTGTTCTGATAAAATCATTTTATTGCAAGCAGTTTTTGGTAACTTTCAGTTTTGCACGATTGGCGATATCGCTTGCAAAATAAGTAAATGTCAAGTAAAAATACATAACCAAACTGTGGCTACCAGTAGACACTTGAGTAAGCACCAACTGTCGCAGGCAAAAGTTGTCTAATATGCGATGTAACATGCGAAGTTTCTAAATTTAATAAAATTAATGTACTAAACGATAAAAAATAGTTTATCCTTTTGATTAAGATAAATTCGGATGTATGTGGGAAAATATTCTTTTCATAATAAAATGTTTGTTTGAATGTTTTTTGATTTTTTTTAGGCTGGAGAGGTATGTAGGTGTTCTGGTAATTATGACTGATTTTAATTAATAGCTCCAAACTCAAAAATGTATTTTATAAAAAGATTATTTTAATAAAAAATGTTTAGAATAAGTCCTAAAATTACAAAATGTAAAATATGAAAAAAAAAGTTTACGAAATTTCTATAATAAAATGAAAATATATTTGAACGATGGGTTGTTTAAAGTAAAAAAATTGTTTTTTTTTAAATTTCTTACCGCTGAAGAATTAGTTAGGTGTTTCAGTAATTTTGACTAACCCTGTATAAGGCAGTATGAGAACGTGGAAGCGTTCTTTTGAGATGTTAATTTGAATTGACAATTAAATCATTTAATATCAACTTGTTATTGTTCAACTTGATTTTTATTAGTGCCAATTTGATTGTTGGTTTGCAATTAGTTTTTGTTCTGCAAAAGTATCAGCCTTCTGCTCATACAGACAAACTGGACAATTAATTTTGGGAAATACAGATCTCTATCTATTTTAGCTTTAAGTACTTAACGTATTTATTTGTCATGAATAACGATTACATACTTGATATTTTGGTTTCGTATTTAATAACCTTAATAGATCGTAATAAATTCCCGAAAAGTAATAGCATTATAGAAGGAATACATTATTGATAAATAAAAACTTAGACTTGATTAGGAAGGTAGCCCTTTCATTTATCATAGTAGTGTTGACCAACAAGCATTGACAACAATGTCGAAAATTTTTCTAAAATTTAATTGTGTAATTGCATCTTGTGTTAATGATGTGATTTCAGCACTTCGCCCCATGTATTTGTTCACCACATGTTTAGGAATTAGCAATTGGAAATGCATCAGAGAAGAAAACACGAAATTCTATAAACCTACTGCGTTAAGAACTGTACGACTTTTGATGCAGTATGCTGTATCAACTTGCGTGTTTTTGTTCGTCATTTTCATGGTGGATATAAACATACAAGAAAATGCCCTCGCTATTGAATTGAATCGCAACGTTGATGTATTCACATGTGTCATATCCGCAGGGAATGTATTCTTAGGGTGTTTTTATTCTGGACAACTATGCTCATTAATCAATAAAATCTACGCTATTGATATTGAATACAAAAAATTTGGAATACCTCTCCATTATTAGTAAGTTTAATAATTAATCGTTTGGTCTCTTAGGTAATACCCTTTTACTATTGTTTAGTTACTGCTTCTTGCGATCATTGTCAAGTAGTATTTTCTGTGGTTTCTTGATTATTTTATTGATGACACTCACATGGATTTCATTTGGATTTAAAATCAATATCCTACTGTTTATTATACAAGGTTTTTCGTTATGCATACCGTTAGTGATCACTGTTCTTATTGGTTTACAATATGGAAACTACGCTCTAATCATTAAGGAGAGGTATCAGCTGCTCAACGCATATTTGGAGGCCATGTGTGTGCCCGAAATCAAAGGTAAGTAAGTATGACGTTTAAAAAATGCGTAAAGTAAGGAAACATGACACAATATCTGAAATGATTTGTTATTTGAAAAATTTCGTCAAAATATACATATTTACATCAAATTTAATTTCCGACTTTCAATTGTTTTCGATTTAACGCCATCGACACTTACTACATGGCAACCACATATTTTTTGTACTGGTATTGATAGGTCTGTTAATTGTAAAGAAAATTGTAAGCTAACACATTTAAAAAAATCGCGAAAAAGACAGTTGAAACTTAGTGTTATATTGATAACTTTTTTTGTTTGTGGTAAGCGAATAGGCGTTTTCAAAAGCTGCATATCTTGTCAGCTTATTGCGTTTTTTTACGTTTTTTTTATGAAGCCGTCGGCACCCTACTTCAAGAATCGCTGTAAATGCGTCAAAAACATTTGGGAACAAATTTTTGCAATTTCACGTAAAAATACAGAGCTTTAGGTTTACTATGAGACCATTTTAAGGTTTCTTGGACAATGGGTTCACCTGGAATAAAATAAAAAAGCGAAACGCTACTGCCTTCCGCTAACTACCTACGGTAGTAAGACAGTGACATATTGTCAACGATATCGGTCTGTCTCTTTTGCTTGCGCCTGCAACAGTTTTCGCCAGCCAATATAAATCGCGCCAGCCTATATAAAGCGCGGTATACAGTTCACTGATGCCGGAGAAGAAACTGCTTCTTAACACCTGCACAGGCATTAAGGGTTGCCGTGGTTATATGTCAAATATATCAATTATTTGACAATTAAAAAGATCGATCATCAGCAGATCAATCATCAAAAGATCCATTTGATCGATTATCAAAAGATTGAATTGATCGATCAAAAACGATCAAAAGATCGTTTTGTTCGATAATGATCGATCTCCAATTGTGATCGAAGATCGATCACAAATTTCCAAGATCGCCGACACACATAGTGGCAGAGTACCTGAAAAGCTGGCAGAAAATAAAAAAATAAAGTTGTAATTTGTCCTAAAGTAATACTTTCTATAAATAACTAAATAAATGATACATCGCTTCCACACTTCAATATTCAAACAGCGCGCATGCGCGCGCGATGGCATCGCCTTAAAATTTAACATTTCGCACCATCTGCTTAAGACCAAACAAATAGTTAGGTTGATGTATTGTTTGTGAAGTACTTTCGGCAAAAACACACTATAAATGGGATGGAATCGTTACCTCCAGGTATGTATTTTTCAGATACGGTTGCATCTACATAAAATATTTCACATCTAGGCACTATAACTGAATACACTGAATATACCAGTGTCATTTTATATACATTTGGTTTCTGTTTAGAGTAAAGTTATGTTATTAGGGGTTATGTTATTAGTTTTGCGATTTTTACGTTCATTAGATTTCCTACAACAAAGCCCACTTGATCTCAGTTGCAGCTTTTTGCATTTTTTTAAAATATTGATGTTTTATGGTGTTGATATGAGCCGGTACGCCAAAAATGTGACTTTTGTAACAAACGTTTTAATCATACTTCTAAAAAGTTTTTGGGGTCTCTCATTCAAAATTTGTGGTCATATTTTGGAAATTCAAAATGGCGGGTCCAATATGGCGGCAAAAATAAAAATCTGGATTTGCATAAAAATTAACACCAGTGATATTTAAGGATCTCTGGTTTAAGATCTGATGTCAGATTTCAAAAATTCAAAATGGCGGAACCAACATGGCGACAAATTCCAAGTCTGAGTCTGAGTGAACGGAAACATTTCCGTTCACTCTCCAAACGAGATGCCTGTTGCGTCGTTGCTGCTCTACAATTTTTTATTGTTTCATTCATAACTTGACCATTTAGGCTGATGATAATCACTAGGCTGATCGAAACCGGTTCCTATTGAAATAAATAACAATCAAACGATCAAAGAGATTTTATTTCCAATACATAAATAACAAAAAGGCACACAAATGTTATTTGGGTTTAAAAGTGCCATCCCATGCTACATGGCACTATTTTACCTATGCTGTTTGTAAAATTAGTTTAATCTTCCGACTCTCTCAAGCGTTCAAATAATACATTTCCGGGCATGAGTGCATTAAAAAATTTGTTTACTATGGTCTGTATGGTCTGTATACTGATTTTCTATACAGCTTACATATAAGTTATAATTAGTTTTAAGTTTCATAATTAGTTGACCTAGCATTGTCGCCTTTCAACTGTTTACGTATAATAGTAAAAATAACAATTTCGTTATCACAGAAATTTCAACTTTTTCTCTATATTTAGTCATTGGTTGTCGTTAATTCGGGTAAATTTTTTTAAAATAATTTTGCGCCTTTTTATTCTTTACCAATTTATTATTAGACTTTTTATGGAATGGTCGATTGACACGATTATAGAATTAAATTAGCAATTGTGTTTATTTTGTGCCTGTGTTTTTACTTTATCATACGCAGTATGCTAAAGTATTGTAATAATGCCGAAAAAAAAATTGAGATTTTAGCGGAAATAAGTCTTTTTGGGTCCCCTGAACATTTTTGACCAAGGTACAAAAAAATGTCTGTGTGTGTGTGTGTGTGTGTGTGCGTGCGTGCGTGTGTGTGTAAACGATTTTTGTGGCGATGATTCCGGAAAAACTACTAAAGGTATCGGCACGAAAGTTCATAATTAGAAGTTTCATGACCAAACTTAGAGCTGAAAAGCTTTTGGTTAAAAAGGGTCCAAAGGAACTGGTAGTTTATTCTAAGCCTTTTTCAAGGATTTTGCAAATGAGCCGCTATTTCTCTAATTTCGTCAAAATAGTTAAATAATAAATTAAAGTAGAGGAAATTCTGAATAATTTATGCCTATGTAATATTTTGGTAAAATTAATAGTTTAGCTTTTTAGGTTATTCTAAGCCTTTTTGAAGGATTTTGGAAATGAGCCGCCATTTCTGTAATTTCGACAAAATAGTTCATTAATAAATTAAAGTAGAGGAAATTTCGAATAATTTATGCCAATGAAATTTTTTGGTAAAATTAATAGTTTAGCTTCAAGAGCAAATTCTATTTGATCGAGATCGGTCGCATCTGCATTGATATGAAATTACATAGTAGCCAGGATTTTGACAAATATTTTTTTGTGTTGTCACATTCGAAAACAGCTGATCTCATCAGAGGTTGGAGAACCACTATGGAACGTTGCCGCTGTAGTGCGGCAAATTTTAAAATAAAAATTTCAAATAAAGTAAGATCACCAATTTGATTATTTGTTGATAAGAAATATCAACCCGTCTTTATATATAATTCCAAAAACGATACATTGAGAAAATTATAAATAAAGTATAGCGATATAGTGTTGTTTTATTTTAGTATTTTGGTAGGGATGTGTCATGAACAAATATAAATCTGTCAGAATTTAAATTACCTTTTTAAGGTGCGTTTTCATTAGTGATAATGGCAGTGGTAGCAGACGCCGTTATAGTATTTCCAATAGAAAATTGACAGTGACTCATGTTTATGCACATGCAAACTAATATGTGTCATTATCACGATATGTAAGGAACACTAGGTATAATTTCGTATTCTACCACCGCCATTAGCTACCATTACCTACTAATCGGAACGCACCTTTAAACTTGACGTTTCGTCAAAGTGGTACCAACCTAGCATTTACTATACAGAAATCATTTATTTTTTTTTTAAATACGTATTTCTTAAAAAGCAACACAATAAACGTTGATGTCGCTCCTGCCAAAAACTAGATAGCCGACTCGCTCATATGCGACGGCGACACTCCGCCTTCGGTGACGCGCCGCATCACCGCTCGTCGCGCTATTCCGTACTTTCGGCATTTGTGACATAAATAACTATTATTCTAATGACATAGTGTAGGTAGTGTCAAATGCTGATAATTTGACAATACGTACGATTTATCTCAATAGAATAGATTCTCATGCAGCTAAACTATTAATTTTATATATTGTATGATAAAGTCATGTGCCTGGCCACATCAGATTTTTGGTTTTGAAAGGTCGCTCATTATACATTAGGCCTTGCTCGATGAACACAAGCTGGAAATTCTTATAAAAAATTAACAATGTTTACTCCAGAATATTACAAATTAATAAAAATTCTTCAATATTGGTTGGCGGTCAGACCAAATCTAAAATTCTAGGATAAAAGTTCAATGATTCTGAAACAAATATATAAATACAAATAATATTCTTAATAAAAATTATTGATTACACCGTAATAAACGATATAATGGCAGCAAATTTTCTTGCAATTCACTTAATATCAATACGCTATAGATAAGTTGCCGAGCATACAGGGGTCACAACCGTGGCTAATGACATAAAATAATGAGTAAAAATGACACAACCATAAAAGCAACGGAGATTTTTCAGGGTGAATGCAATCTAAATTTAACGACCAATAGAATCCTAACTAATAAATACGAATATGTCTCTATCAGTGCCATTTACAACAAATAAAACTTCGAAAACGCTACAAAATAACTAATAGTATAGTCATTTACACTACGTCACCTTTTATTAGAAAAAAAATATTGCCCCACTGGAACATTTTTTAACAGCGCCCATGCTAGATAAGTATAATATTTGCGTCGAGACTAAAAAGAAAAATTAACATATGGGGCTGTTACTTCATATTTGTTTATAACATATACTTCTAGACAATATTTACAAGTAAAAACTGAGTAATAATTAGGATGCATGTACATATTGTACATGTACATATGCACTTAGTAAAATTCATATTTTCTGGACTACCCTGTATAATTTACAGAAATTTACAAATTTTATGCTTTAATTATTCGTTTTAGAAGAAGGACAAACTTTTATAAAGTATGACATTTTCCAGTAAATCAATAACAAGGAAGTTACCATTTTTTCATACATTCTCGGACACTCTGTATGCTTGTTTATAAATTTCCTTGTGATAAAGAGAATGTAAAATAGTTAGTGTACCTTTATAATAATAATTTAAAGAGTTTTTTCTCTAAATTTATAAGCGCTGAATTGATGCCACATTTGATGGTCTTCTGCCACTATGTGCGACACCTAGTCCATGGCATGCCGAATGGCTGCGCAGCTTCTGACAAAAAGTATTGTAGCTTCTTTAGTGTTTTGATTTTGTTAAAATAGTTTTAAGAACAACATTCTTAAACATTTATACTATCAAAAAATCCAAACAAAAAAATCATTAAAAAAATAATTCAACCCCGTAAGTACGAATCATGCATCAACTGTCAAGTTGACAAACAAAAACAAGCCGGTATTACATTATGTAAAAATTAGCTGTACGACCGTTTTTGGCGCGCATACCCTATACACTGTCATTCTGACATTAATGTTAAGTACGAAACATGCATCAACTGTCATGTTGACAAACAAAAACAAGATTACACAAACAGTATTACATTATGTAAAAATGAACTGTACGACTTTTTTTGGCGAGCGTAGTACATAAATAACTATTATCTACGACTCACATATAATAAGTTCATTGCATACGTATTTATGACTATCTAATCCCCATTATACGGCGCCAATGATTATAATGACACTAGCGATGTATAATAATGAGAGTTTGTTCAAATAATGACCTCATTATTTCTACGAACTGTCATCATTATACAACGCTAGTGTCAAAGTCAAAACCTACCTGGATGACAGTTATTTGACAGTTCGCCTCGCCATCATTGACAAATACATTTAAAATATTTTGCATAAAATTGCATTTTTGAGTCGTAGATAAAACATCGTATTTAACTCGCACATAACGGATATAAATCGCTCGCATGATTACACGCTCGGCTACGGCTCGCGTGTAAACTTCAGGCTCGCGATTTATAGCCTTAATTATGTGCTCGCCAAATAATATACTAATTATAGCATGGACCGTTGAGAAGTCATTCATCAACTCAAAGTCGCTACCCACGAAAGGGAATTGGAAGACTCTGCCCCAATATTCGGACAGGATTTCCATTGTCGATACCGTGGCTGCCTTTCATATCAGACTTGCGGACACAGCTATCCTGCTGAATCAGGCGTTCCGCATCCAGTTGCTATTCTTAATAACAACGGCCTTCATAGGTATTGTGACCTCGCTATTCCTTATAGCCGTCAATTTTAAGAGAGGGCAATCATCCGGTCTGAACTACCTTTTCATCATATGGGCCATGACGAATTCTTTGGCGTTGATATTTGTTGTTCATACGACTTGTGGACTCTGCGAAGAGGTACCTTTGTGACATTGATGTGTTCTGTTAAGAATTTTTTGAGTAGGAAATGTTTGTTGCAGGCTAATAGATGTCCGAAAATACTTCACAAGATAGGGAATAAAACTAATGATTCGAAACTACATGAAACTGTAAGTATACCACTTTTTGATTGGGGGAGAGTGGTACACAATGGAATAACTTTTATTCTTTAGATTTATTTTATGTTTCAATTATCAGTTACAAAGTTAACGAAGTGATGTGTAATTGACATGGTGTATGCATCATAAGTATAACCTAAGTATAGCAGCATGTTATTTGTTTCATTGTGTACCACACGTTGTACAGAATGGAACAGGTGCTAGTATACAATGAAACATTTTGTTCATTTTCACTCAAAATAAATTTGTAATGCCAAAATAAAATTTATTTAGAAAATGAACACAAAATAACAATAAATATTTTATATATTAAATTTGTAAGTAACAAGAACACTTTTTGCTGCACGGGGAAAATATTTGGGACAAAAGTTGACAGGGCTCGAAGGGGATAAACGATAGTGATATTATCAACTTTCGATTTGAACTGGAAGCCCTTCCGGTTTGACCGGAAGTCAGTGATATTGATATGAGCTTTGGAAATAATCTAGGAAAGAAGGATGTATGAGGTATCATCGGAAAACTATTTTAAAACTAAATTCGTTTTTCATTTCATTTCAAACTTTTCTTTAATTTGAAGATTATATTATTTATTTTTTAGGGACACTAAAAAGAACCTGCCGTTATTCTTTAGTTAACGTTAGTGGTGGGTGATGTTTATCGATGTTTTAGAAACATCGATGTTATGGTTCAATGGTCGATGTTTTTGCCATCGATGTTTCTATTTTTAAACATCGATGCTGACATCGATGTTTTGCAAACATCGTGCAGCAGCAACAGCAAAAATGAGATATAGGATCCGGGCGTTTAGGTCGCGCCAACATGAGTTGCTGCTGTTTGTGTTTACTTAAAACTAGTGATTTTTTTACTCTGCTCTGCAAAATTAAAAATAAATTAGTTGTGTCAGGGATACCGTTGTGTAAGGGTGAAATTTTAGGTGCTACAATTTTCTTGTTGAAAAATTCACTATTACGTAGATACTAAGCACGGTGATTTATCCTTTATGTAAGTAAAAAGAGAACAAAACACTAAACGTAAACATTTTATAGAGATTAGTTAGACTAATTAGATTAATTAGACCGCCTTAAAGTTTGAATACATTTTATGTTAATAATAAAATGTAAAGTATGAAAAAAAATAAATCTAGGCTTGTTTTAGTTTTTTTTCTAGTTCTCATTTTGTGTTTACAATTGGAAAATAAAACAAAGCTAAATTAAAATAAGCTCAATAAGCAGAAGTTATTATGATGTATTATTATAGACTATAGACAAAAACGCTGTCCGCTGAAAATATGGATGTTTTCAAACATCGATGTTTTATAGCCGATGTTTTGATACCATCGATAGTTGGTATCGATGGTAACATCGATGGTCACCATCGATATTTTGCATCGATGTCCCATCACTAGTTAACGTGGTCCGATTTCAACAATAAGCGATAGATATCTATCGATATAATAGTCAATGGAGTCAATGCATAATCCTATAGATAGCTGTTTATTATCCTTTGTTGGTTTAAGGGGGATTCAGGGTTTTTCCTCTCAAAATTACCCCTTTTTTATAATTTTTTATTGGCGAGACTATGCAATAAATCGATTGCAAATTTGGCACAAATATTTATTAGTTTTTCGAGTATTTACAAAAAAAAAAATAATGGAGAAATATGTTGAATCACGCGACCCGCGACCATGACACTGCGCGAAGATCCGCGGTCACTGGTTGGCATGATTGGACCACTCCAGGCGATCTGAAATAAAAATATCGAATAGCGCATAAGTATAGTTATCGTTTGATGAACCAGAAAATAAAATTATTTATATTTGACGAAATGGTGACTTGTCAAACTCAAAATATTGATTTTTCTCATCAAAATTGACAATATTTCCTCTATGAAAAAAAATCTGATGTGGCCAGGCACATGACTTTATCATACAATATATAAAAATTAATACTTTAGCTGCATGAGAATCTATTTGATTGATACAAATCGTGTCTGCATTAAAATTAAACTAGGTAGCCAGGATTTGACAGATATTTTGATAGTCAATAGTATCAATAGTAGGTATCGTCAAAGCATCAGCATTTGACACTACCTACT
>OZ030395.1:33863333-34228333 GCA_964023965.1 Melinopterus prodromus
ACACACACAGACACACACACAGACACACACACAGACACACACACAGACACACACACAGACACACACACAGACACACACACAGACACACACACAGACACACACACAGACACACACACAGACACACACACAGACACACACACAGACACACACACAGACACACACACAGACACACACACAGACACACACACAGACACACACACAGACACACACACAGACACACACACAGACACACACACAGACACACACACAGACACACACACAGACACACACACACACACACACACACACACACACACACACACACACACACACACACACACACACACACACACACACACACACACACACACACACACACACACACACACACACACACACACACACACACACACACACACACACAGAAATTTTTTGGCACCTTGGTAAAAAATCTGATGTGGCCAGGCACATGACTTTATCATACAATATATAAAATTAATAGTTTAGCTGCATGAGAATCTATTCTATTGAGATAAATCGTACGTATTGTCAAATTATCAGCATTTGACACTACCTACACTATGTCATTAGAATAATAGTTATTTATGTCACAAATGCCGAAAGTACGGAATAGCGCGACGAGCGGTGATGCGGCGCGTCACCGAAGGCGGAGTGTCGCCGTCGCATATGAGCGAGTCGGCTATCTAGTTTTTGGCAGGAGCGACATCAACGTTTATTGTGTTGCTTTTTAAGAAATACGTATTTAAAAAAAAAATAAATGATTTCTGTATAGTAAATGCTAGGTTGGTACCACTTTGACGAAACGTCAAGTTTAAAGGTGCGTTCCGATTAGTAGGTAATGGTAGCTAATGGCGGTGGTAGAATACGAAATTATAGTGTTCCTTACATATCGTGATAATGACACATATTAGTTTGCATGTGCATAAATATGAGTCACTGTCAATTTTCTATTGGAAATACTATAACGGCGTCTGCTACCACTGCCATTATCACTAATGAAAACGCACCTTAAAAAGGTAATTAAAATTCTGACAGATTTATATTTGTTCATGACACATCCCTACCAAACTACTAAAATAAAACTACACTCATCGCTATACTTTATTTATAATTTTCTCAATGTATCGTTTTTGGAATTATATATAAAGACGGGTTGATATTTCTTATCAACAAATAATCAAATTGGTGATCTTACTTTATTTGAAATTTTTATTTTAAAATTTGCCGCACTACAGCGGCAACGTTCCATAGTGGTTCTCCAACCTCTGATGAGATCAGCTGTTTTCGAATGTGACAACACAAAAAAATATTTGTTTAAATCCTGGCTACTATGTAATTTCATATCAATGCAGATGCGACCGATCTCGATCAAATAGAATTTGCTCTTGAAGCTAAACTATTAATTTTACCAAAAAATTTCATTGGCATAAATTATTCGAAATTTCCTCTACTTTAATTTATTAATGAACTATTTTGTCGAAATTACAGAAATGGCGGCTCATTTCCAAAATCCTTCAAAAAGGCTTAGAATAACCTAAAAAGCTAAACTATTAATTTTACCAAAATATTACATAGGCATAAATTATTCAGAATTTCCTCTACTTTAATTTATTATTTAACTATTTTGACGAAATTAGAGAAATAGCGGCTCATTTGCAAAATCCTTGAAAAAGGGTTAGAATAAACTACCAGTTCCTTTGGACCCTTTTTAACCAAAAGCTTTTCAGCTCTAAGTTTGGTCATGAAACTTCTAATTATGAACTTTCGTGCCGATACCTTTAGTAGTTTTTCCGGAATCATCGCCACAAAAATCGTTTACACACACACGCACGCACGCACACACACACACACACACACACACAGACATTTTTTTGTACCTTGGTCAAAAATGTTCAGGGGACCCAAAAAGACCTATTTCCGCTAAAATCTCAATTTTTTTTTTCGGCATTATTACAATACTTTAGCATACTGCGTATGATAAAGTAAAAATGTTCAGGGGACCCAAAAAGACCTGTTTCCGCTAAAATCCCAA
Source organism: Melinopterus prodromus (assembly GCA_964023965.1). NCBI lineage: Eukaryota > Metazoa > Arthropoda > Insecta > Coleoptera > Scarabaeidae > Melinopterus > Melinopterus prodromus. The sequence continues at coordinate 33,865,366 of OZ030395.1, forward strand.
TTTTTTTTAGGCACGATTACAATACTTTACATACTAATGAATGTAAAAAAAATGTGAATTCAATAGGTCAAATAGTTTTTGAAACATCATGCCAACCGTTCGCGAAGAAGCGTGATATCGAGTACTTACAGCATTTTCTGCAAATATGTTATACCAGGGCCATACTTTATTCCTTCCTCCACTTCGTAGAAGATATTTTGAGACGTTTGCTCATTTCTGCGCCTTCTTTCTGCGCATTGCACTTCTGCGCAAAATAAGCTTTAACAAGGCGTTAAAGCTTATTGAAGTTGAAGTTTTAGTTGTTGTTTTGAGTGTCACCACCCAAACACCGTTCTAGCAACTCTCTCGACCCACAGCCCCGCAAACTATATATCCGCACATCATTTGAAGTCATACAGGCAATACAGGGTAGTAGTACCGGAGCTGAAGAACCTGAACAGACAGACAGCCAGACCACGTAAACGCTGTATTTATAGTATTGAGCTGTAAATTTTCCTCTACCTCAAGATTTAATTTGTTTGTCGTTAGCACATATGCTTTTCTCAACCTATCCTACGCATTTCTTTATCACCGTCAAGTCATCGCCATACGGATTGTCAACAAATAAGGCTTTTAAAGTTTTTGTATCCCCCATTACCATTTAGCATACCACACTTCATGCAATTCCCAAGATCGTCGGAATATGTCTTTGGTAGAATCCACTATTTTCCCCGCTGACCCATTATGACAGCCAGTACAGCTGGCTGTATGTACATCGATACAATTGTCATGTTGCCAGATTCTGATTCCCAAAACTCACAGGCATGACCATAGGAAAATATCACGGCAACCTAAACCACTTTGTTAGTATATTTCTCCAAGTACTGTGAGTGTGATCCCATACATCGGTAGTGTAACCTCTCTTCTTCCATATCCCGTCTCCAAAACCCATGCACTATAATTTCGTCGTCTTCCGCTATCGACAATTTATCGGTAGAGGTACTAGTAAATGCTTTTTTTCGCGAGTGTAAATTCCCAGAAAATTTTCATTTTTGTTGTCTATCAGCATGTGAAGGAGTTTTTCTTGAGTGTTTACTGTCCATGACTGTTCACGAGAGAATTTCACACCATAATAAAACCACACACAGAAAGATTTTTTGGCTTGAAAAATTTGTAACTCCAGCAGAAAAATTGGTGAGCGCGCGATCCGACCGATCCGCGCGCTCCGTAATTTTGGCACCTACACGCCGGCGGCTAATTGCTTATAACTTGGACAATTTTGCACATTTTGCCTTGAAACTTACACACACATTCTTAAGGCCTTAAGTAATAAAATAGCGTGTAGAAAAAAACTAGTGGGATACTTGATCCTAGAATAAGTAAATCTGTGCCGCCTCGGATTGGTTAATTTGTTTGTTGCTATATGTTGCCAGTTAACTGCTTGTGCTAGTGTTTATAAAAATATTTATTTATAGGTGGTTTAAAGAATGTTATAACGTGTTTTGTAAGATTATAACTTCAGACAGTTAAATATCACAGGTTATATTATCAGGTGACCATTCAGTTGTGTTAAATAAATACTTTAAGTTTTTGTTTTTACTATTAATTATTAAATAATTATTAATTTATTTTATTCGAATTCTATATAATTTATTTCTGAAGATCAATTTGACTTTCTAACATATGTCCTAGTGTATGTTACCGGCATAAAATAGTACTACGAAATAAAACGTGTTCCATTGTGTACTGCTAGTGAGTATTCCATAATGTACCACGCAATTTTTTTTCTTTAGCAGTAAAAAAATATTTGCGCTTTATTCGACAAACATAAAACTCTGCCTAGTATTCGTAGAATGCAATAAAATATCAATAGAAATTCCATAAAAATAAAAACAACTCTGTATAATGTAATGTTTACATTTTTAAGTGCAACTATGTTGAAATTGCATTGTAAATATTCTGTCTTTTACATTTATCCATATAGGCATATTAATAGCAATCTATTAACACATGCAGATTATACTGCCCACAAAACCTATACGCATATCTTTTCGCGTTATTTTGCAAGTAATTCGACGTGTTCCATTGTGTACCGTGATCCATTGTGTACCACTCTCCCCTACTGTTATTAGAGGTAATTTTCATTTGCGCTCCCAAAAAAGTTTACCTTCAAAATTCAATACCTTTATACACAATTGTCTACTCTTAAAAATGGCAATGTGTTTCAATGTTTCATTTTGATGTTTCAGATTGAAATGTATTCGCTGCAGATGTACCATAACCGAATGCAATTTCACGTATGTGGGTTGTTTCCACTCGACTACACTCTATTATATACGGTATGTATGAGTTAGGGGTTGGTCTGTGGGTGGTAGTAACGCCACCTAGCGTTTACAACCCCCCAACTAACGCTGCTAGCTGTTAGAATTAATAACAGACGGTGAATTTTTCAGATTGTTGCAAGCGTGACGACACACCTTGTTATTCTGATACAGTTCAATGGTGCCAACAGAAACCCAACTCTCAGCGCATCGATGACCAATGTCAGTGGTAATGCGCTTGTGTAAAATCTGATTATTTTTGTTCAAGTAGCTGCAAATTAAAACAAATATTTACATAAATAAAGTGTCTTAGTATAAAAATGTTTTAGTATTATCGTTGACAATAATACAATAATAGAAAATATATATATATATATATATATATATATATATATATATATATATATATATATATATATATATATATATATATATATATATATATATATATAAAACCAACGGTAATTTATTTGGGTAGGACGATCTCAGGAAAATAAAATGATCAACTCTTTGTTAATTGCAATATTTCGACTCTTTATTGAGTCTTCATCAGGCAATACTAAAAAAAAACACAAGGAGCACATGGTAACTAAAGTACAAAAAAAAAAATTCCACAGCACACTACTTACAACTAAGTTACTCGAGACAGCAAAATGAGGTTTTTAGCAGGACCATTTTACGGTGCGGTGTACAAACATATTAAAACTTAAAACGAGGGACGAAATTCACGTACATCCATTACTGTACAACGTTCACATAGGTATATCGAAGGAAAACGACTGCATCGCAGCAGGATATCAGTTATTTTTTTTTATTTATTATTTTCCTCCCCCTTCTTCACCTTTCTTAACCCCATAAGTAACATATCCGAAGGCGTTTACTTTGAAATCAATAATATAAATGTATTTTATGAGTATCTCTGTTTATCTATGTCTATTATCAAAGAGTATATATTACTTAAACCGTCCAAGTCGTTTCTAAAATTTATAGAGTTCTCCGTCATGTTAATGTGGTACATTTCCAAGAAAAGTCTGTTGTTATAATTGTTGTCTACATCTAAAATCTCGATCTTTGTGAAATCAAAGTCATGGCTGTTCTCCATACAGTGTATTGATAATGCACATCTTGTTTTATTTGTGCGACAATCACTTTTATGCAAAGCAATACGGTTTCTTAGCCACTGAGAGGTCACACCAACGTACTTTGCCTGACAATTAGAACATCCAACACAATAAATAAGGTTTGACCTATAACAGTCCGGATCTTGATCTTTTAGCCGACTAAATAAGTTATTAACTTTGTGCGGGTAGTGATGTGCCAATTTTGTGTTTTCCGGAAGTAGTGGTTCAAATATCTTTTTCAAAATTGGCGTTAAACCCGTTATCATTGCCAAACATTTGAATTTTGTATTAACTTCAGGTACCGGGATATCCCTGTTGCCACGTGGATGTCTGTAAGCATTAGTGGAAAATAATATTTTATTCAGTAATTTACCCGGAAACCCATTATTGAGAAAAATTGTTTTTAATTTATTAAGTGCTGATCAAGATGTGCATTATCAATACACTGTATGGAGAACAGCCATGACTTTGATTTCACAAAGATCGAGATTTTAGATGTAGACAACAATTATAACAACAGACTTTTCTTGGAAATGTACCACATTAACATGACGGAGAACTCTATAAATTTTAGAAACGACTTGGACGGTTTAAGTAATATATACTCTTTGATAATAGACATAGATAAACAGAGATACTCATAAAATACATTTATATTATTGATTTCAAAGTAAACGCCTTCGGATATGTTACTTATGGGGTTAAGAAAGGTGAAGAAGGGGGAGGAAAATAATAAATAAAAAAAAATAACTGATATCCTGCTGCGATGCAGTCGTTTTCCTTCGATATACCTATGTGAACGTTGTACAGTAATGGATGTACGTGAATTTCGTCCCTCGTTTTAAGTTTTAATATGTTTGTACACCGCACCGTAAAATGGTCCTGCTAAAAACCTCATTTTGCTGTCTCGAGTAACTTAGTTGTAAGTAGTGTGCTGTGGAATTTTTTTTTTGTACTTTAGTTACCATGTGCTCCTTGTGTTTTTTTTAGTATTGCCTGATGAAGACTCAATAAAGAGTCGAAATATTGCAATTAACAAAGAGTTGATCATTTTATTTTCCTGAGATCGTCCTACCCAAATAAATTACCGTTGGTTTTATCTTACATACGATCGAAGAAACGAATATATTTTTAGTTATATATATATATATATATATATATATATATATATATATATATATATATATATATATATATATATATATATATATATATAAACACTACTAACACTACTAATATGTCGGAGATCAGTATCGTAGAAGCAAATATCTTGGAAGCAATAAATAAACTCGGAAGTAACGTTAAAACTGATATAGATAAACTAAGGGATGACTTCAACAAATTAGCGAGCGGCTTTGAGATCTCCCAGGCAAGGACAAATACTAAGTTGGATGAGCATGACAAACAACTGGAAAGACAAACCAGGGAACAGCGAAAGAAGGGTATTGTGGTACATGGAGTTCCAGAGACAGAAAAAAAAACATGTTTGATGTGGAAAAAAATATTATAAACATACTAAACGAAAACCAGTCACAGATGTCCTTACAAGACATAGACTTCATCAGAAGACTGGGGCACAAATCCCACGAAAAAGCAAGACCTATCCTGATTAGATTCCTAGCATACAGGAAGGCAATAGAAACGCTATCTAATAAAAATAATTTTCCAAAGGGCATATACATTACGGAAGAGGTAACAAAGGAAGAAATCCAGGAGCGAAAGAAACTAATACCAATCATGAGACAAAGCAGAAGAAATGGAGAACACGCTATAATTAAAAACAACAGAATCTATGTCAATGGAAAGGCGATCGATACAGATCAACAAAATCAATTAATGCTCAGTATCAATAAAAAGCGGATGATGTCAGAGGAGACTGATGAGGATTTACACAGCCAACCCGAGAAAAAACAAAAGGATACACAAACAAAACAACTCATAAGATCACAGGATACACTGCAACAAACACCAGAGCAAGAAACAAGAAACCCACTGAAAACACTCATGCAGAGAAGTAGAGCAAATTCATTGGGTACATCAACAAAAGTAAGTTCACTACGAAAACTAACAGAAGGGAAAAATCAAGTACCATCACAGCAAACAGATGCACTAAAAAGCAAACAAGCGATAAAAAAATACACCATCGCATAAGGAAATGTCAAAAATCTCAACTGCTAAGGAAAAAAGAAAAACAATTCACCAGGAAACATATAGAATTAGATTTAATTAACTAACGTACTATAACAACCAAGAAAGAAAAATCAAACACTCAAACACGAATCAAGGAATTTAAACAAAGTACACTCAACACTCTCCCAATACGGCCGGTCACCGCGGGAGATTACGACCAAACCCCCCCAAATGGATTACAAATTGTATATTTGCACTTTAAATTGTCGTACACTGAAATCAGAAGATAGTACACAAGAACTAGAAAACGCACTTGATAGGATAAAATGGGATATTGTAGGCCTATCAGAAATAAGGAGAAACTACGAATCAATAACAGAAAGGAAGGCAAGATGGGCCGACGATATCAGGGATATCGCAGGAACTGGATGGATGCTTATTTTATTTTATTGTAATATTATTGTTAAAACAAAGAGGGTAATAAAGGCTAATAATAATTATTGTTGACATTCCACATTACTTGTTATTTTATATTCGAAATGTATTTGTACTTCCTGATGAGTCTCAGGACCATCAACAAGCGAAACAATCGCTGTACTACGAGAACTGTTTTCGACTCACGGTATTCCAGATGTTTGCGTATCAGACAATGGAACAGCGTTTACATCAAGCGAATTCAAACTTTTCATATCACCATAGTAAACATACAACAAGTAGACCCAATCCAGCAAATATTTTGGGACGATTCTGAGGGCGCATGCGTGGCCTGGCGTGGCCTGGCGTGGCCGCGGCCCATATTCACCATTTTCCCGTAAGATGGCGCTAACTTATTTCTGCTTGCATGTTTTGTGCTCAAACACAATTATAAATATTATAATTTTTATATTATATTATAATTTAAATATTAAATATTAGTGAATTTCGCACTCAATTATCGAGAGGGAATCTTTAAAACGGCATTACATCGAATATCACAATTTTTAAGGTATTTATTTCATATCTGAATTGTGCTGGCGTTCTGGTAGTGGCGCCATCCAGTATCATTTTCACGAACCATATCCAGAAGGGCGACACTGAATTATCGAGAGAGAATATTTAAACTCGTATTACATCGTCATTCACAATATTAGAAGAATTTATATCATAATTGAATAAAAAATCACTTTATTCCTAATCAATTCTTATTTAATAGCAGTTCCATTTTGCATGCGCCAACTAGTGTCCTTTAACGAACTAAGACCGCATCCGCTCGATAAATCTGAAAGGTTGGGACGCCGACATCAAAGTAGCCGAGAGCTAATGCGTCTACGTATGTTTACTATGATATCACTGTCCACTATAACGGTCAGGGACCCAATTCTCGTCATCTTTTTAAAGCGAATGCCTGACTTTTCAAATGGAGTAGGGATATCACCGGTTGCCCTCTGGTTCGTATCTACATTGTTGCTAAGAACAATAACGCACGCGCCACGCCCATACTTTTCAATCAAACGTGTGGGAACGTATGGGCGTGGCGCGTGTGTTATTGTACAAGCAAACTTACTCATAGATACGGGCAACCGGACCATTGGCGAGAATTGTCTCGTCATCTTTTTGAAGTGAATGCGTTACTTTTCGAGTAGGGATATCACCGGTAACCCGTATCTATGAGCAACTTTGCTTGTTGCTAAGAGCAATAACACGCACCACGCCCATACGTTCCCATACGTTTGATTGAAAAGTATGGGCATGGCGCGTGCGTTATTGTTCTTAGCAACAACATGGCAACAACCTAGATACGAACCAGAGGGCAACCGGTGATATCCCTACTCCATTCGAAAAGTCACGCACTCGCTTCAAAAACATGACGAGAATTGGGTCCCTGGTCACTTCGCGTCTCAAATTCGTTCAATTCTGCGCATGACGTCACTGCGAGAAGGATGTTGACACCAACACCTAGGCAACTAAATACATCCGTAAGTTTTTGACGTTTGTAGGTGATTTAGGTTAACAAGTTGAAAACCATGCCAACGTTTGAATCGTTAAAAAGGCTTGAACGTCACACACCATATCCTCCTGTGCATTTAGTCTTAATCTGAAGGCAGAAATTGTGAATTGTGTCTAGTAACAATTTTGGAAGACTAGAAACTCCTAAATATATCTTTTGAAATTATAAAAAGTACGACCCTTAGTTGTTTTTCTATAAGCTTGAATGAAACGACTTGTAAAAAGTTGTTTTCACCAAATATTAAGTACCCTATTAAAGAATAAAGTTAGAAAAAATGTCTCTTATAGATTTTTCCGCCCACATAGTCTGTAGCTGTTATTTTTTTATATCTTTATTGTTTATTATCCATTAAATTAACAAGTTCAAAATGCAATAAAATCAATAAATTAGTTGTTGAATATAATATGTATCTTGGTTTGTATACATATATCTTTCATTTTTTACTACCTAGCTACCATGGCAACGAACGCTACTTCTCGCAGCGCATAAATGTCATTACAACCGTGACAACAATAATTATTGGCTACTCAGGCAGCCATAGAATTAACTCCATATTAACGGTACTTCCGCTTCCTTCTCGCACTGACGTCACTTGTAGTCGGGGCCGATGCGCGTGAGCAGACCGTGGTTGGACCGTGGTTTTTATAACATGATACGACAGGCTCTAACAGCACCATATCACCCGAGTAGCAATGGCCTAACTGAAAGAATGGAGCAGGACTTAAGAATGCGCTAAAGAAGATGGAGCCAAATGATCTGTCAATCCAGATATCCAGATACCTATTGACGGAACATATAACACCCCATTCCACAATGGGTGAATCGCCAGCTGAGCTGTTGATGAACAGAAAATTGATATACTTACTAGATCGCTTGCTTGCGGACTTCGGCAAAGAAAACACAAACTATACCAATGCGAGCAAAACCTCCTCGATCATTTGTAGTCGAAGATACTGTATATGCCTGATCGTCAGTGGCGGACTAAGGATAGTCGGGCTCCCTTGGAAAATTACATTCAAGTATTTTCATTCAAATAATATAATACAAAATATATCCGGGTCAATTACCTCTAGTCTAGGTGACGGATTTTAGGAATATTGATGGCTTAGTCGAGTTCTTCTTTTGATCAACGAAGAACACCGATATTCATAAAAATCATCACTGTAATAAGTTGGGATTTCGCGCGTAAGTTTGAAAAGGGGATTTTAATATGCACGCTGGTGTATTTTGTTTTAAGATGGATTCGAGGTTGGTATTAGCCACGACGATTAGCGCTTGATATTAGAGCGCAAGCGTCGAATGCTTTGGCGCGAGAATCTATAGGAGGCCGAAAATAGACGCCGAGAGATTCACCCTGTTTGTTTTGGGGTTAGAAAGGGAAAGGTTGCGTGATGTGATAGGCTCAGCCCCCCCAGGTCTCTAGTTGTGTTCTCCGTCTCGGCCATTGTTTAAAAAATGCGTAACTTGAGTTTATTCATTGATATTGTGACCATCTCTCGCCAAAGATTATTATCATTGTTTTAGAATTAACGTGCATATCTTTTTGTTCTGCATTGTTCATGTTTTTGTTTAATAGACTTTAAGTGTGGTTTGGATTTGCGTTTTTATTATAGAATAATATAAACCTGTCCTTCTTGTGGAGAAGCATTTTGGCTTCCAAATAGTTTTGTATGTTTATTGGTGAGTTCATATTTTTCTGACAAAGTCTTAGAGAAAGAACCCACTGGTTTTAAGCCTCCGTAAGAGCGAGATAATTAGTTCACGCTACCATAACTGAAAGTCAGGAATTGCCGAGTTACAAAATGGCGGGTAAGCGTCCCCTTCAGTAGAGGCATTAAGTAATAATAATTAAGAACGGTCGCGCCCCCGCTTGAAATTGAGTGGAAATTGAGCCGGATATTCTTTTAATTATTAGCAAAGGTTCAAAGGTGACGCAGACGTATATTTTTAATGCAGAAACTAGAATAGAACATGTATATGTAATAGTCGATGGAAAATTATGATTGCTTTTTCTTCTTAAACACTACCTTAATGCCATCTTAGAAGATCGCTTGCATTCACATACAACGCACGCCAATTTCAAATTTAGTCAAAATCCAATGCTCACGTTTGATGTTTGGATTTCATGACTAAAATGTCTATGATATTGCGTTTGTTATAAGACCCTTTCCTCAATGGGAATCGGGACATCAATTCGATTCAGCAATAGTAGATTCTTACAAGGATTGCTCAATCTCTATCTTTCAATGTTACCAGCGGTATGACGTCACATGCGTTCAATGTCAAATGGTCGGAGCAAACACGAACTATTCTCGGGCGACTTCGCCGCTCCGGCGCAGTCAGCACAATGCTAATGATTGAGATTGGTCTGTTTGAATCGTCACACTTGACACGTAAAAACGCGGGTATTTCAAAACCACCAATTATAACGCGATATTATGATGCAATATCACAAACTCAAAGTGGATTTCTTCGAGTGTGCTGTTGAGTTTGCTTTTATTCATTATCGTTTAAGAAATGTCAGGAAGGTGTTGTGTCGTTGCGGTTTGCAAAAATTGTTCTGTAAAAACAAAGAGGCTAAAAACTGACATTATTTATCATCGCTTTCCAAAAAGCGATGTTATTAGAGCCGAATGGATACAAAGATGCAAAAGGACTGATCAATTTAATCCAGCGAAAAGTCAAGTGTGTTCAGAACACTTTTGTGAAAATGATTATGAGCGTGATTTGCAAAATGAACACGTTCCGTAATGAATTCAGTAAATTGGTGGTGTGTTGAACAACATTTATCTGGGAAATGCTTCAATTTTATTTTACGGCCCTTCAATTGTCGGTAGTTGTCAAAAAGATCAAATGTACTCAAATCTTCAGCCCCTTCACATTTTTTATCAATATTTACAGGTTACAATCTTGAATAAATTTTAAAATCTTTTAGGATAATGCACTGTGCAGTGTGCACTGCCTGTGTGACTTAATAAATTTCAGAAACCTGCCCACGGTTATTTGGATCGGATCTGTTTATTATAAAAGCCGGCGGATCGATATGTAGCAAATCCGGAGTGGAATCTACTATGATACCTAGGTATTTTGCCCCTTTGCCGTGATTGAGTACGTAGTTTCGTAAATATTGAATAAATTGACGAATTGAAAAGCAAGCTTGAGTACAAGGACACATTTTGACATCCACAAATTGCACAATAAACGTTTTGAAAAACTTTTTTCTTAAAATAATCAACATTCCATGATACTTATTAAAATTAATCTTGTTATGGGAATTATAGGAAAATGTCTTGGCCGGGGGCGCCGGGGCCCATAGGGATGTGCCTCTTTGCCTTGGGTGTAATCCGCTACTGCAGATCGTACAACACCGGGAACAACTGCAAACTGCCTAAGATATCTGAAGTAAAAAGATATCTGATAATTATTATTTAGAAAGAAATGTCATTTTGAGTCAAATGTTTTATATGGACTTACGTGTTTTTTTCAATCACTTAAGAAGTCATAGCAGATTTTTAAAATAAAATACCTATCTAACAGCGCAAACAAAAAAATGAAAAATAAAACAATCAATACCGATGAAATAGTATATTGTGTACCAAGCCGAGAAAGTGGTTCTTTTCCGGGGCGAGAGAAGAGTTGCAGAGGCGATCGTAGCGATCCTGGGCACTTCTTGAGGCCCGGAAAACCACTTTCTGGGCGTGGTGCGCACATTTTTTATCCTACACAACAAATATCATAATAAAATCACCCGTTTCTAAACACTAATCTCTGACATATTGACTTTTGGCAAATAAAATCCGTTGACGTTTTAATCACAAACGTTAAAACGAATCGAAAACTGTGTTTTGATTGGACAGAGTTATTGCATTTTCCTGCCTAGCACCGAAAAGTGTTCATTACGGACCGGGTTGGGGCATGGTTGGGGCTGGTTTTGAAACTTTTTACTATAGACGCTTCTCGTTCTGGTTTTTGCTGTCACGGTGTGCGCGCGCATTTCCCACCAGGACGAAATTAAGTTGGCAACTGCTTTGTAAAACGCCTAATTAGTATCAAATGAAATGTAATTGATAAAAGATAGGTGTGAGAATAATATATATATATATATATTCATTGAAACTGCATAATTATATGGAAGTGAACATGAAAACCAAAACACCTACTATGTTTTTATTTTATTAAATTTTGTTTTATATTTATTTTGATATAGGTATCCTTCAATATTTGCATACAGGTAATGCTTTCCTTTATTTAATGATTATTTTTAGTTAAAAAATACCATCATAATAAAAATGTTGTTTTAAGGGTCCGGTGAAACGATGCTTTAGAACGTACCCTAAATGGCGTTTCGGTAGTTCCAATTGTTCTTCAATTGTTGCTTTTAAATTTGAGATTTTTTATACTCAAACGGTTTGAATTGAATGTAGCTATTGGGGAAAACTTCGCATAACAATAATTGAAAAGGAAATACTTTTTGAAAATCAGTCATTATTGAACAATAGGCAGTAACTTACGATTTTATTTTTATATTTATAAATCATTGGTTTTTAGCCATGCACACAAAAATCACCTACCTATGTATGCAATAAAATCTCCATAAAACCACCCTCGTTTGGAAATCAATTGGAAGCAGAAAAAGCTATGATTTTTGTGCGGATTGTGTTGTTTGAACGAAGAGTGGGAATTCCTGTAGTTCACCGCTTTTCGAATAGATGGCGCCACCGCTGTTTATAACAAACATTCACAATAAAATTGGCATTTCTATATTATTTCCCTCTCAAAGTTTTATCTTATCTCTGCGGTTATTATCCATTATTATATGTATTGTTATTATTATATTATTATTATTATTACACATATTGTGCAATGGGAAATATGCATTTGTGTAGAAATTAATATTCAAAACTGGTTATTGATAATAAATGTTCACTAATTTATATTATCGTTTTGGTTCAAACAAATATTATGTGTGTGTGTACTACTCATCAGGTCTCAAACTATTTCATGTAGATCTCTATACATATAATTTGAAGAAGCAGGAATACTGGGGGTGCAGCCAGTGTGGCGGTTAATAAATGAAACACTTACCGTTGCAAGGCCTTAAGCTTTCAACAATTTATTTGATTGTTCATCAGAGGGAAATCTAAAAACATAAGGTGTACAATTTTCACAATAACCGAAACGAGTCACCTAACGATGTTTGCTTCCAGCTGTGACTTGACTCGTTGAACATTGGTCATTGTGAAAATTGTGTACGTTATGTTTTTTAGATTTCCCTCTGATGAAGACATAAATAAATTGTCAAAATCTTATAGAGCCTTGCAAAGGAAATGGTTTAATTTATTAACCGTCTAACTGGCTGCACCGCTAGTATTCCCGGTTCACGAAATTACACTGCAAACAGCCGACACTTCCATAAATCTATACATATAGTAGTACCACACGTAATACCATTGAATTTTTATTTCTATATATATATAATCAAGGGTAATACCTACCCTCAGATTACTGCAAAATTGAAATGATTTGCAGTAAAACATAATAATATATATTATTATAATAATATATGTTATAAATCAAATAGAGAAGAGGTAATAACACTCAAAACAGATTTCACATTCTTTTATTAATTAACTAATTCATTATTTTACTATACATTCAACAAATAAGCACTGTTAAAATATGTAAACTAAAAAGAGGGAAACATATTAAATAATTTGTATTTGACAGTAACAGCCCGGAAAACAGTAAACCGCCAACATACAACTTAATTCAGTAACAGATGTTATATCATTCATTTCTTATTATTACCATGTTATCATTTTGTCTTATGATTAAAACCCGACCAAACATTCGGCTGTGGCCACCTATGGTCACAACTGACATCTTAAAATAATTACACAACAAATAAAAATTTTGCAAATTTTGCATTGAACGCGTTCCGAAATCGATCAGCAAACCAAGCTATAGTTAGGAGACACACGTACTGTATAAATAAATTATTAATTCTATTACTTTATGTATTTTTTAGCACAACAAAACCAAATACTATTTTACTTTAAACATTAATAATAATAATAATAATAATTGGCAGTTCTTTTGTGTTCCTTCGGCTTCTGCCGAAGACATCGAAAAAGATGAAGTTCAGCTTCGGGTTTAGTCCAAAATATTACCTTCGGTCATATACCTTTGGTTAATAATAGCACGGTAGACCTGCTTGTTCTAAAATTTACATAACTTGGACATTATTCGTTTCATAGTGTTTCGTTGTTCTTAATATTCACAACATGGAGTGGTTGGTTATCGTTTATATAAAGTATTAAATAACACCTTTTCCTTCCCGTTATTTAGCAATCCTTGCAACCATAAAATAAAATTTATATGCGTTATTTTTATACAGATCCCAGTTCTAAAGAACGGGGTTTGATATCTGAATTATCGGTTTTACGACAAAAAACACAAATCCTGTAGAGAAGGTACTTCGCAGAAGCGCTTGTGGAGTGTAACATTAGATGTAGTACTAGTCCTTGCTGGTGTCAGGAACTGCTACTTAAAACCCACTGTAGTGTAGACTCGTTGAGTTACCAGAAGTTTTTAACAGGTGAAACAGCATGATTTCTAAAAAATAAACATCAACACAAAAACATACAACTAAAAACTGAACTTACATATATGATGGACATTGCATACTCATATACATACTATATCAATCGAGATAAAACCAAGCAAAGTTTCTTTTGCTAGTCGAAATCGCTAATTTCTTCACCATCACCGAATCGACAAGGATCATCCAAAAGATTCATGTCTACACTCTATAGTAAATAAATAAAATCTTACAACATATGTACGTAAGGTTGTGACTTGTGACAGCGACCGATAGTCCCGAAAAGCACAACGTAAATACAGTTGAATACAGTATGTTTTTCTGATATTTGGAAATACACAATGTAGTCTATCTCTCTCAGCGCTGTAGGAATAGTCCTGCTGGCTCTGTTTAGCATATCGGATACCATCAAAGCAAAAAATGGTATTAAGCATACGGATAGCCGCAAGTGGTATGGACCACAAATAAGAATGTGTTAGTATTCAACGAATAGTGTGGAATAGGTATCAAAATGCACAGGCTTGGTGCGGAGCAGCCAGCAGGGGAAGGGCGAACACGTGACAAACACGGCATCCGAGGTGGCGCGCTGGCCGCTGGCTTTCATCGGTGTTGAAATAAATATAATAAAACAGAAAAATGAGCATGTAGGGTGGGTGGCGCCATCACGCGGCCCAAGTTAAAATTTGCCCGGTTTCCGCACCTTTAAGTTAGGTTCTTGTGGTACAATTTGTAAAAATTGGAGAATTGTGTTTTATTTATGTTGTGATGTTTCTTTTTTTGTTTGAACTTGTGAAAGTTAAAGAATGTTTATGAAAAAGAATGATTATTTAAATTTACTGACAAACTTACGCAAAAAATATTTGTTTTATATGCTGTTTTATTTATATTGTTGTATCTCATACTTATTTTCTAATTTCTTTTATTGAAAGTGAAAACGTATATACTTATAGATTATAATAAATATTTGCTGTTGTAAATTTACCAAATGGTACAATATCTGTATATACTCTTTTCAGTGCAACTTTGCAGTGGTGGGCGGGATTTAGCCAGACTTACACTGGCCAGCACGGTGACTATATACTATATAGTAACACTTTGTAACTATAGTACAACAATTTTTTCTAATTACATTAATGTCATCGATATAAGGGTTAAAGAACGTTTAGTTTTGGTAAAAATTGGAAAAAAATCTATTATAGCTCTGACAATTTTGGGAAAATCTGCTTTGCTCTTCTTTCATATAGATAGGCATTGCAATAATAAAAGAATTACGTTAAACAAATAAACATAATTTATTTACAATAAGGAAAGGAGTTAATTAACCCTCTTAATTTTGCACATATAACTAAATTTACTTCGGATTATTTACAATAACTTGTAACACGGAGAAAAATGAATATTAAGAACACAAAAGATCCACCAGTTATCAATTTTCCGGTTCAGAATCTGACGTGATGTCAATTTCCTCATCAGAGGAGCCTGTATTTACTGTATACTTCATCTGTATATCCTCTATGATGTCGTCTAAGAGATACATGTTTCCTTCCTCGTCGGTAACATGTGTAAGGCATGATGCCCATTTAGCTGACGTGACTTGTTGGAGTGCCACATGTAAAAGATCCTTCACGTCTGCCAGTTTAAATGTCTTATTGTGTAACGCGGCATATATTTTCACTTGAGACCATATCAGCTCGATGCAGCTCGCAATCGTAAAACTGTGCAACCGGTAGCCTCCACCATGGCGTCGACGAAATATGGCACCGGATTATCTTTAGTTTTTACATTGGTAAAAATTATCCAACAGCTGTACTTTCAAACTGGGCTCATCAATCTGCACTCCTTTTTCACAAAGCCAATTTTCTATCAGCTCTTTTCGCCACGCCGTTGTGGGTGTTTTTTTCACGCTTAAACGAATGGTATGGCGCGTTGTGCATAACAATAACAGCATTGGGTTCCAAGAATGGCAGAATATGTTGAATCCATTGCTGAAAGACATCTCCGTTCATTTCTTCGTAATAGTCACAGATTTTTTTGGATTCAAATAACAATAGACCACCTTCAACAAAACGAAATTCATTACCTACTATATGAAGATCAATTAACCGTTTTCCTTTTCCAGAAGGGTTTTTTAGACCAACCGATAGGCCGTCAATGAAGGCTTGTTGTGCTGTAAGAATGGTTTGGTTTTTCCATACTTTGGCGCATGTATGGCCGGCATTCACCCAGGTCTCGTCTGTATAGAATATGGGTCGTCCCTCCTGCCGAAATTGACGAATCTTAGTTAAATATTTTCGTCGCCATTGGACTATTTCAGGACTGACCACTAACAGCATATTTCTACCTCCTTTTTCGTATTTGAATCCTAATTTGTGCAACATTTTGTCATAAGGTGGTCCTGCTCATGGATGGCAATGCTTCATTTAAGCCTACAGCTACCATTAGTTTGCTTAACGTTGGTTGCACATTTTTTAAATAAAAATTATGCGCAATCCGTAGTAGCAAGTTTTTATGTGCATTATCTAACTTTTCGTGGATCCGTGGGCGCAGCATTTTTCTCGATGGAGACGATAGAATTCCTGTTCTTTCCTGTTTTCTTACAATTGCTGAAACATTTCTTTCTGAAATGCCCATTTAACACTGTTTTTGATACACCCCCAAATGTTGTAAACAAGCATCTTTTCGCCTCGACTAAGCGGTTTGCCCTGATGATGTTTGTATATATCACCAACATTCTCCGCAGACGCTGTACCTGCGGCTGCTTCACCGACAACCTCATTAACACCAACAACCATTTGGTTGCGGATATCATCTTGCTGTTCATCCAGTTCAGCCATGTTAAACGAAAATCAAACACACGTCAAATTATGACAATTTTATTTGCGCTAGTGTAAATCTGCCTGCCGTTTGCTCCAACCAACGGCGTGAATTTCGAGCCCTATCTAGGCAAATACTGCAAAGTTTCAGCGGACAGAGTATAGTTCAGTACATTTGTTTAATGTTTTCCACTAGCACAACCCCCACCCCCAAACATCCCGATTTGGCAATTGAAAAAGTTTGTCACCCTATCGTACGTGCGTTCGTATATGCCTTTCTAGATTACATGTAGTTGAAGAAGCATAAGCTGCATTTAAATGGTTGCTCTCCCTGTATGCTTTCTCATATGCAGTGTAAGAGAAGACCTGTCTCTACAAGCATAATCACATAAAGTACATTTAAATGGTTTCTCTCCAGTATGCCTTCTCATATGCCTTCTTAGAAGCTCATTATGAGTACAAGTATAATGACATAGGGTGCATTTAAACGGCTTCTCTCCAGTATGCGTTCTCATATGCCTTACTAGAACATCATTACGTGTACAAGCATAATCACATATGATGCATTTAAACGGCTTCTCTCCAGTATGCGTCCTCATGTGATCTGTAAGATGACAACTTCTTGTACTAGCATAATCACATACCGCGCATTTAAATGGTTTCTCTCCTCTATGCCGTCTCATATGTTGTGCTAGATAGCTATTTTTTGCACAAACGAAATCGCATAAGCTGCATTTAAATGGTTTTGCTCCTGTGTGCTTTCGCATATGCTTTTTTAGATAAGCATTACTTGAAGAAGCATAATCACATACGGTGCATTTAAATGGTTTCTCTCCAGTATGCCTCATAATA
This sequence comes from Melinopterus prodromus, assembly GCA_964023965.1. NCBI lineage: Eukaryota > Metazoa > Arthropoda > Insecta > Coleoptera > Scarabaeidae > Melinopterus > Melinopterus prodromus. The sequence goes on from OZ030395.1 coordinate 33,883,170, forward strand.
TGGTCCTTAAGATGACTACTTTGTGTACAAGAATATTCACATACTGTGCACTTAAATGGTTTCTCCTCTCCTCTATGCCGTCTCATATGCTTTCCTAGATAAGCATTATTTGCACAAACAAAATCACATAACGTACATTTAAAAGGTTTCTCTCCAGTATGCGTGCTCAAATGCCTTTCTAGATTACCATTACTTGAAGAAGCATAATCACATAAGGTACATTTAAATGATTTTACTTTCGGGCGCATTCTCATGGAAACTTCAAGTGACTTCTTCCTTGCATGTCTTTGTTGCTTGTGCGCTTTTAAGAATCGAGGTTGCGAAGTAGTATAGTCACAAATATTGCATGTATATCGCGTTCTCACTACGTTACGCACTTCCACATGTTGCGATAGTTCCACTGCTTGTGCAGAAGCGTAGTCAGGCTTGCTAGACGGGAATACTTCCTCAGATTTTTCTGCCTTCGGAGGATCTATAGATTGCCTGGATCCTGTATAAGGGTAGGCAGATACAGTAGTTTCAGTAAATTCCACTTCTTCAACTTTCATGTCCAATCTGAAAAATATGAAAGAACAATAAGCAATGATTAAGCATTTACTATATAAATAACATCTGTGAACTTAGCCCCCCATATTGACTTTCGACAGTTTTTCTTGCTTCAATTATTTGATAGGGTTTGATAGTCTATTCCACAGGTTTGATTGTTTTTCGTTTTTCCGGAAAACGGAAAATAAAATTTGGTGTGAAGTTAGCCCCCCCAAGTTCGAATTCTCGGTTTTTAGAAGTTGCAATCGATAGCTTATGATTTGGTTAGGTTTGATTTTCCATTCCCGACGTTTGATAGTTTTTCGCTTACCTGAAATCCGCAAAAATTAGAGTTTGTAGGTTATGTTGTCCGAATTTATTCTTTTCTAAAGGCTATTTTAAGCGGAAGGTGTTTGATTGTTGTTCCAATTTGTTCGCTTGTTAGTACCGAACGTATAATTGTTCTTAGTAACGGCATAATTGATAATATTGTAAAAATTCGTGACACCTATTGGGGCTAGATGGAAGTTTGGTAACTAGGAATCGCTAAATGTTTATTGCTAAACAGCTCATACAGATGAATAAATTCAAGGGAAAATGGTTATTACGTAAACTCGTCAGTAATATAGAATCAACTAAAGAAGCGAATGATAATTAACCCAGGTGAGGATAATTTTTGGAAAAAACACCTCCGCCTGTATTTGAACCAGCCGGTTAAAAGCTCTCCCAGTTGAGCTACAGAGGCGATGGAATTATAAATAATTATAAATAATATATTAACATGTTAGAATTTTCCTGCTTTTAAGTTGTAATCGGTCGCTTATGGTTTGGGTGGGTTTGATTGTCCATTCCCGACGTTTAATTGTTTTTCGTTTTCCTGAAATCCGTAAATTAGAATTTAGTTTAGTGTAGTTTAGTTTAGAAATTAGTTATCTTATTATCCGAGTTTATTCAATTCTATAGGCTATTTTAAGCGGGAGTTGTTTGATTCGGTTAGAAAATGTATCATAATCCATAGTTCTAATTAAAAGATGGCATTATATGAAAAAGAATAGCATGAGTTTTATTATTGTCCGCAATTCGGCAGCGACGGTGGCGCCCAGCAGTGGAGAAAATTGAACTTGTCTGTGATTGTCTGTGTTTTCGTAACAACGACAATAAGTAAACAAATAACGTATCTATTACAGAACCGCCATATTGAATAATCGCAGCGCCACGTATAGTCCGTGATTTCTCCGAATTGCATGAAGGTGCGTTCGCATTAGTGTTAGTGGCAATGGCAATGCTAACGGTAGAAGTTTGACTTATGGGAGGAAAAAAATACTAGCACACACTAGTGCTAAAATAAACCGTTACAGAAATAACTTGTCTTCTTCGTGACAATTTACACAAAATTACCGTTATAAATTTCTATTTCTTGCAAAATGATATTGAGTATTAGACACATACCTTAATAATTTGTTTAGCACTGTTTTTCATAGCCTACATGGTATAAGTAAAAATTTTGGTTAAAATTATATTATTAAACTGCAGATGTGATACAATGTTCTATTTTATTAAAAAAAAATGCGAGAAAATAGCAATTTCGGTAAATATTTAGCTACTTTGATGGTTAATGTAGGTGTAGAAGCAGTTGTTGATAAAAAACTCGTTTTTTTATGAAGAATACTAGATCTCTGCAATTGTTCATTTTGGCACTGGTGTGTGGAAGTACCTTTTTGTGTAGAACAACGCGTCGAATTAAAAAAAATAGATATAGGGGGTTGCATTTAAAAAAATTAACTTTCTTAGAAAAAACTGTTTGCTATATTTTGTAGCAGATTATGACCACCCTGTACACAATTTGTATATGGTAGGCAATTACGCTATTGGGAGGGTGCGTGATGAAATCGCCTCACCCGGAGTACGCGAGTACTATGTCCACGAGCCGTAAATGGGGCAGTTCGCAACTATATGTTACAGTTATCTGTAGTGTTTTAGTGGTCCAATCAAACTTGTATTATTATATTGTTTTTGGAAAATAACTGTTAATAGTGAACTTCATTAACTTAATTTCATTGAACTTAATTTAATTTACAATATATTATAAAATATAATTATAAATAACTATTAGGAAAGGTTATGTTTCATGTACAATTAGTTCAGGTTAAGTTATTGTTTTTTGATTAATAAACTAGCAAGGCTGTGCTGTAGGGTCCGAGATCTAGCTCATATTCGCACAGTCACTGTATCAATTAGCCTGCAAAACACGTGCACAACACAAAATGAGGTTAGTTTATGTTTTGAGACTTTTAGGTTATATTGTAATTATGTAGAACACGTGCACAACACAAAATGAGTGTACTTTATGTTTTGGGACTTTTAGATTATATTGTAACTTTCTTATAAAACAAGCAATCAAACTAGACAAACCCCTTTACTCAAACTTAATAATAAGATTATATTGCTGAATTGTGAATGTAATTTGACAATAAATTTTTTTTAGCTCAACATGAGCGTAATAATCTCGGAAATCTATAAAATTTGCATTTCTTGTTGTTTCTCCTATTATTCGTACATTTGTCAATACAACACTTATAGTGTGCAGTGTCCGCCCATGGCCCCATTATGAAGTTATCGATGAACGATCTGTTGCTGTGAACCACAGAATTGTATACTTATGAGTTATGACTTATGACAGCTAGGCAACAACATAATGCGCCGTAAACTACTGCACATCTGTAGGCCGATGTTTCTCCGCCACGGGCGCCTAAACCGATTTTCGTCTCCCTTCCACGGGGCATGCACGGTGCCAATAGGCAAAACCGCGAGAGCTGAAGTTGACTCATCGCTTAAAATCGTATGAACCAAGATATGAACGTACCGCGTGGATTGTTATATAGCTGTGTATGTTAGGTTGCCTACTAGGAAGTTCGTTAAAGATTAATATTTAATTATTAAAAATACTATCATTTATTTGTGATAATATGCTATCTAATTTATATATCCATCATTACCATGTTTAACAGAAGCAAAGTGAAAACATACCAACAAAAACATCTTGTTCACATCACACCTTCGCGCTCGAATTTGGAGGTTAGGTTGCTACCGCTGTCATTCGTTCTTATGGTTCTAAGAACAGACGTACTTTTTTGTCTTGCCCATTTAAATTATACGGCAGACGTATGAAAAGTATGCTATTTCGTTTTAACACGCGTCAATATTTAGAAATAATCTGTAACGTATGTCGAAAATAACAGCTGAAATCTATGAGTAATCTTCAGCTCTCCCGGTTTTGCCTATAATAGAACGCTTCTTACTTAATCATAATCTAAACGTGCGCAATAAAATTAATAACAGGTATTGAGATATACACTTTTTCTTAGACTGCTGTTTTTCCATCAAAATGCCAAGAATTATAGAATAGAAGATTACGCCTTGCGCAGGTTGTCATTAATTTCCGAGCGAGTTTGACAATCAGCTGATGTTTTTGTCTAGTGTGACAATCATAGCATTATACTAGACGAAAACATACCTTGACAACCGATTGTTTTTTTCAGATAACCTAACTAATCACTCACATCAATGTTGACATGTTCGTTGACAAAATATATGTCACTTTGACACTTTGTTTTGACAGCAAGTCTGGTGTGACGTAGATGCGCAGAACGAAACGATTTTGGTACGCCGATCGGCGTAATCTCTGTTTCGATCATTCTTGTCAAAATGCCAATAAATCAAAAAGTATAAAGTTTCGGGTAGGTAATGTTATTTTTCCTTGTCGTAAAATTTTGCGAGGAATTCAATTTTATGCCGAAATATAGGTCGTTTCATTTAAAAAAGATAAGTTTGGGTTGGTAATACCTTATGGAAGATACTAACAATTTTTAAAATGTGCGCCTCGGCGTTCTGTGTACAGGGTATCTCACCAAGATCTGCCATTAGAAGTATATGGAGAATAAAATGAAATGTGAGAAAATTTGTGGACATATATTGTTGGACAATGGACACGGTTACCTCAACTAGTGATGGGCATAAATCAGTAGTTAAAATTTGTAGTACTAATATAGTTGTTAAAATTAGTAGTACTAATTTAGTTGTTAAAATTAGTAGTACTAATTTAGCAGTTAATATTAGTACTACTAATATAGTAGTTAAAATCAATAGTACTAATTCGTTCAATTACTTTTGCAGGTAAGTTGCAATATACTACGCGTGTTATGGGAGTAAACAACAGTGACGCCGGCACCGAATGCCAACAAAGATACAAAGATATTGCCGACATTGGCGCTTTCGTTTATTGATATTAGGGTGCCGGTAATATTTTTTGTCGAGTTCTTGCGGATAGTTATTGTGAGCAATCGGAACTTTTTATGTCTTTCTTGGGAATATGCTCGATTGGATTTTGTGTTTTTTAGTTTGCCATTGACGCTTTGTACATCGACAGCAACATGTAAAAAAAAATTAATTAATAAAATCAATTCTTGAATGCTTGAAAAATTATAAACTAAAACAAAAATTAAATAACTGTAGTAGGTTCTTAACTAAGCAATCGAACACGTAAAAATGTCCAGATTGAATACTCGACTGCGTGGCGTCAGTTTCCCGGTGACTTCAGGCAGGCCTTAAATACACGAAATATTAGTGGTAAATAAGTTGCGCTAAGGCAGATGATGCAAAATATTCGGTGCACAGTAGGAGCCACCGATAATTCATCAGCTTTATCGGCCCACCTATCATCGCGTGTTGTAATGTTGTGATGTAGTGTTGTAAGTAATTCGTTACGGCTGGAAATTAGTAGTACTAACAAAATTAGTGGTAGTAACGAAATTAGTAGTACTAACGAAATTAGTAGTACTAATGAAATTAGTAATACTAACGAAATTAGTAGTACTAACGAAATTAGTAGTACTAACGAAATTAGTACATAGTACTAACATAAATAATCGATTATCTCGAGATATTTCAATAATCGACTAATTCGATTATTGTTTATCGATTATGCCCATCACTAGTCTAAACTATTATATTTTGAAGTTTCGGTTACTTCCGGTTACACTGGAAATGGTGTCAACTTTTATATTTCAAATGGAACATCCTGTATTTTATGGTATTTTTGAAATCTTCATTAAATTTCAGATCAATTTTATGTTCAATATGTCGCCTTCAAACAATTTCTCAAGTGATAATAAGGTCAGCAAAATCAATTAGGTTCAGCCGCTAACAATATCTGTAACGCAGGAGTTATTTGAGCAAATTCAGTCTATATGTTTCTGCATGAAAGAGGTTTTGATTCTTAGCTTCAATAAAAAATACGTACATCGGTTCTCTTGCCGCCTCTTCACAAGGTTTAGTGGCTAAGAAAAGTAAAAAAACGAATAAGTTACAATTTAAGAATAAAAACAAAATAGCAAAGAGCTTACGTCTGTCCGCGCCCAACCTATCAAGAGGATTTTCAACGTCCTTACAGAAGTTGACGTGATTTACCAAAAACTTCTCTTTGCTAAACTTGAACCCGCATAAACTGCAAATATACTTTTTCACTGGAGTTATGTTTGCTGTTACACCACTTCTTTCATGTTTCATCGACGGATGCTGTTGAAACGTAGCCATATTTCTTCAGGAATCTGAATAAGGAAGTATATTAGTAGCGCTAAAAGTGTTTTGAAGTCAAAGGTTATAATCGACATGTCTTCTCCTACAATGCATTCATAAACTTACCTCGTGTCGTCTGTATTATCGTAAATAAAACGGTGAAGAAAATTAATTTCACGCAAATTCAATAGTGAACGCTCTTTTCCGTTAGCGTTAATGAGAGAATGGAGATATTGGAGGTTAGTCAAGTCCACTTTAGAACGTACCCATGGCGTTTCGGTTATCTATGGCTTCGGTACTTGTTCTTCAATAGTTGCTTTTAAAATTGAGAGTTTTTATACTCAAACGGTTTGAATTGAATGTAGCTAGCGGAAAAAACTTCGCATAACAATAGCTTGAAAATCAGTCGTTGAACAACAAGCAATAACTAAGGGTGCCGAAGCGGGTGAGGAACGCACCCGCAAATTGGGTAAAAGTACTACCGATCTTTTAATTTTGCTTTTAAATTTGAGATTTTTTGCACTCAAGGGGTATTAATTGAATCATGAATGTAGCTACAGCATACGAACAGGACAACGATAACTAAAAATGGAATACATACCGAAAATTGGTCAGAATTGAACAATACACAATAACTTACAATTTTGTTTTTGGATTTATAAATCCTTGCTTCATACAATGCATAGCAAAATCACCTATCAATACATGCAGTAAAATATCCAAGAAATTGACTTTAATTAGAAAATCGGTATGAAGCAGCAAAAACGACGATTTTTGAGCGTTTGAACGGAGAGGTATTCTCTTTTTAGTTATCGTTGTCCTGTTCGTATGCTGTAGCGACATCCAATTAATACCCTTAGACGGCTTAGACTGCAAAAAATCTCAAATTTAAAAGGAAGCAGAAAAAGCTATGATTTTTGTGCGGTTGCGTAGTTTGAACGAAGAGTGTGAATTCCAGTAGTTCGCCGCTTTTCGAGTAGATGGCGCCACCGCTGTTTACAACAAACTGTAAAATAAAAATCGCTCTCTCTCTCTTAAACTTTTATCGTATCTCTGCGCTTATTATCCATTATTATATGTAGAAACTGGTTATTCAAAACTGGTTATTGATAATAAATGTTCAGTACTTTAATTATCGCTTTGATTAAAATGAATATTATGAGTGTGTAGTGTTGACACTATTGTATCTCCTGCTCTGTCTGAAAATACATGCGATTCAGGTTCCTTTCTTACGTAAGGCTGGGTTGGATTGGATTTGATTGGGTCTGGTTGGGATAAGTTGGGTTGCAGGTAAATATCCCGTTCTGGTGTCTTATAATACCTATAATATTAACTTCTAATAACTAAATAAATATAACCCTACGGTATGAATGTTGAACTTGCTGTTAAAACGATTCCACTATTATAGACCGTTGTATTAAAAACACATGTCGTTTTTCCGTAATAAATTTATTTTACCTATATAATGTGTATATTGTATAATGTACATAGCTATAACATTTGTTTAGCTATGACTCACATATAAGATTATAGTATATTACATTAAATAAATAAATAAATAAATCTTTATTTGCCATACGATCTTGCAAGATATAGACAATGTCAAAAAGTGGTCAAAAATACATTGGTAGTAATAAAGAACAAGTGAGTGCAAGACAAATATACAAACAGAAACTCACACACAGTCGCAGCAGAACACAGCCCATACGCTCTTGCAATCAATCAAACAGAGAGCTAAACAGAGTTATTCGCAGACAGATATTCCTCTATGGAGTAGAAAGAATGGGCAACCAGGTACTTTTTTAGTTCTCTTTTAAATACCATCCCCGTTTTAGTTGATATAACGGAAGGCAGGGCATTAAATGACTTAACAATCATATAACCCGGTCCCGCTTCGAAGGCTGATAATGTATGTATATACTATATAATGTATATAGATAATGTATATTACAAGAGCTGTAACTAGCATATTACGTGCTAGTGGAAAGGTAACATACGAGCCGCGAAGCGGCGAGTTTTGTTATTTTTCACGAGCACGTAATATGCGAGTACAGCTCGAGTATTGTACATAATTTTACCTACGACCGACAATTTCAATAAATTGTATCAAAAATGTCAAATAAATAATGACAGGTAAGGATATTTGACGGTTGACGATATTTGACGGTATTCGCGCGACATCTATTGCAACTGCGCAGTACTTTGTCTGAAGTGTCGATAGAAAATTCCAATACAAATTCGACAAAATGTTCACGAACATGAAATATATGTTACAGCTCGAGTATTGCACTTACCTACGACCGAAAATTTCAATAAATATTAATTATATCAAAAATGACAAATAATTAATCAAAATATTCGCGCGACATCTGTCATTATGTCGTGCGTAAAAAACACAAACGCACACGTTTGTTATAAGGTTTAGCAATATACGAGCGAAGCAGTCCGTGACGTAAGGGACGTTTACAAATATGGTCGTAGGTAATAGTATATTGTGTACAAAGCCGAAAAAGTGGTTCTTTTCCGGGCGAGAGACGAGTTGGGCGCTTCTTGAGTCAACTTAAAGTTGACTCGATGTCCGCAGCGCAGAACGAGAACAACATTTAGATTTTAGAGGGAAGAAACATAGTAACGTCGAAGAATTTATTCTTTTAAATGCCTGTTAATCAGTGATTGGATATCGACATAATACGTGTTCATACATTATTTCCAAAAATTAAAAATAATGAAAGCTATTTCGTTGTGGACAAAAAAAGTTAACGTAAAAATAGGTGCGTATGATATTGTGGCTAATTTGTTTTGTATATTAAACAATATTGAGACCTTTTTATTATTTGCTACAGCAAGGATGGTATATACTGAAGACTTTACAGCTGATGGCGATACAAATTTTGGCAGGTTGCCAAAGAAAGTAACGTAGCCATACGTACAGATATTCTTCTTATGCATTCCCTCTAAGTTTCAGACTGGCTGTTGCCAATCTTTCATTTATCGCCTCCCAGTTGCTGATGTTTTTCTGGTATTTCTTATTGATTATGATAGAGACTCCTTTGGCTGCACGGCTACTCTTTGGCACTCCACTCCATATGTGTAGATTAGGGTGGTTCAAATTGGCTACTTTTATTTAGAAAGCATGAATCCCCCCAAATCGTTTCCAAATCCAAAAAAAGTGGACACGTATTTTTTTTTTCTTCGAAATTTTGATTCTTAATGGGGCCTGTCGAAGTCTCAAATTTACATAAGAAAAAGCATGGGAAAACGACATTTTTTGGTATTTTTCAAATAATTGGGGTTTGGGAAAACTTAAGACTAAAGTTATAGAACTTGTAGAGGACTTTCCAAGGAAGAATTTGACATATCATACATATGGATTTGATGCCACCAACCCACCCCCACAGTGCCCTGAAAACTACCCTTAAGGGTGCGGAAACCGGGCACATTTTAACTTTGGCCGCGTGATGGCGCCACCCACCCTACATGCTTATTTTTCTGTTTTATTATACTAAATTTCAAGATCGAGAACGCCAGCGGCCAGCGCGCCACTTCGGATGCCGTGTTTGTCACGTGTTCGCCCTTCCCCTGCTGGCTGCTCCATACCTGTGCATTTTCATACCTATTCCACACTATTCCTTGTTATTTATTTCATATTTCACAGCGATGTGCGGTCGTAGACTTCGCGCGCCGCGGCACGGCGTAAAAAATACCCTGGAAACGTTATCCATATTTTTTCAACCGATATTTATTATTTATTTATTACTTATTATTTATTTATTATTTATCTATTATTTATCTATTATTTATCTATCATTTATCTATCAATTATCTATCATTTATCTATTATTTATCTATTATGTATCTATTATTTATCTATTATTTATCTATTATTTATCTATTATTTATCTATTATTTATCTATTATTTATCTATTATTTATCTATTATTTATCTATCATTTATCTATCATTTATCTATCAATTATCTATCATTTATCTATTATTTATCTATTATTTATCTATTATGTATCTATTATGTATCTATTATTTATCTATTATTTATCTATTACTTATCTATTATTTATCTATTATTTATCTATTATTTATCTATTATTTGTCTATTATTTGTCTATTATTTGTCTATTATTTGTCTATTATTTATCTATTATTTATCTATTATTTATCTATTATTTATCTATTATTTATCTATTATTTCTCTATTATTTGTCTATTATTTGTCTATTATTTGTCTATTATTTGTCTATTATTTCTCTATTATTTATCTATTATTTATCTATTATTTAACTATTATTTATCTATTATTTATCTATTATTTATCTATTATTTATCTATTAGTTATCTATTATTTATCTATTATTTATCTATTATTTATCTATTATTTATCTATTATTTATCTATTATTTATCTATTATTTATCTATTATTTATTTATTATTTATTTATTATTTATTTATTGGTAAATAAAAGCTACACTCAACGCATGAAACTTTCAAGCAGCCTTGCCTAAATTCACATAACACTGGCAATTTTATAAATCCTTTTCACAAAAAAACCCTCTCACCACCCCTCTCGATTCTTGATTTGTTTGTGCTGAGGTCTGTGCTGAGGTGCTTTACAATAATACCACTTGCGGCCATGCGTATGCAATACAATTTTTTGCTGTGATGGTATCCGATATGCTAAACAGAACCAGCAGGACTATTCCTACAACGCTGAGAGAGATAGACTACATCGTCTATTTCCAAATATGACAATAACATACTGTCGTTACGTTGTGTGCTTTTCGGCATCGGGACTATCGGTCGCTGTCACAACCTTACGTTACATATGTTGTAAGATTTTATTTATTTACTATAGACATGAATCTTTTCGATGTTCCTTATCGATTCGGTGATGGTGAAGAATCAAAAAATCAGCGATTTCGACTATCAAAGGAAACTTTGGTTGGTTTTATCTCGACTGATATAGTATATGAGTATACAATGTCCATCATATATATTATGTAAGTTCAGTTTTTAGTTGTATGTTTTTGTGTGTTAAATGATGTTTATTTTTTTAGAAATCATGCTGTTTCACCTATTAAAAACTTCTGCTAACTCTCCGAGTCTACACCACAGTGGGTTTTACGTAGCAATTCCTATGGACACCAGCAACGGCTACTCTTACATGTAATGTTACAGTTCACAAGCGCTTCTGCGAAGTACCTTCTCTACAGGATTACCGTTTTTTGTCGTAAATTGATTATTCAGCTATCAAACCCCGTTCTTTAGAACTGGGATCTGTATAATAATAATGCATTTCAATTTTATTTTATGGGTGCTAAACGGCTAAACATAACGGGAAGGAAAAGGTGTTATTTAATACTTAGTATAAACGATAACCAACCAGTCAATGTTGTGAATATTGAGAACAAAGAAAAGCTATGAAACGAGTACATGTTGCCCAAGTTATGTAAATTTTATAACAAACAGGTTTAGCATGCTATTATTATCCGAAGGTATATGACCGAAGGTAATATTTTGGACCAAAACCGAACCTGAACTTCATCTTTTTCGGTATCTTCGGCAGAAGCCGAAGGAATACAAAAGAAGTGCCAATGTTTAAAGTAAAATAGTATTTATGTTTGTTGTGCTAAAAAATACATAAAGTAATAGATTTATAATTTATTTATACAGTACGTGTGTCACCTAACTATAGCTTGGTTTGCTGAGCGGTATTGGAACGCGTTGAACGTAAAATTAACTAATTTTTATTTGTTGTGTAATTGTTTTAAGATGTCATTTGTGACCATAAGTGGCCAAAGCCGAATGTTTGGTCGGGTTCTAATCATAAGACAAAATGATAACATAGTAATAATAATAAATGAATGATATAATATGTGTTACTGAATTAAGTTGTATGTTGGCAGTTCACTGTTGTCGGAACTGTAGCTGTCAAATACTAATTATTTAATATATTTCCCTCGTTTTAGTTTACATTTTTTAACAGTGCTTATTTGTTTAATGTATAGTAAATTAGTTAATTAATAAAAGAATGTGAAATCTGCTTTGAGTGTTATTACCTCTTCTCTCTTTGATTTATAATATATATAAATTATGTTTTACTGCAAATAATTTCAATTTCTCAGTAATCTGAGGGTATTACCCTTGATTATATATAAAAATAAAAATTCAATAGTATACGTTTGGTACTACTATAAGTATAGATTTATGGAAGTATCCGCTGTTTGCAGTGTACTTTGATGAACCAGGAATACTAGCGGTGCAGCTATTGGGATGGTTAATAAATTAATCCATTTCCTTAGCAAGGCTCTTAGCTTTCGACAATTTATTTATGTCTTCATCACAGGGAAATCTAAAAAACATAACGTACACAATTTTCACAATAACCAATGTTAAACGAGTCAACTCACAGCCGGAAGCAAACACCAAGCCAACCAACGATGACATCGGACAGAGGTCTGAACCCGGTGGGCATTCTTCAAAACTTAAAAAGTGACTCTTATCATTAGGTAAAAGAACGACAACTCTTTGATATCCATTTCTTAACATGGTTGGTGCTTATGTTTGTTTTGTTAAGTAGTAACTGATTCTTGTAGACTTAGATGTGTCGCACTGTATGTAGCTAGAGAATGGTCACCGTGTTCAGACCTCTGCCCGATGCCATCGTTAGTTGTTTCGGTCATTGTGAAAATTGTGCACGTTATGTTAGACTTCCCTCTGATAAAGACTTAAATAAAGTGTTGAAAGCTTAGGGCCTTGGAATGGTAAGTGTTTCATTTATTAACTGCCACACTGGCTGCACCCCCAGTATTCCTGCTTCTTCAAATTATATGTATAGAGATTTACATGAAATTGTTTGAGACCTGATGAGTAGTACACACACACATAATATTCGTTTGAACCAAAAGGAAAATTAAATTAATGAACATTTATTATGAATAACCAGTTTTGAATATTAATTTCTACACAAATGCATACTTCCCATTGCACAATATGTGTAATAATAATAATATAATAATAACAATACATAATAATAATGGATAATAACTGCAGAGATAAAATAAGATAAGATATGAGAGGGAAATAATACAGAAACTGCGAATTTTATTTTGAATGTTTGTTATAAACAGCGGTGGCGCCATCTATTCGAAAAGCGGTGAACTACAGGAATTCCCACTCTTGGTTCAAACAACACAATCCGCACAAAAATCATAGCTTTTTCTGCTTCCAATTGATTTCCAAACAAGGATGGTTTTATGGAGATTTTATTGCATACATAGGTAGGTGATTTTTGTGTGCATGGCTAAAAATCAATGATTCATAAATCTAAAAATAAAATCGTAAGTTACTGCCTATTGTTCAATAATGACTGATTTTAAAAAAGTATTTCCTTTTCAATTATTGTTATGAGAAGTTTTCCCCAATAGCTACATTCAATTCAAACCGTTTGAGCATAAAAAATCTCAAATTTAAAAGCAACAATTGAAGAACAATTGGAACTACCGAAACGCCATTTGGGGTACGTTCTAAAGCATCGTTTCACCGGACCCTTAAATGAAAAAATTTAGATTCTTCCGAAAATTAACTTAATTTTTTCATCTTTTTTCTCTCACAAAAATCATTATTATAAGTCTAGTGTCATTAAAAGATATTGTCCTATTGTTTAAACAATAAATTATTATTTTTCAACTTTTTTCTAACTCTGGTAGAAAAGTTTTAACATTTGTGTTTAAAGAACTTATAAATTTTATGTTTGAGATATCCCAAGTGATATCATTTATATTTTGGGATGATTTCCATTATTTAAATAATAAAATATTATTCGCTTTCAATGTCATTTATTCGAAAAAAAATGATTGATTATAATCATTTTTTTGGGGAAATTGGAGACTTAATTCTTTTTTAAAAATTAATTTTCCTGAAGTCCACCAAGTCACCTGTACTCTAATTTTATGAAATATTGAAAACCATCCCAAACATAAATGAAGTCACTTGAGAATAATAGTCGGCTTTCAAAAAAATCTGATGTGGCCAGGCACATGACTTTATCATACAATATATAAAATTAATAGTTTAGCTGCATGAGAATCTATTCTATTGAGATAAATCGTACGTATTGTCAAATCATCAGCATTTGACACTACCTACACTACGTCATTAGAATAATAGTTATTTATGTCACAAATGCCGAAAGTACGGAATAGCGCGCCGAGCGGTGATGCGGCGCGTCACCGAAGGCGGAGTGTCGCCATCGCATATGAGCGAGTCGGCTATCTAGTTTTTGGCAGGAGCGACATCAACGTTTATTGTGTTGCTCTTTAAGAAATACGAATTTAAAAAAAAAATCTGATGTGGCCAGGCACATGACTTTATCATACAATATATAAAATTAATAGTTTAGCTGCATGAGGATCTATTTTATTGAGATAAATCGTAGGTATTGTGAAAGCATCAGCATTTGACACTACCTACACTACGTCATTAGAATAATAGTTATTTATGTCACAACTGCCGAAAGTACAGATAGCGCGACGAGCGGTGATGCGGCGCGTCACCGAAAGCGGAGGGTCGCCGTCGCACGTGAGCGAGTCGCGCTATCTAGTTTTTGGCAGGAGTGACATCAACGTTTATTGTGTTGCTTTTTGAGAAATACGTACTTAAAAAAAATGATTTCTGTATAGTACATGCTAGGTTGGTACCACTTTGACGAAACGTCAAGTTTAAAGGTGCGTTCCGATTGGTAGGTAATTGTAGCTAATGGTGGTGGTACAATACGAAATTATAGTATTTCTTACATATCGTGATAATGACACATATTAGTTTGCATGTACATAAACATGAGTCACTATCAATTTTCTATTGGTAATACTATAACGGCGTCTGCTACCACTGCTATTATCACTAATGAAAACGCACCTTAAAAAGGTAATTCAAATTCTGACAGATTTATATTTGTTCATGACACATCCCTACCAATATACTAAAATAAAACTACACTCATCGCTATACTTTATTTATAATTTTCTCGTATCGTTTTTAGAATTAGATATAAAGACGGGTTGATATTTCTTATCAACAACCAATCAAATTGGTGATCCTACTTTATTTGAAATTAGTATTTTATAATTTGCCGCACTACAGCGGCAACATTCCATAGTGGTTCTCCAACCTCTGATGAGATCAGCTGTTTTCGAATGTGACAACACAAAAAAATATTTGTCAAAATCCTGGCTACTATGTAATTTCATATCAATGCAGATGCGACCGATCTCGATCAAATAGAATTTGCTCTTGAAGCTAAACTATTAATTTTACCAAAAAATTTCATAGGCATAAATTATTCAAAATTTCCTCTACTTTAATTTATTAATTAACAATTTTTTCGAAATTACAGAAATGGCGGCTCATTTCCAAAATCCTTCAAAAAGGCTTAGAATAAACTAAAAAGCTAAACTATTAATTTTACCAAAAAATTTCATAGGCATAAATTATTCAAAATTTCCTCTACTTTAATTTATTAATTAACAATTTTTTCGAAATTACAGAAATGGCGGCTCATTTCCAAAATCCTTCAAAAACGCTTAGAATAAACTAAAAAGCTAAACTATTAATTTTACCAAAAAATGTCATAGGCATAAATTATTCAGAATTTCCTCTACTTTAATTTATTATTTAACTATTTTCACGAAATTAGAGAAATGGCGGCTCATTTGCAAAATCCTTGAAAAAGGCTTAGAATAAACTACCAGTTCCTTTGGACCCTTTTTAACCAAAAGCTTTTCAGCTCTAAGTTAGGTCATGAAACTTCTAATTATGAACTTTCGTCCCGATACCTTTAGTAGTTTTTCCGGAATCATCGCCACAAAAATCGTTTACACACACACGCACGCACGCACACACACACAGACATTTTTTTGTACCTTGGTCAAAAATGTTCAGGGGACCCAAAAAGACCTATTTCCGCTAAAATCTCAATTTTTTTTTTCGGCACGATTACAATACTTTACATACTGCGTATGATAAAGTAAAAAAATAAAAAATTTAGACGAATTGCAAAATTTTTTTTAAAACAAATTGCGTTTGTTTAGGCAAATGTGGGTTTATTAGATAATATAGGCAAGGCACAAACATAAAATTTATAAGTTAATTTCACAAAAACGCTGACTTTTCTATCATAATTAGAAAAAATCTGATGTGGCCAGGCACATGACTTTATCATACAAAATATAAAATTAACAGTTTAGCTGCACGAGAATCTATTTGACTGAGATAAATCGTGTCTGCATTAAAATTAAACTAGTTAGCCAGGATTTGACAGATATTTTGATAGTCAATAGTATCAATAGAAGGTATTGTCAAAGCATCAGCATTTGACACTACCTACTGTCATCAGAATAATAGTTGTTTATCTTACAAGTGCCGAAAGTACGGAATAGCGCGACGAGCGGTGATGCGGCGCGTCACCGATGGCGGAGCGTCGCCGTCGCATGTGAGCGGGTCATGTAGTTTTCGGCAGGAGTGACATCAACGTTTTTTGTGTTGCTTATTGAGAAATAGGTATTTAAAAAATCAAAAATGGTTATTTTTCTAAATAGGAAATGTTAGGTTTATACCACTTCTACGAAACGTCAAGTTTAAAAAGTTAATTCAAATTCTGACAGATTTATATTCATTCATGACACTATAGATGTCACATCCGTACCAACATACTAAAATATAACTACACTCATCGCTATACATTATTTACTTTCTCAATTTATCGCTTTTACAATTAGATATAACAACGGGTTGATATATCTTATCAATAAACAATCAAATTGGTGATCTTATTTTATTTTAATTTTGTATTTTGTGCTTTGCCGCACTAGAGCGGCAACGTTCCATAGCGGTTCTCCAGCCTCTGATGAAATCAGCTGTTTTCGAGTGTGACAGCCATAGACATTTCTGTGGTGACAGCACAAAAAAATATTTGTCAAAATTCTGGCTACTATGTATTTTCATATCAGTGCAAATGCGACCTATCTCGATCGAATAGAATTTGCTCTTGCAGCTAAACTATTAATTTTACCAAAAACTGTCATAGGCATAAATTATTCAAAATTTCCTCTACTTTAATTTATTATTTAACTATTTTGACGAAATTACAGAAATGGCGGCTCATTTGCAAAATCCTTGAAAAAGGCTTAGAATAAACTACCAGTTCCTGTGGACCCTTTTGAACCAAAAGCTTTTCAGCTCTAAGTTTGGTAACAAAACTTCTAAATATGAACTTTCGTTCCGATACCTTCAGTAGTTTCTCCGGAATCGTCGCCACAAAAATCGTTTACACACAGACATACATACACACACACACACACACACACACACACACACACACACACACACACACACACACACACACACACACACACACACACACACACACACACACAGACATTTTTTTGTACCTTGGTCAAAAATGTTCAGGGGACCCAAAAAGACCTATTTCCGCTAAAATCTCAATTTTTTTTTTCGGCATGATTACAATACTTTATCTTACTGCGTATGATAAAGTAAAAAGTGAAAATGAATAATAATTGATTGTTTAAACAATAAGAAGAAATTTTTAAATTAATAAGGTCATTCTAATATAATAAACCACCATTTCGACCTCAGAAAACAAAATTCAGACGGATTTTCGAGAAAAACGATCAATTTAAACAAATAGAATTTATTTATACAAATGGTAATTAACTGACAAATATTTATAACCATTCGACTAGACTTATACGAATTATTTCTATGAGAAAAAAATAATGAAATGATTAGAACGGTCAACTTTCTGAAGAATGTAATTTTTTTCATTTTAGGGTAGTTTTCAGGGCACTGTGGGGGTGGGTTGGGGGCATCAAATCTATATGTATGATAGGTCAAATTCTTCCTTGGAAAGTCCTCTACAAGTTGTATAACTTTAGTCTTAAGTTTTCTCAAACCCCTACCAATTATTCGAAAAATGCCAAAAAATGTCTTTTTCCCATGCATTTTCTAATGTAAATTAGAGGCCTCGACAGGCACCATTAAGAATCAAAATTTTGAAGAAAAAAAAAATACGTGTCCACTTTTTTTGGATTTGGAAACGATTTGGGGGGATCTTTGGTTTCTATCATCACAAAAATTTTTGCAATGCATTTTTGAACCACTCTAGTGTAGATACTTGTCCGTGTGTTCTATTCCGTTCCCCTTTCTCTTTGTTTCCGTGAGGCCCAATTTATCTATATTCATAATCTGTACTGCACTTACAACGTCTTCCATCTTTCCCCTCAAACCTTGTACATTCCATGTTCCACAAATCATTTTCTTCTTTCGTCTTCCTGGTCGTTTCCGTATATATCCGTCCTGATTTCGAGGCATTTTGTTGGGTCTTTTTGCAGTGATTCTGTTTTACTTGTAACTGTTTTACTTGTCTGGAGGGCCAGGTGATTTGTGGTCGAAGTTTCCTTCCTCTAGCCTTTGATGATCCAACATCTATCTACAAGGCAGCAGAGGTCTTTGCCGTATCCT
This sequence comes from Melinopterus prodromus, assembly GCA_964023965.1. NCBI lineage: Eukaryota > Metazoa > Arthropoda > Insecta > Coleoptera > Scarabaeidae > Melinopterus > Melinopterus prodromus. Next base: position 33,901,822 of record OZ030395.1, read on the forward strand.
GGCCGGAGCCCTTACAGGGTACTATCATCCGGGCCAGATGAACCCTGGTTTTTTAACGAGGTTGTTACTCCTCCCCCTCACCCTTTTTCAACCTGGCTTGGTACAGGCTTTGGCATGTCCTCTCGTACATGTGTTCGCATATGCCTTTGTAGATTATGATTAGCTGAAGAAGCATAAGCGCATAAGGTGCATTTAAATGGTCTCTCTCTAGTATGCGTCATCATATGCTTTGTAAGAGCACCACTTGCAGCACCAGCATAATCACATAAGGTGCATTTAAATGGTCTCTCTCCAGTATGCGTCATCATATGCCTTCTTAGAAGCTCATTCCGATTACAAGCATAATCACATAAAGTACATTTAATTGGTTTCTCTGCAGTATGCGTTCTCATATGCCTTCCTAGAAGACCACCTGTTGTACAAGCATAATCACATAAGGTGCATTTAAACGGCTTCTCTCCAGTATGCGTCATCATATGCAGTGTCAGAGAACGCCTTACTTTACCAGCGTAATCACATTGTGTACATTTAAACGGTGTCTCTCCGGTATGCGTCCTCATATGGTCTGTAAGAGGACCACTTTGTGTACTAGCATAATCACACAGCATGCATTTAAATGGTTTCTCTTCCCTATGCCGTCTCATATGGACAGCTAGATAGCCATTATTTGCACAAACGAAATCGCATAAGCTGCAATGAAACGGTTTCGCTCCAGTGTGCTTCCTCATATGCCTTTCTAGATTGAAATTATATGAAGAAGCATAATCACATAACGTGCATTTAAATGGTTTATCTCCAGTATGCAGCCTCATATGTTCTCTGAGACGGCCACTTCGTGCACTAGCATAATCACACAATGTGCATTTAAATGGTTTCTCTCCTCTATGCCGTCTCATATGGTGTGCTAGATAGCCATTATTTGCACAAACAAAATCGCATAACGTACATTTAAAAGGTTTCTCGCCAGTATGCTTTCTGGCATGCCTTTCTAGATGAGCATTACACGAAGTAGCATAAGCGCATAAGGTGCATTTAAATCGGTTCGCACTTGTATGCCTTCTCATATGCCGTATAAGATAACTACGGTGGGGACTAGAATAATCACATAAGGTGCATTTAAATGATTTTACTTTCGTACGCATTCTCGTGGAAACTTTAAGAGACTTCTTCCTTGCATGTCTTTGTTGCTTGTGCGCTTTTAAGAATCGAGGTTGCGAAGTAGTATAGTCACAAATGTTGCATGTATATCGCGTTCTCACTACCTTACGCACTTCCACAAGTTGCGATAGTTGCACTGATTGTGCAGAAGCGTAGTCAGGCTTGCTAGACGCGAATACTTCCTCAGATTTTTCTGCCTTCAGAGGATCCATAGATTGCCCGGAACCTGTACAAGGGTAGCCAGATACAGTATTTTCAGTAAATTCCACTTTTTCAACTTTCATGTCCAATCTGAAAAATATGAAAGAACAATAAGCAATGATTAAGCAAGGGATGAATGCAAAATCTGACCTAAATCACTGCACAATAAGTCCTAAAAATGGCAAATTTGTAGACATGCGCAGTATGCACATACTGCTCTCATTCATAACTTGATCAAACAATCGGCCTGTCAAAACGTATGGTTGTCAGCTGTCAGGTTATGGTGGTTATAAGAGTAGTAAAAGAAACGTTCTTCACTGTTTATAATCCTTTATTATCGTAGTTACCGGTTTCGCTTTTCCAGCATCATCAGACTACTCTACAAAAACAAAACGAAACAATTGACATAAAACAAAATTGTAAACATCTCATAAAAATTCATTCGTTATAAAACAGATAAAAAGGTTAGACTTACTGTCATAACTATTCCTACTGCAATTAAGCATAACAATCAATATCCAATACAATCGTTCTCTCAAATTAATAAAACCGCACTTATGCAACTCACTCAAATTACAGAAAAATTCCCAAATCATCTAACTTCATTAAACATGTGTATCACAAGTGCTAAAACAAATCAAAATGGTTGACATTCAGAGTACACGCAAGAGATGGAGGTCACATGAGGTATGTTTGATTGCTGGCCGCGCTCAGTTGTAATCTGTTCAATCTGATCGCAAATTTGAAATACTTGGTTCCTATTGGTGGAATCAGTTCTGCTCAGACGTCAAACGAGCAATCGAACTGCACTTTAGCCAACTGATCGCTAATCAGATTAAACAGAACTAAGCGCGGCCAGCAATCGAACACCTCTATAGTATCCAAAAATAGAACGGCTAAAATTAACTTTTAAACGCCAAAAAGTATGCAACCCGCGATACATAGATGCAACTACGGTAAACGCCACAAACGGTGTATAATAACAGCGGGAGAACGAACATTCAAAAAGACACACTAATCTCTAAATATACAAAAAGAATTCAGTATGTGAGTTAGTCAAGATAGTATAAAAAACAAACTCTAGTCAGTGACGATCTTGAACAAGGGTTCTCGGTTTAGTTCTACATGTTCGTTTAGCAATCCTGCATCTCTCCTGGTTTGCCAAATCTCGTAAGCTTCCAATAAAGTTAACTTATGTCTCTTTGTCTCACTGTGTAAAATTTTAATGTTCTCATTATCATTGCTCTTGTGTCCACTGAAGAGTAGGTGACGTCCAAAAGCAGAACAGTGTTTCGTTTTTCGGTGTTCCATTATTCTAGTATCCACTGACCTGCCAGTTTCTCCGATGTAAAACATATCACAATCATCACACTTTATTCTGTATACACCACTCCGTTGTAGTTTGTTGTTTGGAGGATCGTTTCGCTTTAATATTGTAATGGTGCAGGAGTAAGTCTTGAAACCACAGGAAATGTTATATTTCTTCAATAATTGTCCCAATTTCGATATTTTGTTGTTATGTTATGTTGTTTTAGAAAGTAAATTTTCGCCAAGATGTATCTATTGTAGGTATGTCTCTAACATATAAAGGTTGTTGTTTTCTTTCTTCCTTTCTGATTATTTTATCAATCCGGTGTGTGTCGTATCCGTTCATCTTTCCTAGCTGAATAATGATGTCTCGCTCTTTTATTCTTTCGTTTTCTCCCAGAGGTAGTCGGAACATCCTTTGTGCCATTGCTCTGAAAGCTGCATGTTTGTGTGAGTGGTGGTGACAGGAGCTATCAGGGATCAGAGCACCGCAGGCTGTTGGTTTTCTGTATATATCTATTGAAAACGTAGATATTCCTTTTCTTATGGTTACGTCCAGGAAATTGATTGTGTTTTCTTTCTCTATCTCAGTAGTAAAATTTAGCTTAGGCATTATGTTGTTTATGTAGTCATTAAAGTTTTGAAGTTCAGTCCCATCACTATTCCAAAGGCACAGAATATCGTCCATATACCTGTACCAACCTTCGATCTTCTGAAAAAATGGGTTGTTCGTAGTCATGATGTAGTTTTCTTCAATATGATTGAGGTAGATATTTGCCAAGGCTCCTGATATAGGAGATCCCATGGGGAGACCCGTCTCCATTCTATATGCGGTGTTGCCGAAGGAACAATAGTTGTTCTTTACGATGTGTTCAAGTATGTCATAATCTTGAGCTTCGTCATTGCCCAGATTGGAGTTGGTGAGTTTTCCTTTTATGATATCGAGTGTATATTATGTTGGTGTGTTCGTGTATAGGTTTTCTACATCGAAAGACACCAGTGTAATGCCTTCTGCCTTTTTTCTGGATTATTTTGTCTGCCAGCTCTTTGCTATTTCTCACCGTATAAGTAAGGGGGAATAGGTTGTTAGAAAGCGTGGACAGGATTATCTTTGCTAACCTGTTGGTGGGAGTGTTAAAAAATGTGGCTATAGGTCTCATAGTGTTCTCTGGCTTGTGCAGCTTAATAAGGCCATATATTCTGGGTAGGCTGAGGTTCATGTCAATAAGTCGTTGGTTCTTGTCGTTTAACTTCTTAATGCTTTCTTCTTTCATCTTAATTAGGTTTTTTTGTGGAAGTGGTAAGGAGTCTTAATGAATCTCTTTTTAGTGGAATGAAACCATTATTATTTAAAAAATCTTTCATTTTCCGGTCATATTCATCATTATCAATGACAACCATTCCAGCATTTTTGTCTGTTCTTATTATACGTGCATTGTTATCTCTCAGTTTCTCTTTTATAGATCTTATAGTCTTCATTTCGTTGCTGTTTCTCTCTTCCACTCTCCGTCTTCTATGTTCTCTTCTTAGGTACTCAACGCAGTCCTTTCTCACCTCCTCCTCAGCTGGGTGTCCTCTGACGGCTACCTCTAGTTCTATAGCCGTAAGGTGTAGGTTATTTGTAGTGGTGCACGGAGCATATTTGTGGCCTCTCCTGCAGAGAGGCCACAAATATGCTCCAGATCCTGTGGTTTCAAGACTTACTCCTCCATTACCATTACAATATTAAAGCGAAACGATCCTCCAGACAACAAACTACAACGGAGTGGTGTATACAGAATAGTGTGATGATTGTGATATGTTTTACATCGGAGAAACTGGCAGGTCAGTGGATACTAGAATAATGGAACACCGAAAAACGAAACACTGTTCTGCTTTTGGACGTCACCTACTCTTCAGTGGACACAAGAGCAATGATAATGAGAACATTAAAATTTTACGCAGTGAGACAAAGGGACATAAGTTAACTTTATTGGAAGCTTACGAGATTTGGCAAACCAGGAGAGATGCAGGATTGCTAAACGAACATGTAGAACTAAATCGAGAACCCTTGTTCAAGATCGTCACTGACTAGAGTTTGTTTTTTATACTATCTTGACTAACTCACATACTGAATTATTTTTGTATATTTAGAGATTAGTGTGTCTTTTTGAATGTTCGTTCTCCCGCTGTTATATATACACCGTTTGTGGCGTTTACCGTAGTTGCATCTATGTATCGCGGGTTGCATACTCTTTGGCGTTTAAAAGTTAATTTTAGCCGTTCTATTTTTGGATACCATGTGACCTCCATCGCTTGCGTGTACTCTGAATGTCAACCATTTTGATTTGTTTTAGCACTTGTGATACACATGTTTAATGAAGTTAGATGATTTGGGAATTTTTCTGTAATTTGAGTGAGTTGCATAAGTGCGGATTTATTAATTTGAGAGAACCATTGTATTGGATATTGATTGTTATGCTTAATTGCAGTAGGAATAGTTATGACAGTAAGTCTAACCTTTTTATCTGTTTTATAACGAATGAATTTTTATGAGATGTTTAAAATTTTGTTTTATGTCAATTGTTTCGTTTTGTTTTTGTAGAGTAGTCTGATGATGCTGGAAAAGCGAAACCGGTAACTACGATAATAAAGGATTATAAACAGTGAAGAACGTTTCTTTTACTACTCTTATCAAGGCACCTGTTTTACACAGCGTATACACAGTTACGATATGGTGGTTATGTCGTCTAGTGTATAAGATTATTTTATCATATATATATATATATATATATATATATATATATATATATATATATATATATATATATATATATATATATAAATTTTGTTTGTCACTATCAAAGTCTGTAGCCATAACGTATATATATATATATACGTTTAAGTTTCTAAAAATTATCAACCGAATGTTAAAATGGTTGAAAGAAGTTATACAGAACTATTTCACTTATTTTTTACGAAAACTTATATATATATATATACGTTATGGCTACAGACTTTGATAGTGACAAACAAAATTTAGATTTAATTGGTTTTCATTATGAAGTGCTGTGTGCCAGGACGCAAAACGTCGATCAGGAAAACTAAATTAATATTATTCTCTGCTAATACGGTAGACCAACAGTTGTTTTATTTCCATTCGTATAGCCGCAATTCGTAGAAGGCACAGCTATTTTGTAAAGTTTTCGTAAAAAATAAGTGAAACAAAGTTCTGTATAACTTCTTTCAACCATTTTAACATTCGGTTGATAATTTTTAGAAACTTAACCTCACCACACAATGACAGTCGACGCCAAAACGTCGCTACTCACATGGGTAAATTTATGAATGCGAGAAAAGAGATAGCAATATGGGCGCACTGCGCATGTCCACAAACTTATCGGTACGTATCAGGCAGTCATTTGGCTCAGATTTCAAATCGTATGTACGGTAACTGCGAACTCCTCCCTTCCGACTCCGTGGATTAAGCATTTACTAGATAAATTGGGAACTGCATACGGTTGCCAACATGGTCATTTTGACCCGGAGACTTCGGGTTTGGCGACCATTCTCCTGGCTACAGCTTTTCAGTTAAATTCTCCGGGGTAACTAAAGGTAATCATCGATCTTTTGAGAAACTGTAGCGACCATGGGCGTATCCAGCTCAAATGGGAAACGGGGGCAGTTTTCTAAATTTACCTTGCTGTATGGGGGAAGGATGCCCATTAGGATGGTTCAAAAATGCTTTGCAAAACACTTTGAGGTGATAGAACAAGCCCCTAAATCATTTGTAAACCCAAACAAAGTGTACACGTATTTTTTGTTGTTGAAATTTGGTTTTTAACCGTGCCTGTCGAGGCCTTAAATTTACATGGCAAAATACATGGGATGAAGACATTTTTTCGGTATTTTTAAATAATTGTTCGGGGTTTGGGAAAACTTAAGATTACTTAAGGACTTGTAGAGGATTTCTTTCCAATGAAGAATTTGACCTATTATACATATGGATTTGACGCCCTCCAACCCACTCCCATAGTGCCTTTAAACTACCTTTAAATGAAAATATGTTCATACTTCAGATAATTGATCCTTCTAATCATTTCAGTCTAGTGGAATGTTTATAAATATTTGTCAGTTAATTTATGTTTGCTTAAAGATATTTTATTTGTTTAAATAATTTGTTTTTCTCGAAAATCAGTCTGAATTCTTTCCGAGAAATGGCAAATTATTATCTTACAGTGCCATTATTCATAAAAAATGTCAACAATAATTATTATTCATTTTAAACTTTTTACTGATTATAGTAGAAAAGTCAACTTTTTGAGAAATTAACTTAAATTTCATGTTCGAGATAGCTAATAACCCTATTATCTATATTATCTACTAAACCCACATTTGTTTAAACAAATTCCATTTATTTAAACAATTGTTGTTAGCAATTCACCAAAAAAATTTTTTTTAGGTCGTTCCGGTCAATTGTTATTCTTGAGAGACATTATTTATATTTTGGGATAATTTCAATTGTTTAAATAATAAAGTATTATTCGTTTTCAATATCATTTATTCGAAAAAATTGAAATGATTTGTAATTCTTTCTTTCGGGAAATTGGGGAGTTACACTCCTTTTTAAAATATTAAATTTCCTAATGGCAACAAATTTTATTAATCACATTTCTTATTCTGATTTCCTACAAACCATTCAAGATTAAGTAAATTTATTGCTGTCTGGTAAGTGTCCCTGTACTCTATTTTGATGAAATAATGAAAACGAATATTATTTTATTATTCAAACAATGGAAATCATCCCAAAATATAAATGATGTCACTTGAGAATAACAGTTGGCCAGACCGATCTAAAAAAGATTATTTTAGGCGAAATGCAATAAATTTTTTTAAAGAAATTGCATTTGTTATTACAAATGCACCTTTGTTATTATTATTATTATTAATGTGGGTTTATTAGATAATATAGGCTAGACATCTCAAAAATAATATTTTTAAGTTAATTTCCCAAAAAGATACTTTTCTACCATTATTAGAAACAAAAATTGCAAACGAATTATAATTGATGTTTAAACAACAAGAAGAAATTTTTTAATGAATAATGTCACTAGTCCAATGTGTTAAACTTCCATTTTGAACAGAATTCAGACGGATTTTCGAGAAAAACTATTATTTCAACAAATAGAATTATTAAATATAATTATATATATAAATAATTATTATTAAACAAATGTAAATTAACTGACTAATGTTTATAAACATTCCGCTAGACGTATAGTAATGATTTCTATGAGAAAAGAACAGAATTAAATGATTAGAACGGTAAATTTTCTGAAGAATGTACATTTTTTCATTTGGGTAGTTTTCAGGGCACTGTGAGGGTGGGTTGGCGGCGTCAAATTCATATGTATAATAGGTTAAATTCTTCCTTGGAAAGTCCTCTACAAGTCTTATAACTTTAACATAAATTTTCCCAAACCCCGAACAATTATTCGAAATATACCAAAAAAATTTTATCCCATGTAAATTTGAGGCCTCTATAAGAGCACCATTCTACTTTGGAAAAAATACTTCTCTACTTTTTTGTGTCTTGGAACGATTTGAGGGAGGATCGTTGCTTTCTGCATACAAATAACCACCCTAGCATCCATAAGGGAAAGATTACTATGTAATAAACATAATACCAAAATACGGAAAGGGGGCAGCTGCCCCCCCTTGCCACCCTCTGGATACACCCAGGGGCAGATATCGCGCATGTGTAATGGCTGCCGTTGACGTCATGCGTAGAGTAACCGTTGCAGACAGTTTGAAATTAAACCGTTATTAGCCGTGTTTTCGTGCGTATGTTCTGTGCTATTGTGCGACTCTCAGCGTTATTACCTCTCTGTTTAGCTCTGCTGTTTTGTGAAAACCGAAAGTAAGTAACAGGTTGCTCTCTTTGTAAACATTGTAATTGTATTTTATTTATAATTTGTAGTTTTCGTTGTTCTTGGTGCCTTCTGTGACCCCCGGTGTTTTACCCCCGGTGTTTTACTTCTTCGTTTGGGCTCTGCCGTTTTGTGAAAACCGTAAGTAACAGGTTGCTCTCTTGGTAAACATTGTAATTCTATTTTATTTTTAATTTGTAGTTTTCGTTGTTCTTGGTGCCTTCTGTGACCCCCGGTGTTTTACCTCCTCGTTTGGCTGTGCCGTTTTGTGAAAACCGTAAGTAACAGGTTGCTCTCTTCGTAAACATTGTAATTCTATTTTATTTTTAATTTGTAGTTTTCGTTGTTCTTGGTGCCTTCTGTGACCCCCGGTGTTTTACCTCCTCGTTTGGCTCTGCCGTTTTGTGAAAACCGTAAGTAACAGGTTGCTCTCTTCGTAAACATTGTAATTCTATTTTATTTTTAATTTGTAGTTTTCGTTGTTCTTGGTGCCTTCTGTGACCCCCGGTGTTTTACCTCCTCGTTTGGCTGTGCCGTTTTGTGAAAACCGTAAGTAACAGGTTGCTCTCTTCGTAAACATTGTAATTCTATTTTATTTTTAATTTGTAGTTTTCGTTGTTCTTGGTGCCTTCTGTGACCCCCGGTGTTTTACCTCCTCGTTTGGCTGTGCCGTTTTGTGAAAACCGTAAGTAACAGGTTGCTCTCTTCGTAAACATTGTAATTCTATTTTATTTTTAATTTGTAGTTTTCGTTGTTCTTGGTGCCTTCTGTGACCCCCGGTGTTTTACCTCCTCGTTTGGCTGTGCCGTTTTGTGAAAACCGTAAGTAACAGGTTGCTCTCTTCGTAAACATTGTAATTCTATTTTATTTTTAATTTGTAGTTTTCGTTGTTCTTGGTGCCTTCTGTGACCCCCGGTGTTTTACCTCCTCGTTTGGCTGTGCCGTTTTGTGAAAACCGTAAGTAACAGGTTGCTCTCTTCGTAAACATTGTAATTCTATTTTATTTTTAATTTGTAGTTTTCGTTGTTCTTGGTGCCTTCTGTGACCCCCGGTGTTTTACCTCCTCGTTTGGCTCTGCCGTTTTGTGAAAACCGTAAGTCAATAGCAGGTTGCTTTCGTTTTCAACATTGAAATTGTATTTTATTTTTAATTTGTAGGTTTTATTGTTAAAATGCGTTGTGCCATATTTAACTGCAACAGTGACAACCAAAGCAAGTGTTTTAATAAGGACGTTATGTTTTTCCGGTTTCCACGAGACAAAAGCACTTGCGAGAAATGGGTTGTGGCTTGTGGCCGATCTGATAAGTTCAAGGTTGAGAACTCGCATATCTGTTCCTTGCACTTTTTACCAACGGATTATGCCAGAGATCTAAAAGCGGAGCTTCTAAATTTACCAGTTTATAAAAACAAACGCCTGTTAAACGATTGCTCCGTCACTTCCTTAAATTTGCCATCAAAAAAATATTCAGCTGCACAACCGTCTACCAGTGCTGGAGTTGAAGGCCGAAATCAACGAGCCATCCAAAGAAATCATCGTCAACTTATTGAGACCATCACTCAAACTCCAAGGTAAATTTTCATTAACACATTAATTTGCTGTATCTGCTTTTTCAACAATTTTTTGTGTAAAAATCAGCGTAGAATCTATTTGATTTTCATTTTGTTATTACTTTTATTTGCAGTGATCAAGCAGAATGTAATATTGATGAAGTAGGTGGAGGATGCTGTAATGTTAGGGAAATCAGTAGGACTGTTACTATTGGGTATTAGGCTTTACTTTTTGGCATTTTCTTTAAAATATTTTATGTAGTTTTGGTCTTGTTTTTATACTTTTATTTTTGTTTGTATTTAAAATTAGTTTTTTTAGCAATTATGTAAATCTTACAAATATTAATCTTGCCATCGCTTTCAGTGTTAACACGGATGAATCACAACCATCAATCGAAGCCCTCCAAAATAGAATTGCTTTGTTAGAAGCTGAGAAAGCAGCAGTGGAGAAGCTCTTTTCACCACGTCACCTTCAAAAGTTGACAGGCGAAAGCAGACGATTGCACTGGACAGCGGAGGATATTGCAAAGGCAATTGTTTTGTATGCAAGTGGCCCAAGGGCTTATCGACTTTTGTTGAAGAGAGGATATCCCTACCCTGCAGTTTCTACTTTGAAAGCTTGGAAGAAGAAGTTTCAAATTTTACCCGGGCTACTGACATCTGTCATACATATAATTGGACAAGAAGGCTTGACACCCCTTCAAAAGATATGTGTGATGTCATTTGATGAAGTAAAAATACGAAGTGCCTATTGCTATGACAAAGTTGCAGATCAAATATTGAAACCCTGTGGTTACGCCCAAGTAGTGCTAATACGAGGCCTGATGGGACACTGGAAACAACCAGTGTTTTTTGACTACGAAGGAAAAATGACAAGGACAAAGCTCCTTGGCATTATTGCAGCGGTTGAAAATGCTGGGTTTCCAGTGGTCTCGATCGTTAGTGATTTAGGTGGTGGCAACAGATCACTGCACAATGAATTGGGTGTAACAATGACCAAACCGTATTTTGAAAATCCCAACAACGGGTCTAAGATTTATGCTCTAGCAGATGTGCCACATTTGATAAAATTAATTCGAAATAACTTTGTTGACTATGGGTTTGTCATCAACGGTAAAGAGATCAACGTCAAAATAATTGATGAATTATTGAAGTTTACCGGTACGTCAGAGGTATCTATTGCACATAAGATAAGTAATGCTACTGTTCACGTTAAACAAGCACAACGGCAAAAGGTGAAGCATGCAACAAAGTTATTTTCGAAAACTATATCAAGGGCAATTAGTAGATGTGGCACTTTGGGATATTACACAGATGAAAACTGGCTGGAATGTGCAGAATTCTTTGAATTGGTATTGAATATTATAAATAATAATTGTATTGTCATTAATGAACCTTGATACTTACAGGTTAACGACTGGTTTGACGTACTTAACGTTAAAGTTCCAACCGAAGACAGTCGGAAAAGGAAACATGCATATGGACTTGCACTCGACGAACAGAATGGCATACTAAATCGTATGACAAAAATAATGGAGGATATGAGATTGAAAAATAGAAGTTTTATTATGCCGTTTCAAAAAGGTAGGTTGTGCAGGCTCTTAGATAACTTACGAAGCAATTTAAAAACTATATTCTAGGAATCATCATGACAAATACTGCTATCCCATTACTGTTTCGAGATCTGCAAGCACGATTCCAATTTTCATATATACTTACATATCGCTTGAATCAAGATGCTCTAGAACATTTTTTTAGTGTGATACGAGCAAAAGGAGGTTTACATGATCATCCAGATGCCCTTGAATTTAAGTATAGGTTGAGAGACTACATTCTAGGAAAAAATGAAGGTGACCTCCTTGTTGATGCAAATGTAGCAGAAGATGCCACACCTGACGTTGAAGGGTTACCTGAAAAGCTGCTTAGTAACTCTTTGCAAAAAATTCAGGACTCCACTATCACCTCTGCAGCGGAAAATAATGTAGAGGACTATGATATTACTGAATTGAAGTATGATGGTTTAGAACATATTGGAGGATTCATTTGTAAGCGACTTAAAGAAGATGAATTTGTAGTTGATAAGAACACGGCCAGTACTTCATACTCCTGGACTGATCATTCCTCAGAAGGAGGATTAAAAAAACCGACATCGGCATTTATGGAACACGTAACAAAACTTGAAAAAATTTTCTGTGATTTTAATGGAGACTCCGTGAACTTGTCTGGAAAATATTTGAAAAGCTTAATCGAAATATCTACAGCCATAAATTGTCCCCTTAAAGTAAAGGAACTATTCTTTAGATGTAGAATGTTTTTTAAAATTAAGGATCTAAATAAGGCCCTACATGATGCATCAGTTTCACAAAAAAGAAAGCACCATAAAACTATAGATTAGATCACTTTTTTTTTCACTACTAATATTAAAATTTGCAGTATTTGTCGGAAATTTTATAATATTTTTGTTGTTAATTATTTTATGAGAAACATTTCAAATATAAAACCTATTACTTCGTATCATCATTCAGTTAACTAACCATTCGTCTATAAAAATTTGTTTGACTGTTTGATTCTGATTTCGTTTTTTTCTACGACTAGAAGGTAAATATTCTGTTTCTGCTTAGCGTTCGTTATAAACTCATAACGAAACCGCTTTCGGTGTCGTAATCGAAATACTAGATCACAAACTTTTAGTAACTTTTAGTTTTCCAAGATTGATATTGACATCAAGTGTCAAATAAGGCTAACATTTTAGTCGCTATTGGCTCGTCTCAATCGTATTTGTGAGTTTTACAACTACCAACTGTTGAAGATAAAATTACTCTCGATTGTAAGATGACAACCGAAATTTTTGACATGTAAAATTAATGTCGCAAAGTAGAAAAAATAGTATATAACGCTCGTTTTATAAGACGTTTTTGGCGCACTCGTTCCATTTGGGCCCTCTTCGCTATGCTTGTCATGCCCAAAACAACTCGTGCGCCAATTTTTGTCTTATAAAACTTGTATTATACTATACTATTATCACCTAGATATGAAGGTCTATTTAAATTCGTTGAAAGATTTGCTTAAACTCGAGAAATATTTTATTATTGGTAAATATAATAGCAAATATATTCTGTTAGCATTGATTTGTGAAACCAGCTTTTATTTTTGCTGATATTTTAAATTCTACGTTTATGCCTTCGCAAACATCTAAAACTAAGAAGCTGTTACTTTTACTTCATTTTTTTGGCATTTTACTAATATAATTTTCCTGCTTTTTCAAACTACAGATCTCATCGAAATCATATTTTTATGATCACGTGTTTTATTATTTAGTTATTACTTAATATTTTTTATATTATTGTTTTTTTTTACATTTTTTGTGTAAGGAAAACAATAATATTTGTATAAACAATAATAAAAATCAAAATAGAAATTTTGTGGAAATGTTTTTTTAATAGGTTTGTTCGAGCAGCCCCAAAATAAGTGCATAAAGCACTTATTCTTTCTACTGCGCATGCCAAATGGCGTTTGTTTTGCCCTGCAAAAGCCTGCATTGCGTATGCGTACAAGAATCCCCAATTGTTTTGACTGGTTTTGGCGACTGCTCGAACGAACCTACTATGAATTCAATACTTTATTAATGTTATTAAAATCTTGTAACTGTTTGACATAAATGAATAATTTCTTTTTACTCGAGTATTGTTAATTTATTGTTAGAAGTTTTATTTGTCATTTGTCAAAAGTTTAAAAAAGTTCACTTAGTTTAGCAATTTTATAGTTTATTTTGTATTTGTAAATTTAATATAATATTTATATTTTGATTGAAAATTATATTGAAAATTAAGAAGTGTTATTGTTGCCAAAATCCCAATATTTAATAAAACTTTTTGTATTAAACATGAATAAATTTTTTAAAATACCAAAATCCAGCGTATCTTTAACCCATTTGTATTTATAGATTTTTTACATTTTGCTTATAGTAAGTATCCATAACTATTTTATACAATTTTACATTAAAATAAATTTAAAAAAATATGATATTGGTAATGATATAATTATTTATTTACAAACTAGTTGAATGTACAATTTACTAAGGCAAACAATAGTTTTACAGCAATTAATAGCTAAATTTTCAATTCATTTGCTATAATCAAGAGTGTCATAACATAACACACAAAAAAATATCGAGAAATGTCTGTTTAAACAGAAAATATAGCTCGCATACGCCAATTTAGCGCAACTATTTAAACTTGGCGGTTACTTTCACTCTACGCGTGACGTCATGCGCACAACCGACACGTTTTGGTTACCCGTGATATCTTACCTCGTAAGAAGTGTTTGTATATCGTGGGATACACCCATGGTAGCGACCATTAATATTTTTGTAAAATTATGATCATACAGTAATTGTTATTCTAATCATATAGTCTGCAGCGATTTCCCTTCAAACAGGAAATTTTTCTCAAAATAAGAAGCACTATATTACTTAATCTTCACAACAAATTAATTTAACTTTTTGAGAGCATGTGAGAAACATTGAAAGTAGCAATTGTAGCATTTGAGAGCACCCGCCCCTGGCGCCACAATCCTAACCAGAAAAGACTAACAAAATTTATAAAACGTATTTTAAAAAATACATAATGCAGGAATTATTAAATGTTATTTAAAAATTATTTAAAATAAAGTAAAATATTGGTAGCTATTTTTGCACGTAAGTGGAATTATTTAATACTAAACTAAGAAAAATAGTACTATAGGCAAAACTGGGAGAGCTGAAGATTACTCATAGATTTCAGCTGTTATTTTAGACATACGTTACTGAATATTTCTAAATATTGACGCGTGTTAAAACGAGATAGCATACTTTTCATACGTCTGCTGTATAATTTAAATGGGCAAGACAAAAAAGTACGTCTGTTCTTAGAACCATAAGAACGAATGACAGCGGTAGCAACCTAACCTCCAATTCGAGCGCGAATGTGTGATGTGAACAAGATGTTTTCGTTGGTATGTTTTCACTTTGCTTCTGTTAAACATGCTAATGATAGATATATAAATTAGATAGGACAATTATCACAATTAAATGACAGTATTTTTAATAATTAAATATTAATCTTGAACGAACTACCTAGTAGGCAACTTAATATACACAGCTAATAACCAATTCACGCGGTACGTTCATATCTTGGTTCATACGATTTTAAGCGATGAATCACCTTCAGCTCTCCCAGTTTTGCCTATACCATGTTCTTCTCAAACGTAAAAATTTATTTCGAATTCACGTCGCAAGCATATCTCCAAAAATGATGACTCTTTGGAACTGTCCCCAGTGTGTTTGTTTTATCCTCTTTGACACATTGAAACACTGTGACACTCGGTGGTCGTCAAAAAACAAGCCGTATCTACACTTGATAACCAATTACCTAATTATTTGCAAGCATTGAAAGACGTAGTACAGACAAGAAAAAATCAGTAAACAGATCCAGATGCAAAAAAATCTATTCCAAATAAAAGATTATCACTTTACTGATTTAACGAATCAGAAAAATTTTGTTCAATATAGGTGTATCGAGGGTATTGACACAATAATTGAGCAACTTACATGGAGGTTTGAAAAACTTCAAGATTCACAAGATTTGGATTTTCTTAGTGGTTCAAACATTATTTCACATGAGATGAAGATACTCTGAACCTTACAAACAAGTATGGAACTGATTTAAATGGGCAGGATTTTTTGTTTGAAATTTAAGCGCAAAAAAACTATTTATTGCTTAAATGAAAACTTTTAAAATATGGAACTCTTAGAAATCCTCCAATTTATCCATCAATTTGAATTAACTGCGAAATATAAAAATATGGAAACTGTATATAGAATATTTCTCAGTATACCAGTAACTGCTCCATCAGTGGAAAGGTCATTCAGTAAACTTAAATTGGTAAAAAATTATTTTTTCTACTCCTATTGAGGAATGCATTCATTATCATGGCAATTTATGATAAGTAATACTAACCATTCCCCACACACATGACAAATATTTCATTCCTGGCTCCTCATACCCCGCCAGTAGTGAGAAATATTTCATTCCTCACGGCTTTAGAACCAATCACAGCTCTGGATTTTTCATTTCCAAATTGTTGATACACTGCTTAGCGACATTGTCAAGGCATTGACAACGTCGCTAAGTGACAAGGCGCACCAAACAATTTTAATCTGTCAAAATCCTGTAAACCGTCATAGTGACATACAGCTGTCCCTATATGCACAAAAATTAATTTATAAAATTTCGTTGCATGGTCGTAGAAAAAGTATAGTATTCCATTCGCAAGTAATGGCAATTTCTCACTCGAACGCTTTGCAGCACTCGCCTACGGCTCGTGCTGCAAACTTCGTTCTCGTGAGAAATTGCTTACATTACTTGCCCATACAATAATATACTATTTTCTACTCCTATTGAGGAATGCATTCATTATCATGGCAATTTATGATAAGTAATACTAACCATTCCCCACACACATGACAAATATTTCATTCCTGGCTCCTCATACCCTGCCAGTAATGAGAAATATTTCATTCCTCACGGCTTTAGAACCAATCACAGCTCTGGATTTTTCATTTCCAAATTGTTGATACACTGCTTAGCGACATTGTCAAGGCATTGACAACGTCGCTAAGTGACAAGGCGCACCTAACAATTTTAATCTGTCAAAATCCTGTAAACCGTCATAGTGACATAAAGCTGTTGACACATGGCAAATATTTCATTCCTGGCTCCTCATCGCTACACTCGTCGTGCCCAAAACAACTCGTGCGCCAATTTTTGTCTTATAAAACATCATAATATTATAATATATTATATTATAAGAGCTCAGGACAGGCGGCCAATTTAGTTTGCTTTCAATCGAGTGCAACGTTGCACGATTATTTGATATTAAGAAAATAATTAATGATTTTATCGCTTTGAAGGCCAGGAAAATAAAGTTAATTAAGCTACAGTGATAGAGACGGCATATTTGTGATTATTGTTTATTAAAATATATATTATTGTACTTTTCATTATGTTATTTTTATTAATTTTTGTTTGTTTTACTGTTTTGATATTCTCTTGTTTATGGTTTATGTTGTATTATTATAGAAAGATGATTTATTTATTTCAGAAGGATAAACGTATGTATTTTAATATATAATTTATTCCTTATACGGATTTTTATTTATTATTACATAGATTACAATATCTTTTAATCAGCAATTTAAATAATTTTGGTCTAAGGGCAGTTTTGTGTTAACACGGCCCTGGGTACCCGAAAGCAACTAAACATTACTTTTAACATCTACGTTGCAGCAGTATTTCCTGCCACGTCCTTCTAACATTCAGTTGATATTTCTCTCTATTTCTTTAGTATAATTCTCTTCGATGTAACAAGCAATAAGATTGCACTCAATAAAATGGGCTTTTGTCATACTGTGTCATACAACCACGTTGATGTTAAATAAACAATGTTCATAACCTCAATAAGTCGTAATTATGAGGTTATGATCAATATTTAAACTCGAAAAACCAATGTGTATGCGCAGAATCGGAGCATATCATATTAAACAAAATTTGTATAGTATGATACTCACAAAAATCAAAATATTCCAATTCTTGTAACAAAAGCACACCTGTTTTCTTCTATACCATTTGGGCCAATAGTTTAAACAGTGTAAAACAGCTGTTAGAGAAAACAAAGAAGCAGTAGGTACATGCATATTTACCAACAAGTTCTTTTAAAAATTTGAAAGACCGATAGGAAGATATATCTTTTCATGACTGTACAACTTGATACTCATACTCGCTTGCGTTTGAATAGCTACTCAGACAACCCATATCAACGTAACAGTAAAGTGATGTTTTGTTGCTTTTCAGCATTAGTATTAGGTACGATGAGAGAACGGCCCAGAAATATGAAAGTTTTGAAGAATGTTTGCAAAGCTGAATGTTTTACTTACGTGGAATTGGTTGTTAATTGATTATCAAGTAATTCAGTGTTGTGAATTGCCTCTTTACAATGCTCCTTCTTAACAATGGCTATATAAGAAACAAATTTTAAGTTAGAATTTTGATGTCGAGGCAATAAAGAAACGAACTTACCTGGATTTGCTCCCAATGTGTCATGAGGATTCTTTACATCCTTACAAAAGTTGAAATGGTTGGTTAAATATTTTTCTTTGCTAAACGTGAACCCACATAACCTGCAACTAAATTTAATAACTGATGGCAAGTCCTCGGTAGCATTGGCTTCTTCATATTCCATCGATGAATTTTGACGAACAACAGTATTCATATTCCTTTCCAAATTGGTTCAAATCTAAAAAAAGTATCTTCAAAACCGTTTTTAAAGTCTCGTTATTATAAACTATTTTGGTAAAGCAACATTAGCATCTTGTTCTATATTAGCTTACCTCGTATCGCACTATGATCCCGTAAATACAATGTTTTTGAGATTTCGGATTGATACATTTATCAGCCCGCTAATTATTGTTCTTCTTTGATCTAGACGCAGTCAACACACTTTCTGTTGCGATGTTGTTTGTTGATTCTGTTGCAATTACCGTATCGATTTACCACGAGTTTTGGGGTGTTTTTTGCAAGTGTTTTCAAGGACTCGATTCATAACCAAAGTTTAAATAGATATGGTAGCAGTTACGTGGCGTTCTACTACACCGATCCCATAGACTCCGTATTCGCCTATCCCAGCGTGACGCCGACAAAGATAACAGCTCTTCGGTATTTTACATGCCTGTTGCAGTAGTAAGACGCTGCGAGTTCATATGCAGGCAGTGTTGCCAGCACCAGGAAAAAGTTTAGGTTAGCGGCACGATACGTGGCACGATACACATGTATGTGTATCGTGGGTTAGCGGTAGGGAGCCTGCAAAAAGGCGGTAGATTTGAAGGGATCAACGGTAGATGTAAAATATAACTGTATTTACCACAATATAAGTAAATGTCTTAATAATGTGCTAAAAATCATATATTTACTTGTTATGTAACATTTCCATATACAATGAAATAAATTAACTTCTTATTAATAGGTAGGTACAAATAAAGTCTAAATTTCTTCTTCAGACACAGCACGTATTTTGTTTAACAACGTAAACTACATTCAACAATCTAAAGATATTTGTTACAGAATATTGTTGTAGACAATAAATAAGTAAACTTTTTAATAACAAAGTCAATATTACCTTCCTTCTAGCACAAAGTCTTTTGTTTAACAATATGTTTTACATATGCATAAACGTGGATTGTCAATCTATAAAATACATAAACATTACTCAGAATCCCAAAAATACGTAGACTTTGAATAAATTGTATTATTATGTTTTCCTAAAATTGTTTTATTAATTTTCATATTATAGCATTATTTTACAAGATATACTTTACATTGTAATAAAGAAACGAGTGACGAAGTGGACAACCGATTTGTTTGTTTCGTTTTTAATTAGTTAACTTGTGGAAAAAATTCCTCCTCATTAGCGGATGAAAGGTGAAGACAGACCAAATTAAAAAAAAATTGTTAAGTTTTTATAAACTTTGTTCCCATCGCCATATTTTACCTGATCATTCCAAAATTGTTCTATACCTGCGTCTCTATTATAATTTCTATCAGCATTACGAAGTACGCGCTACTTGGTGTCCAGTTGTTGCACATTCGTCCCTAAATGTGGAAAATGAAATACCAGTGGAACAATAGATTCCTTTTCAGAACTTAAAATTACTTCTGGGCCTATCAAATTCATTGTTTGTACAGAAAATAGTAACGTATGATCCTTGATTATATATACCATATAGATATGTAAAGATGGGGTAGTTGGGGCCTTTACCACCAGAGGGCCGGGCCTTTGGCAAGATTCATTCATAAATTAAAATTGGCGGGTAAATCCTTACGTTTCACCGCATTCCATCGTAACTGATGGCGATCGATGTGTTGCCTATGGCCTGCTTAACAAATATCTGAGGTTTTCTCCCATCTATTCGTGACCTTGAGAATATCGATCCACTAGATTTGTTTCCTCTTTCATAAGCGAGCGTTCTCTCTCTTTCTTTTTCTATTTACTCAATTTACTGCTCGTAAATTCATTTACGGACTTGAATTATGGTCGGTGGAATCTCAGTGGACCGGCGAGAGACCACGGATTTTTGAAACTCCCGCGTAGTTTTGCGGCGACGAAGCGTTCTTGGTTCTCATCGTTTACCAACCGTTCTCTAACCTTTCTAACCAAGGCATATAAATACAAAATATGATGCTGCTAACCTATAAAATAAGTGAAAATAAGTTTTCCTGTTATGAATACAAACATTGCAATGCGATTACAGGTAAGTTCATATTTATTTATTTATTTTTTTATTGTTATTTATATTCATATTGCTTACAGTACAACATGAAAATTAGAAGTTGTTTGCACTTTTTGTGTGCAAATGCAAGTATATCCGGCAAATAAGGAACCTGATACTCCATGTCCATCATTATGAATGTCTATAATTCATGTTAAAGATGAAAATTGTGACGAATGGGGGATTATTAACTTCTGTAAGTACATTTTTTAGCAGTTAT
This sequence comes from Melinopterus prodromus, assembly GCA_964023965.1. Taxonomy (NCBI): domain Eukaryota; kingdom Metazoa; phylum Arthropoda; class Insecta; order Coleoptera; family Scarabaeidae; genus Melinopterus; species Melinopterus prodromus. The sequence goes on from OZ030395.1 coordinate 33,922,526, forward strand.
CTAAATTTTGCCAAATTTTCAAATTTTGATTTGAATTCTTATATTTCAATTATGCAACAGATGCCACTGAGGTCCTATTCCTACGGCGCTACACGTCATCAACACGACATAGCGACGACATGTCCCGTCGATGTTAACGCCATATATGTATTCAAATGGGAGCAGGCAGACGGCGCTGCACTACATCTAAGCGACACGATATGTTAGCAACATGTTTGCCGGCGACATTTCTGATCAGTCGCCGCTCAGCATTTCTTTAAGTGACTATATTAAGGTACGTAAGTACGTTGTACGAAAATGGCATCCGAAGAAGACGTTAATTTGAAAATAGCCCTAGAAGATGTCGTGTCGTGTGAACTGTGTTGGATACATTTTTTTTGGGTAACCTTTTTTTTTTGTCTTGTCGCCTGGATGTTGTGTTGATGACGTGTAGCGCCGTGAGGTTAGCGCCTTACAGTGGTCGGTTTAATTGAACATTTTTAATTTTTAATTACCCGGAAATTTAAATCAACGTAATTTAACATTTTGAATTTTTGATTACCCGGTAATTTGAACAAGCATAATTTAACATTTTGAAGTTTTAGGTACCCTGTAATTTAAACAAGTGGAATTTACCATTTTGATTTTTTAATTACTCGGTAATTTACGCCAACGTAATTTACCATTTTTAATTATAAATTACGTGGTAATTTATTATTTAAAATTAATAATTTTAATTTCAACGGTAATTTACGAAAAAAATTAATTACCTTAATTTAACATCCCTGGAAATAGTTAATACAAGATGGTGGTAATTTTTTAAGTTAGAAAAATACAGCCACGCCTGTATGTATTAACTATTTCCAATCTCATTATTATTTTTAATACATACCGGCTGACACATGGAGGAAGGAGGAGTCGGCATAAGCTCTCGGATATGGGACCACTTTCCCCACTCCGGAGCACCTTTAATGTCAAAGTGACATTCGCAACGTGGACGTGTTATTATTTTATTTATTTCGCTTATTTCGCTTTGTTTAAAGATATTATAGTGAGTTTGTATGAAGATATACATAAAAAACTAACGTCTAATTGCGCTGTTCGCAGCTGCAACAGCAGAAAATCAGCTATAAACCAGATTTCGTCCGGGGTAACATTTCATCGGCAAGTGACTCTATATGTCAACACTGTACAGGCATGTACTAGCCGCACGCACAAACATTTTTTGAAATGTGTTTATTACGTATTTATAATACAAATTATATTAAAGAAATTCTTAAAGGTGTTCATATAGCGTTTTTATATAATATACCCACTCGGCACAATGCAATATATTACAGGAAAAATTTCTTGAAATTTCTGGCCAATTTCAGTGTTAATCCGGACCTGGCAGGCGACCAATTGTCAGGCTACTTTAGTGTCAAGTTAGCCCCGCCCCCCGGGGTCATTTTCTCGCTGCTACAAGTATAGCGTACAGCGACTCCATCTTCCTCCATGGGCTGACATCACCAGCTGTCTGCTAACTTTTTTATAGTAGTTTTTCTTCATTTTTATAGTATGAATTCTTAAATAACTTATTAGAATTCAACCCTATCTTAGAGTCTTGATTTATAACAAATCAACTCTAAAGGAAGTATGAGGTTAGATTAATATTTAGAATTTAGTAATAAATTGTATAATTGAATTAAATTGTTTGTATATATTTTTTATTTATACTAATGTAAAATTTTTCCTTGTAAAGGATTCATTTGGTGTAAAAAGTACTAATTTTGAAATTGTTTCATATCATTTCACAATCTAATTCAAGTTCTATGATCTATGAAATACTAAATTAAATTTCATAATCACATTCCCTTTATTTTTCCTCCAATCAAAAATTGTAAGGATACAAGAATATCACATACGAATCTATCTTTCAGAAAGAATTGTTCTAAATATTTCTGCCTGCAATAAAAAAGTTTCTGTCTATTCTGTGATGACAGTGTCATGATGACATCCATGCGTTGCACACTAATGATATAATACAAGACCCAATCCAATCTTATTACAAAAGCTTTCTTATTTAATTGTTCCAATATTATGAATAAAATTTGTACAGAAACATTGTTATATAAAAAAAAATGCTTCCAAAAGTAAATTTTGAAGCAGTCTAACAAAGAAATGAAAAGGAATTGCCTTAAATTGTCTTATATTGTCCCAAGAATGTTCAAGCTGTGTCCATCAAATTATGGGTCGACGTGTATATTATAATATAACTTAACAAAAAAAAACTAAATAAATAAAAGCAACAATTATACAAATTTCTTCTTCATCACATCTTAGTTTTTGCAAACATTATTGCAAAATAATTATAGTGGTAATGTTTCTTATGTCATTTTTATTTACAGGAAACACGTCAAAACCTTACTATTTTCGTACTGAAGACTATGGGAATATGGAACCAGCGTAGAACAAGTAGAGAAACAAATAAAAAGAACACCACAATCATCATCTGAAGTAATAACGAAAATAAAATTCATTATAATTTCATCACTACGGAAGCTTGTTAGACAGGAGAATATCAGTTTAGAATTTATTTCTATTATTGAGGATATTATTAACATGCTATGTTTGCCAGCAAAAGCTGGTGGTCCCCCCCCCAGACAGGTCAGGAAGACATCTACAAGGCATTTATAACTGCTTTCCTCATTTTCAAGCCACACTGACAGAAAGGAAGGTAATTAGTCATGTCAGTTTTGGTTATAAATCTCCAAATTTTTATGTGACCCGCTCCGAAGAAAGGGACTTTATGACAGTTTGTCATAAGGTCCGTTGTGCTTGAGATGTTACCTTCTGCCGGTTCATCATAAGGTCCCTTTTGTCGGAGCGAGTGACATATACATTTTAATTAAGGGAACATATATTAGCTTTCTCATCCACTACAAAATCTTAAAAAATGCCTTTTGGGCTGGGTTAAGCCAGAACTTTTTTTATTGGCGAAGATGTTTTAACTTTACATGTGCAGGAAAGATGCTGCAGCGTGCTCTAGAAAGGAAGGCAGAATAATAGACATGGACGACCTACCAGAGATCGATTGAAAGCCCGGCCTGACCACATGTGCCCTTTTTTTTAATGGTTACTTTACTCTAGATGGATACTGCAGATGACCAGACATCATTTTACGAGCACAAGAATAAAAACTAAAAAGACTTATGAAAAGTCATTAAAACACATTGGACAATCAATAAAAATAGCTGTTTTGCCGCAATACACATGAGTCCAAATTTGTTCTTTTTTGTTGAATAGATATGATTTTAGCATTATTATGTAATATAGTTGGTTTACAAAGAGCTATAAAATTACTGTTGTGTATTTTCATATTAGAAGGTGTAACATATTTTTAACAATATAAAGTACTTGTATTTGTAGTATTATTTCTAAATTTAATAAAGTTTTTCAGCTTGTAATTTGTAGTGTTATTACTTTTTCAGCTTAAGACTTTCCACTTACCGTACCTTTTATACAGCACAGAATACATCACTATTCTGGTAGGTAAGTAAACTTGATTTTGTACGTAGTTTATTTCGTAATTCAAAATGAAGTTTGTTTAAACTATAATTAAATCTTGCATTTTATGTTATTAAAATAACGTCTAGTTAGTTTCAGTTTCTCATATTCAATGTTATTAAAATGTATCTTCAATACATCCAGAATACCCGAGCTAGTTTGGTTGCATATTCATATTATTTGGGGTTTCATTGATAACTATTACTTCGCATATTTCCCGCTAGGTGCGCCACTATGCAGGGAGCAGAAATTGGTGGAGGCGCTTCGGTTAGCTATCTATATAGGTATATAATCAAGGGTATAACATTTACCGTGACGTACGATTCCTGTAACGTTAGTATACATTTGCAACTCGAGATGGCGAAATTATGTTTGGTTAGTTATTTTGTCCAAAATTTCTTTTGAAGGGACAACCCTTCAAACTGTTCTTATATCGCCTGAAAACAATTGCATTAAAGCATGTTTAACTGTTTTAACTACAATAAATTTGCATTGCTCAATTGAAAAATAATAATCGATAAACATTTGAGTTTAGATATCACACCATTGGATGGAAAATGACTATCCTGACCAACAGCAAAAAAAATCGAACTATCTGCAACCGATTCACACATACGTTTTTCAGTAGAATCTAAATTGTCTAAAGGTAGAAATTTGAAACTGCGCTTAGTTTTAGCATTTTTTGCGCTGATTTTCTCAAAAATTAGGGTGAACACAATTTGGGTTTCCAAATCAATCTCTTCTTTAGTTGTCGGGGTAATAGACCAGGGTCGATAATTTTTGAAACAAAAAAAAATAAAAGTGGAATGAAACCCATTGAAAAAGGAAGAGAATATAACAAAAATGAAAGGAAAAATAATTTACGGGCGATCTGAGGTCGGGAAGTGGGAGAGGGTGAGTTTTTAAGGGTAAGAAGCGGTTTATCTCGATTTCCGGCAAAACTACAAGTCCTATGGAAAAAAGTTAAATGGCAAAGTTGTAGGTAATAAAAAGATCTACAACTTCTGTATTTACACTTTTTTCACATACCCTCAAAATTTATGTGAAAAATTCAAATAACCAAGTTTTTGTTTTTTTATTTTTATCTTTTACAAAAAAAAAAATTCTTTCACAAAATTTGGTGAAAACTGCCTTGTTATGTCCCAAACATACTGTAATTTATTTGATTTAAAATATTTATTTTTTCATCTTATTTTGACTTATTATCGAAAAAGCAGCATAATTTTCAATCGAAAATTCTCACGTCAAAATATCTCCTTTTTTAATAAAGTCGGTGGGCTTTTTGTTCGTTGAAATCTTTACTTTCTGATGGTGAAAAAAAAAGTATACATTACTGTGGTAAATGTTTTAAAAAAATGCAAAGAAATGGAAAATATAAGAATCCGATTTTTTTTATTCGTTGTGTATAATTTTGAGCTATTTATTAAAATTTATGCTCGAAAAACGTAAGATTCCATGTTACATTGATAAACAGAAAAATTACAAATCCATAAAACACGAAGATTGCAAAAAATATGCGAAAATAGTTGTTCTAAATATAATTAAAGCTAGTAGTAGCGTTAAAGTGTATCTAAAAAATGGGACTACTGCTTTTTTTCTGTAAAAAGTTAATTTATTAAATTCAATTTACATTTGTCAGTATCCATTACTTTTTGTCTCTTTGATGGCATGTGCTCATCGTTAGATTCGAGTAGATCTTCGAAGTCTTCAAGACCATCACCATCTTTGTCTCCAATATTAGTTCCAGTCTGCATTGGTTCTTCATCCACAATTTCGGCTGAATCACTAAGTTCTTCGTAGCTTTATTCTTTTCGTAGCTGATGCTACCATAATTAAGACCTCGATAGAAATTGCCAGAGATACTAATAAAACTGTCGTTGTTGTGGGTCAAGATATTGATCTTTTGGTCCTTTTAATCAATTAAATTCAAATAATAATGACATTTATTTTCACAAGCCAGTTTCTGATAGTTTCAAATATGAATCCTTCAAAAACATCGTTGCATTTCTGCATTGTTTTTCTGGTTGCGATACAACATCTGGATTTGCCGGAAAAGGAAAGAAAAGTATCGTAAATTCATTATTACACGATAAAAATTTGTTAAATTTGGCCAATATTTTTTTGAAAAAAGATATCGAAAAAAATGGAATACAATTAATCAAATCTATTTATAAATGTAAAAATGATAATATAACACTGAATCAATTCAGATTTCGAAAATATCAATTGGCAAAAATTAAATCATCTTTCATATTGGCAAATCTCCCACCCACAGAAGGTGCAGCAGAACAACATTGTTACAGGGCATATTATCAGCTTCAAACTTGGCTGGGTAACGAACTGACAGCAACGGCTTGGGGCTGGAAGCAACATGAACGTGGCATTATGCCCAAATTTACAGAAACGGAATTAATTCCGGAACTATTGCTTAAAACGATTTGCTGCAGCTGTGAAACGGGATGTAAAAGTTTAAAATGTGGCTGCCGAAAACATGGTTACAAATGCACAAATTTATGCTTAAATTGTCATTGTTTTGAAAAATGCTCCAATGTAGAAGAAAAACGCTACGAAGAACTTAGTGATTCAGACGAAATTGTGGATGAAGAACCAATGCAGACTGGAACTAATATTGGAGACGAAGACGGTGATGGTCTTGGAGACTTCGAAGATCTACTCGAATCTAACGATGAAGACATGCCATCAAAGAGACAAAAAGTAATGGATACTAACAAATGTAAATAGAATGTAATAAATTAACTTTTTTACTGAAAAAAGAACAAAAGTCACATTTTTTAGATGACGTACACTTTAAATTCTAGCTTTAATTATATTTAGAACAACTATTTTCGCATATTTTTTGCAATCTTCATGTTTTATGGATTTGTAATTTTTCTGTTTATCAATGTAACATGGAATCTTACGTTTTTCGAGTAATTAAAGTATAAAGTTTAATAAATAGCTCAAAATTATACACAACGAATAAAAAAAATTCGGATTCTTATTTTTTCCATTTATTTGCATTTTTTTAAAACATTTACCACAGTAATGTATACTTTTTTTTCACCATCAGAAAGTAGAGATTTCAACGAACAAAAAGCCCACCGACTTTATTAAAAGAGGAGATATTTTGACGTGAGAATTTTCGATTGAAAATTAGGCTGCTTTTTCGATAATAAGTCAAAATAAGATGAAAAAATAAATATTTTAAATCAAAAAAATACAGTGTTTGGGACATAACAAGGCAAGTTTTCACCAAATTTCGTGAAAGAAATTTTTTTTTTGTAAAAGATAAAAATAAAAAAACAAAAACTTTTTCACATAAATTTTGAGGGTATGTGAAAAAGTGTAAATACAGAAGTTGTAGATCTTTTTATTACCTACAACTTTGCCACTTAACTTTTTTCCATAGGAAATTTATTTTATTTCACTTTTTAATATTTTCAAAGGCATCAGCACTGGTCTATAATCAGTTATTAATTTCAATTATTATTTTTTGACAAAATGTAATTGGAAATCTATGAAATGAAATGGCAATTGGAACTATAGGTATATTAATGACAGCGACGCCGTTAATACCCAACTTTGCCATACTTAATTTGCATTAAATTTGAGATCGATAAATACATTTAATCGTTGCCTCAGAGGGCTCCAAATCGAGAATAAATAATTTATTTGGCTACTATTGCCGAGTTGCTTACATATTTTCATAACACAAAATATAGCAGTAACAAATATAAACACATCTATATACAACAAATTTGCACAAGAGTGGCGATAGACCAAACATCATTCTAAAGGGTATAGGGTAGGGCGGACCGATTTTTTTAGTTTGTCAAATTCTAGAGCGATGGGAAAATTCTGCAGCCATGGAAAAGTGGTGTTAATGAATGAAAGAAAACACCTAATTTATTTATTTATTTTATTTTGATGTTTTGAACTGCCGCAAAAGCTTTAAAATTAATTTAATTTTTTATACTTCTTTATTTTTTGTTTGTTTTTTTTTTTAAATATGATATAATTCGGGAATGTGCAATCATGGAAAAGGTGTGAGTTAATGACTTAAATAAGACACCTAATTTATTTATTTTTTTTATTTTCATGTTTGGAACTGCCGCAAAGGCCTTAAAATTATCTTAATTTTTGATATTTTATAATTTTTGTTTGTTTTTTAAATATGATAGAATTTGGGAATTTGCAATCATGGAAAAGGTGTAATGAATTAAATAAAACACCTAATTTATTTTTCATGTTTTGAACTGCCGCAAAAGCTTTTAAATTATTTTAATTTGTGATATTTTTTTTATTTAGAGCAAACTTAGAGCTGAAAAGCTTTAGGTTCAAAAGGGTCCAAAGGAACTAGGTGTTTCCTCTAAGCCTTTTTCAAGCATTTTGCAAATGAGCCGCCATTTCTGTAAAATCGTCAAAAATTTCAATCATAAAGTAAAGCAGAGGAAATTCTGAATAAGTAATGTCTACGACATTTTCTGGTAGAATTAATAGCTTAGTGTTGTTTCATTCCATTTCATTCTAATGTCAGTAGCAGTCAGTAGGTATATGTATAGAGTCAAACGCTGATGTTTTGACAATCGTAGATATTTTTACGAAAAAAATCTGTTCTGCAGTCTCATTTATGTTTGCTTATGACCTTTTTATGTTGTTTTATGTTCCTCACGGGCCGCACCTGACAAAATCGAGTTTTTACAATTGATTTTTTTTGGAGTTTGATATGATTGTCAATTGTGTAAGTTATTTCTCATTTCCTCTAGCGCTTGCAGAAGTGCCCAGTAGGACACAAAACATGTAGCGATTGCTAAAATAAAAGAAAATTAAGTAATCCGACCACTCGTTATTGTATTAATATATTGTATTTATTTAATATATTGTATTAATAATAGCTTATGAGTCTAGGACAGCTCTACCCGCACTCTGTACTGAAGGTCACATATACGGATTCTGAGTTGATAAGTACATATTCACATTCTTATTTTACAAGGGGCGGAGATATGGGTTGCCAGAGCGAACAAGTCGATTGTCCAGAGATCATTTCTGAGTGTTGCACCAAAGATATGTAATATGTTTGTGGTTTATATGAGGAAGGCGGGGGTTAACGTGTTGGGTGTACTTTCGTTGGACAGAGATATGTTTTGCCATTCTAGGGAATTTTTTCTTTCGATGGGTAATGATGGGTTGGTGTAGTTTCTGCTAAGGAGGAATGGTTATCCGATATTTTCTGTTTGTTCTGGTTTCGCAATCAGTATTATATGATTTGTTAATTTTATTTTTCTTGGGCTTCGAGCGTATGCCTACTCATTAAATTAAAGCCACACACAATTGCTCATTCAATGCAGTGGCTTGTCTAACCGATCTTTATTCGCTTATTTTGTATTTTGTATTGTGTTTTTCATTTTGTATAGTGTTTTTCTTTCTGTCAATAAAGATCTATTATTATTATTATTTATATCTGTCAAATCCTGGCTACTAGCTTTTATTTTAATGCAGATACAACGGATCTCGATCAAATAGAATCTCATTTACTATTAATTTTATAAATAGTATGATAAAGTCATGTGCATGGCCACATCAGATTTTTTTGCGTTGCATAGACGTTGAGCTTTGCCGGGGTTTGACAAAATGACCTCGGTGAGAGAACAGTAAATTGAAGCCTTTAATGATGATTGGGTATGAAAATCGAATTAGAATTCATCAAGAAGTATCTCAACTTTTCAGAGAAAAGTATCTTGAACAGCAACCACGCGAGTTAATAACACCTTTCTTTACTTTGGTAAACAGCCCAACGATATAGGACCAGCAAGGCAGCGACGCGACGCTGGAATCCTACGCAGTAGGGGCTGGAATGTTATAAATAAGTAAATAATGGTCTACAATTGAGAGAATTAACTGGTCGTTGATCATTTCCGTGTCCGTGCTTCTCTTCGATAACTTTCTGCACGTCTGTCCCACATACTTCGCATTATAAAAAGTAAATAAATAAATAAAGCCTTTATTAACTTCACCACATTACAAATCATACATAAACAAATATTAATAATATTGTACCCATTAGGTGAAGTTAAAAGGAGGGGGTTCGAATCCTTACAAAGAGTATCCGTTCTTCCACCCCAACCTAGACAATACACATTTAGAACATTTATAACAATATCAACACGGAAAAGCAACACAAAAAGTAACAACAATAATTCCATAGGTTGGACTAAAGCCGGCCACTGACGGTACTGCGTTGCAGTACGATCCGATGAAGATAGAATGAATTTCGACGCCAACGAAACGAAGATGGAATGATAAAAATCGTACTGCGGCGCAGTACCGTTGTAATAAGTGGGATTTCGCGCGTTATTTCTCAACCATTGTCACGCGTAAGTTGTTTATTAGAGGTTACTGATTTATATTGCGACCATCTCTGCTAAAAGAATATTATCGTTGTTTAGAATTAGCATTCATCTCTTTTGTAAGCAGTTCTGCATTGTTCATTGATTATTTGTTTAATAGACTTTAAGTATTGTTTTGGATTTGCGTGTTTATTGTAGAATAATTTAAATCGGTTCTTTTTGTGGAGAAGCATTTTTGGCTTATAAAAAGTGTTGAGTAATTAATGGTTCATCTTTCTCTGACAAAGTTTCAGAGAAAGAACCCACAGTTTTATAGCCTCCGGAAAAGAGATATTTAATTCACGCCACCGGCACCGTAAGTAAGATCTAGTGAAGTTTAGAAAGTCAGGTTAGATTTCGAGTTATATTCAAAATGGCGGGTAAGCGTCCCCTTCAGTAGAGTCATTTAGTAATAATAATTAAAGTTTGGCTGCCCCCATTACACCGTCAGTGTCGGGCTTAAGAGTCAATGCATTGCTCATTCAACAACAGTCTCCTGTACTCTCTCTTAAATGCAACTAGGCTCATAACATTTGACCGAGAACGTAGATCAATCGGAAGGGAATTCCAAAGAAACGCAATGTTGTATCTGAATGATCTATTAAAAATGTAAGTTGTATGTCTAGGCATTTAGTCGGTGGCGTTAGCAACATTAGGCACCAAAATATTTCAGTGCTGGATACCAGCACCAAATTTTGCACACACAATGTACACATATTAAGGTTTAAAAAACCGCCTGGAGACACTCTCCTGGGGGTCAAGATCATCCCGTTATAACGTCATCAAAATGGCGGATTAAGTCAGAGTAGCGAATTATGTTATCGCACGTATTATTGTTAGTTTTTAACCAATTTTGAGTTTTACTATGTCATTTTAAAGCTCAGGTAACGTTTTTTTAAAAAAAGGTTTTTTTTTTAATTTTTGTGTACGAAAGGTAGTTTTTGCACAACTTTCTAAATTCCAGTAAATTGTTGGAATTGCAGTATTGATTATAAGCAGTTAAGTTAACACATAGGCGGAATGTTTTGAATGGACTGGTTAAACTGACAAAGTTAGATTCGCCTTGCTTCGTTTACAGTTTCAGCTGAGCTTGATGAATGATACAGAAGCAGCACGAAACGTTGAAGAAGCGTGAGAGCATGCTCGTATTGTGATAGAGACTATGTGAGGCATATTTAAAAAAAATACCAATGCCTTCGTTTATTTCCCTAATGCCATCCACGTTTTCCATGCAGTGGTTTTCCCGATACATCCAAAACTTGAAACAGTGTGCTCCAGTAAAAGAATCAAAGAAATGAAGCAGGTTTGATACCCCGGGTGAAATTTTTTTCTGCATTTGGTTAACTGGAAGATTTGCAGATATTTTCCTGTTCCATATTCAATCCATAATTCCTCTACTTTATCTAACTTTGAACTGGCGTACATCGCAATGACAACTACATACGTCGCTGTCCACTGTTTTAATGGTAATTTTGGTATGTCCTTCAAAGGTGCTGGCATACCACACGTGAAGCAATAGACGGGCATCTGAGTCTTCATCAAAAATTGGAGATATATGGTCGTAGACTTCCTAGTTATAGGACCCAACCACACGGTTTACATACGTGCAAACTATTTGCTTTCCAATAAGCAGATCCGTCTTTTCTAAGTTTTTTTTTCAAAAGTCCAAACGAAATGTTTTTGGTTACCAGAAAAGTACAGTTTTCTCGTGACCAAAAATGAAACTAGAAATGTTTTTGAAAAAATCCTCAAAACAAATGAATATTGTTTGTTATAAATACTGTTATACTAGGCAACTAATGTAAAAGATATTTCCGTACGGAAATATTTTTTTACCTCAGGTGCTTAGAATAGCAGTAATTTCATATGTAATTAAATTTAGAGGGTTGTGCAAAAAAAACGTATATGCACAAAAATTTAATAAACTTTTTTTAAAGAGTGTTACTAGAGCTTTAAAATGATATATTAAAACCCAAATTTAGTTAAAAATGTACGAAGATACGTGCGGTAACATTATACTTAAATCCGCTATTTTGATGACGTCATCAAGGGATGATCTTGACCACCACAAGAGTGTCTCCAGGTGTTTTTTAAACTATTAATATGTGTACAAGATGTGTGCAAAATTTGGTGCTGGTATCCGGCACTGAAATATATTTACACTAACGCCACCGACTAATTTGGATACAGGATCTATGGCGTAAGTTGTGGTGTACGTCTGTCCGAAACGAAATTTTGTTGTACAAGTACCTAGGAACCTTTGCCATAATAATGGATGCATACAGTGCAGCGGAGTGCAGCTGTCTCCGACGGACATATCAGCTACCCCGATAAATGCAACCATGGTGTAATATGCTCTCGTCGACGCACACCATACACAAATCTAGGACACGCGTTCTGCACCTTCTGAATGCGACGCCTATCTGTTGAGTCCAAGCATGGTCCATATACAACATCCGCAAAATTAAAGTACGAGAGCACCAATGAATCGCATAAAATTACCCTGACATGCCTGGACAGCGACTCGCGGCTGTTGTACAGTAGGGTGACCAACCGTCCCTATTTGGGCGGGACAGTCCCGAATTTTAACAACTCGTCCCGTCTTGTAAAGCGTCCCGAATTTTGTCCCGATTTATGAAATTTTATCCTTATGTCCAGGATTTTGTAATACAATTCGAATTTCCAAGATATCCATGAACATAAATGAGATTCCCAATTATTATCTGAAAGAAGGGTTTTCTATCTATAACGAATTTTAAGCGCAACCTTAGCGACCATAATAATTATGTGAACACGCGTAGTGAAAAGCCGGTTGGTGGGTGACAATCTAGTCCTTGTGAGGGTGTACAAACGGTGCATATTGCTTATAATAAAAAACTAATCTGACTTAAATAAAAATGCATGTTAGTCTTTTGTGGAATCGTTTGGGCAGGGTAAGATCTAGTGGCCAGGTCGCGTTGGATCATTTTTATTTTTTGATTTTCAAATTGAATCAGTCAACAAAACATATTTTTGTTATTATCAGATTTCTATTTTACACATTTGTTGGTATTCATAAAGTGCGCCATAGCAAATCACAGATATATTGATCGTAATAATTTGGAATGAAAGAGAAAAATATATGTTACCGATTTATTTTATTATTTTATAATTCTTGGGATTTCTTCTATCTGGATTAATTTCTTCCAAAAATATGGAACACAAAGACAAAAAACGCAAATGCACGTTCAATGACAACTTACAAAAACAATTTCGTTTTTTTGAAAATTACCAGGCCTAATTCGCAATCAGAACTAAAATGCAGTTTTACATCCGCGGAGGCCGCCGAAACGATATTGCAAAACATACATCGAATAAACAGAAGCAATGTATGTTCATCGAAATTAAGTACTTGTTTTAGAGCCGTAACAATAGGGGAACCAGAAAAGATTTTGGCTTGCAAACAAGGCACATATGCATACCACTGTCTGTATCACAACCACAATTTTCGATTAATAGACTGCACGTCAAAACTTCTAATGTAAATGTTTGAAAAGAAGATGTGTCTCGTACGAACTAACACAGAAGCAAGTATAACAAATGTGTTTTATCCTCTAGCAAAAAAAAGAGTTGAGACGAAATGTGAGGAAATGCAATTTCGTGACAATATTTCCTGACACATCTAGCCTAGAGACATAAAAATACTCCCTCTCCTGGTTAGATACTTTGATGTCCAAAAATGTATTCAAATAAATATTATAAATGTTCACGAAAATATTCGCGAGACGGCTGAAGAATTGTCCAATAAAATTATGGATTCATTGCAGCAGACAGTACAAATACCAATTTTGGCGGTACAGAACTAAGAGGAGAAAACAATGCTCTAAAAAAAATAAGAGATCGTCTAGATGGGAAGAATGGTCAAGTAATAGTGCAATTTGTAAAAGTTAAAGAAACTTTATTAAATTTTATTATATTTTCAGTTTTTTTCAGTTTATTTAATGATTATTTTTAGTTAAAAAATACTATCATAATAAAACTGTTGTTTTAAGTTACGTTCTTGTGGTACAATTTGTAAAAAATGTAGAATTGTGTTTGATTTATGTTGTGTTGTTTCTTTTTTTTGTTTTAACTAGTGAAAGTTAAAGAATGTTTGTTTTATTTATATTGTTATTTCTTAACCTTCTTTTCTTTTATTGAAAGTGAAAACGTATATTATAGGTAATAGTAAACATTTGCTGATGTCAATTTACCCAATGGTACAATTTGTTTATAGTTCAGCACGTTTTGTTTAATGTTTTCCACTAACCCAACCCAACCCAACCCCGATCCCCAAGTGTCCCGATTTGGCAATTGAAAAAGTTGGTCACCCTATTGTACAGTGCTGTCAGATTAGCAAACGCTAAGCGCGTCTTATTGCCAATATGTTGCTTAAATCTGAAATCCGAATCAATAATCTATCCAAGGTCTCTCGCCTCATCAACCAAGGGAATGGGGACACCGCCAATGCTCAAACTTACGCGATGGGATACACCCATGCGCGACTGTCTCTTACCCAACAAAAGAACAGGATGGATTCATGACAAGGGAGTGCTCTGCAGAGAACTGCCATAAGCTGCTTAAGTCCTCATTAATACGATGACATGCAGAGTCCACATCAGAAGGCAGGGCCGGCTGTGAGTTTTGCGGGGCCTCGGGAAAATATTATATGCCCAAAAAATCCAAAAAGGAATAATACGTGAACATAATTTTATCAATTTATTTACCGAAATATTTATTTATTCAATATATTCAATAATATACATACTTAAACAAAATAGTTTTTATTCCAATTTCGTACAAACTTTTTTTACTGCAAATTTCGCGATAAAATCAACAAAATGTATCTATTTTGTTACCTCTTGTTCTATTGACAACATAGCCACCTCCTCTAACCTATTTTGTTGCATGGTTGATCTTAGATAATTTTTAATTAACTTTAATTTGGAAAAACTGCGTTCGGCGGAAGCTACTGAAACAAGCGTTATTTATAATTCTCAATGCTATATACAGTAAGCGCGTAAAGTATGAAAACATATTTGCTATTTTAAAAAATTCTCTAACATCTCGATTTATAATATTATTAACATACACCTTATGATATCAAATTAATTTTTTTACCTTCGATTGTTTTTATCAGATGACGTCATAGACATTTTTTAATGATAACCCTATATTTTTTAATGAATTTGACAGATCTTTTAATTGCCATAATGGTAACATAATATTTTTATGGCCTTACATAAGAAAATTTTTGAGAAAAACACAATTGAAAGTTATGAAAGAAAAGTGACAAAATCTCCGAAAAGGCTCGGCCAAATTTAACGAAATTTTGGAATTAAGTATTGTGCAACCATGTGTAGTCACTGGCGTTACTATCGTTGATGCAACGTTTACAGTTTGACATCAAGCTTTTGATTTTAAATTAGAATCTCTGTATATTTTGACATTTTCTGATACAGTCTGATGTTGCCTATTCAATGTTACTATACTTGTTACAGTATTATATCAAAAACAGCTAGAAAATAACAAAAATCTTTATTACTTAGGTCTAAAAATTAACCAAGAAAAACTTGGTAACATAAAATTACAAGAACAGAAAATAATACTGATCAAACTTCAAACAAGGTGTTTTTATTAATGGTTGAGAATCCTCATAAACAAACTAGAGTAGGTACTTGCAATAGAAAATGTAATAATGTTTTGTTATCAAGTTCTTCGTTGTTAATTTTTAGACCTACGTAATACAGGTTTTTGTTAATTTCTAGATGTTTTTGATATAAAAATGAAGACTGTAACAGAAAGTGTCAAGATATTTTTTAAGGATAAGGTTATATCTCAGAAACTGTAAACGTTGCACCAACGATGATAACGCCAGTGACTTCACATGGTTGCAAAATACATCATTCCAAAGATGTGTTAAATTCGTTCGAGTACTAATGGGGCATGGCGATCGAACAAGTCAATGATTAGAGCATTAAAATAATCAAACTTATCGTTGATGCCTTGAATCCTGAATATGTCATCAAAAGGAAGCCGGAGCAAGTCAACAAGAAACTGCTCATAATCAACATCCTTAATATTCCGATAAACACGAAAAACAGGAGAAGTATTCAAAGACTTGCACAGGATATCAAAGAAAATCAGATCATGGTTCGATAAATCACATTCAATATCACCGCTATCTCGCACCAGAGATTGGTTGGTAGTAAATAACAAGTCAATTAAAGTGGATGCAGAAGCTGTCGCCCTGGTGGGCTGCGAGACAAGCTGAACAGCCTCGATAAAACCACCACCAAATGCCAAAGTTGAACGATTCTCATAATTCAATAAGTTGATATTCAAGTCTCCACCGTAGAAGGCGTTATTGGACACTGACAGCCACGGCTAACTGAATCCTCCAGCTCACTCAAGAACTCCGCACAATTCACGTTCGGCAGCCTATAAGTTCCACCAATGTCAAAATTCACACCCATCAAGACCATCCTGATCCACAGCTGCGCACAGTATCACCCCCTCCAAAACCACCTCATAATCAAAATCATCCTTAATAAACATGCATAATGGCAGATGAATGGCAGAACATTTGTGATCATATTCTCAAGCGAATCAAAAGAATCAGATCCGCAGAGCCCGGTAGACCGCTCTGACTGCAATCAACCTTGCAGCAAACGAAACAATTATCAGGAAATGTTCAAGTGGGCAAGCCACATTCAATAGTCCAGGGCCCTGTTAAGGGGGGCGAAGGGGGCGCCCGCCCCGGGCGCCAAGTTTCAGGGGCGCCAAAATCCTACCCAGAAGGGAGGAAGGATATTTATAAAACGTGTTTTAAAAAATACATTATGAAGGAATTATTAAAACGAATATATAAATTCCAAATAAAATAAAAATATAAGTAGCGATTGTTATTTGTTGCACGTGTGTGGAATTATTTATTACTGAATCTACAAAAATAGTACGAAACATGGGTACATTATTAAAGTTGGTATATGGATTTAAACGAATCAGAAAAATTTCGTTTAATATATGTTTATATCGATCTATTGACACAATAATTGAGCAACTTACATGGAGATTTGAAAAACTTCGTCAGATTTCACAAGATTTTGCTTTCCTTAGTGGTTCGAACATTATTTCACATGATGAAGAAACTATTAAAAAACACACTCTGAACCTTACAAGGAAAAATGGAAGTGATTCAAACGGGCAACATTTTGTGTGTGAAATCTCAAGTGCAAAATAGTATATTATAATACAAGTTTTATAAGACAAAAATTGGCGCACGAGTAGTTTTGGGCACGACGAGCGTAGCGAGGAGTGCCCAAATGGAACGAGTGCGCCAATACGTCTTATAAAACGAGTGTTATATACTATTTTTTCTACTTTGCGACATTAATTTTACATAAATGTCAAAAATTGCGGTTGTCATCTTACAATCTAGTGTAATTTTTTTCTTCAACAGCTGGTACTTGTAGTAAAATTCACAAATACGATTGAGGCGAGCCAATAGCAATTCAGATGTCAGCCTTACTTGACACTGAACGTCAATTTCATCAATCTTGGAAAACTAAAAGTCACTAAAAGTTTGTGATCTAGTGTTTTCATAACGACACCGAAAGCGGTTTCGTTATGAGCTTATAACGAACGCAAAGTAGAAAAAGAATATTTCGGTCTCTAAATGATAACACTTATAAATCCTTCAATTAATTCACCCCCGCAATAACGTATCCGTTATTGTGATAAGCTTAATATTTTTGGTGATATCGATAAAAATACTGAGTGGACACCATTAAAAGTTCGCGAACGTCGGTACACGTCTACAATTTAAGGGCAGGTTTTTTGCAACCTTGTTTCGTTGGCCGGTTGACACTATATCGCAAAAACTTACGGGATGAATTCCTGCATTCGTGGATTGACTCGCTATCGGGCAAACTAGAATACACCAGATGAAAATGTTTAACGACATATTTTGTCAAATTAATATTATAGGTTAATAATATGACCATATTATTAACCTAGAATACACCGGTTTCATCAATAATTAAATGCTTTATCCAACTTATTTGGAAAAAATCATTTTTTTCGCATTTTTATATCTTTTTTTCTAAAAGGCCCTGTCACTTCCACAACTATTAATATTTTTTTAAAATCCTAGTTTGCGCAAGTCAATCTGCGAATACAATGCCGCAAAATTTTTTTAAATAAATTCGTTTTTGCGAAATTGTTTCAACCGCCCAACAAAACAAGGTTTCGTGAAAACTGTGCTTAATTGTAGACGTGTAGTGACATTCCCAAACATTTAATCTTGTCCACTCATATTTTTATCGATATCTCCAAAACTATATTGAAAGATGTACGTATTAGAGGTGGTTAAAAAAGGTTCCGATAATCGAGATATAATCGGTCTCGGCAAGCTGCTCGACTTTTGGCGATGGAATCGTTAATTTTCCGAATTGAATTCTGAAATTTTTACAGTATATGCTTTAAATGTTGTGCAAGCAAAATATACAATAAGAACACCAATTTTTGAAAATGTTACACTATAATGTATCCAATACAGATAGATTATTGTTGTTTTCATTAAGTAACATGTTCTTTGATTCACTAATGTTATCTTATTACATGTAGAAATATTTCTTTTTTCGGTAGGATGCGTATGTAAGCGTATGTACCTATTTCAATATATTATTTATTCTTTATTCGCACTTTTATTTTTTATTGTATTACATTTACAGTAATTTATTAATTAGCAATTTAAGTAATTTTGGCAAAAATGGCGGGGGGGGGGGGGGGGCACGTTCGCACTGTTTTCGCCCCGGGCGCAGTTTTGTGTTAACACGGCCCTGTTCAATACCCTATATCAAACAGCCGCTCTCACATGCAGTCCCGTACCACCACCTTTCGTAGGCCTATCCGATCTAATCAGCGAATAGTTGTTGACATCTACAAACAAACTCGATACCGCATACGTCAACCACGTCAAAGTCACAGCAATAACGTCAAAGTCGTTGCCGGTCAACATATCTCTTACATGAG
This sequence comes from Melinopterus prodromus, assembly GCA_964023965.1. Taxonomy (NCBI): domain Eukaryota; kingdom Metazoa; phylum Arthropoda; class Insecta; order Coleoptera; family Scarabaeidae; genus Melinopterus; species Melinopterus prodromus. The sequence continues at coordinate 33,941,491 of OZ030395.1, forward strand.
AGATAAAGAGCGAGCGTTCATTCAAATGAGCAAGACCGAAATACAATCTTCCTCTTCCTATGAAACGCAAAACAAAATCAATATAAATAAGGATCGCTAAATACTAGATCAAAAATGAGTACCAGCGCAGGATTTAGGACTGTGGGGGCGCCTGGACTGAAAACCTGTCGGGGCCCTAGGCAAAAAGCAAAAAAAAGGTGGGGGAGGCCCCTGGGCCGACAAGCTGTTGGGCACAAGGAAAACGCAGTAGTTACCCTTAAACATATAAGCACATTACTTGATGACTAAGACAAAAATAATTTTTCCTTCGAAATGTTTCGCTTCATTTAAATATAATTCACCAAGCCCAACTAGCAATACAAAAATAGATATTTATTTACGTACAACTTTACATAAGTTAAAATTTAATATCAATAGGAAAAATAACAAATAAAACGCTGATGTTTATTAAAAATATTAAGGTACTTAATTATATTCAACAGATGCACCAACCCTGCCCTATTACGTTTCAATCAAAAAATATATATTTTGTTCAGAATCGAATGGCGAGCATTTCACGATCGGCGTAATAATTATGCCGTGGGTTATTTTAGCGTTTTCAAGGTCAGAGCCTTAAATAGTATGTTTCTAGTATGATTATAAAAAATACCGAAATGCGTTAACAAAAGTTATAAGAGCGGCCAAAAACATGTACTTTCGAAATAAGTTAGAAGAAACTAGAGGTAACTCTAAGAAAACATGGCTGGCTATTTCGGAGATAGCAAATCATAAAGTGCAAAAAAAGTCTGGTAGCTACCGGCTTCTGAAGCAGGGTAAATAAATAGTCAACGATTTGCAAGTTGCAAATGAATTTAATGACTTCTTTATTAATATTGGCACAGAAATGTCTCAAATAATAGTAACCGATCAACCCCCAAGAGATAGTGACACTGTAAGAACTCCTCTCGGTTATTCGATTTTCTTGAACCCTGTATCTGAGGGTGAACTTATAACGGTAATAAGTACATTGAAAAACAAATGTGCTGCAGGTTTCGATAACATTAGTATGGAAACAATAAGGAACACACACCTCCATATCTTGAAACCTCTAAGTCACATATTTAACATGATTTTTTTGATAGGCTATATACCTCAATACTACAAAGTTTCCTTGGTTACTCCAGTATTTAAGACTGGGGAAAAAAGTACCGTAAATAATTACAGACCTATCAGCAAGATTAATGGTTTCGCCAAATTACTGGAAAAATGTCTGAAAAATAGATTGTTGTCTTTTTTAGAGACTCACAAAGTGTTGTCGAAAAACCAATATGGTTTTGTCAAGGGATCAAGTACGGAACATGCTATAAATGAGGTGATAGAACAGACTCTCGACGCTATAGATAATAATGAAAAATGCATTGCACTTTTTCTAGACCTCGCGAGGGCGTTTGACACCGTTCCCCATGATAAATTATTAAGTAAACTGGAAAATGTTGGTGTTCGGGGGGCGGCGTTGAATGTTTTTGCGAGCTACCTGGCGGACAGAGTTCAATACGTAAACGTGAATGATCAAATTAGTAACCCACTCTTGATAAACATGGGAATACCACAGGGTACCGTCATTGGCCCAATTTTGTTTTTGATTTACATCAGCAATCTTTGTGAACTACAGAACTGCGGTAAAATAGTTTCTTATGCGGATGATACGGTCATTTTGTGCAAAGGAGAAACATGGGAGTCCACCAGGCGAATTGCAGTTGACAGCATGAACAGAATTAAGAGGTGGCTTGATCAAAACAGCCTATCATTAAACACAAAGAAAAGCCAATTTATGGCTTTTTCGGCACAAATCTCCGGACAACCGGAATTTGATTCATTAGTTTTAGAAAACAGTCAAGGTGAAATTAAGAAAATAAATTTTATTAGATGTCTGGGAATAATAATTGACCAACATTTGAGATGGGATAGGCATGTAGAAATGTTAACCGCAAAGCTTCGGAAGCTGATTTACAAATTCTACCGTATGCGAGAAGTATTGAGTAAAGCATTAATAAAAACAGTTTACACCTCGTTAGTAGAATCATTACTGCGGTATGTGATTGGGGTAGGTTATATGAGTCTAACTTAAGGATTCTTCAAACATCCCAAAACTATATAATCCGAGTTATGAACCATAAAGAGAGGATGTTCCCCACAATAAACTTATATAAAGATGCAGGCCTTTTAAATGTGCGTGGACTGTATGCGGTTGTGGTAAACACGAGAAAGAATATTAACAATATTCAAAATGTTAACCATGAATACGAGACACGGTTAAGAAGTACGCGAGGTCTGGCTGTTCCTAAGTTTAAAAAAACGTTGACTCAGAGGCGACTTTCATATTATGGACCAAGACTCTATAATTTAATTCCAGAACAAGTGAGATCAGCAAACAGGTACATTACATTTGCAAAAAATCTGAAAACATACGTACTCGAAAATTACAGTTCGTTGGTGAATGTCCTGCGACACACATAAATTTGGATTTCGCGGTGTTTTTTTTTTACTTTATCATACGCAGTATGGTAAAGTATTGTAATCGTGCCGAAAAAAAAATTGGGATTTTAGCGGAAATAGGTGTTTTTGGGTCCCCTGAACATTTTTGACCAAGGTCCAAAAAAATGTCAGTGTGTGTGTGTGTGTGTGTGTGTGTGTGTGTGTGTGTGTGTGTGTGTGTGTGTGTGTGTGTGTGTGTGTGTGTGTGTGTGTGTGTGTGTGTGTGTGTGTGTGTGTGTGTGTGTGTGTGTGTGTGTGTGTGTGTGTGTGTGTGTGTGTGTATGTGTGTACCCGATTTTTGTGACGACGATTCCGGGGAAACTACTAAAGGTATCGGGACGAAAGTTCAGATTTGGAAGTTTCATGACCAAACTGAGAGCTGAAAATCTTTTGGTTCAAAACGGTCCAAAGGAACTGGCTATTTACTCGTAGCATTTTTCAACGATTTTGCAAATGAACCGTCATTTCTGTAATTTCGTCAAAATAGATAAATAATAAATTAAAGTGGACGAAATTTTGAATAATTTATACCTGACATTTTTTGGTAAAATTAATAGTTTAGCTGCAAGAGCAAATTCTATTTGATCGAGATCGGTCGCATCTGCATTGATATGAAACTACATAGTAGCCAGGATTTTGACAAATATTTTTTTGTGCACACTCGAAGACAGCTGATTTCATCAGAGGTTGGAGAACCGCTATGGAACGTTGCCGCTCTAGTGCGGCAAATTACAAAATACAAATTTCAAATGAAATAAGATCACCAATTTGATTGTTTGTTGATAAGAAATATCAACCCGTCTTTATATCTAATTCTAAAAACGATAAATTGAGAAAATTGTAAATAAAGTATAGCGATGACTGTAGTTTTATTTTAGTATGTTGGTACCGATGTGACATCTACACTGTCATGAACAAATATAAATCTGTCAGAATTTGAATTAGCTTTTTAAGCTTGACGTTTCGTCAAAGTGGTACCAATTACCAATTTCCTATACAGAAATATAACCATTTTTTTAAAAATACATGTTTTTCAAAAAGTAGCACAATAAACGTTGATGTCTCTCCTGCCAACAACCAGATAGCGCGACTCGCTCACGTGCGACGGCGACGCTCCGCCTTCGGTAACGCACCACATCACCGCTCGTCGCGCTATTCCGTACTTCCGGCACTTGTGACATAAATAACTATTATTCTAATGACGTGATGCTTTGACAATACCTACGATTTATCTCAATAAAATAGATTCTCATGCAGCTAAACTATTAATTTTATATATTGTATGATAAAGTCATGTGCCTGGCCACATCAGATTTTTTTTTATGTATACTGCTTTATGGTGCAATTTTATGTTAATTTTGGGAAAATGCAAAGTGCTGTTATATGGGTGAACCAGCAGAATACAAACACTTTATGTGTTTAGATTGCTGTGTTTCAAACAAACTGAATGACGATTGTAGTGTTGTTCTTCTTTATGGGTTTGATAGTTGCTGGTGTGCTTAGGGAGTAGGGATTATTTTATATAGAGTATATTTTTGAGAAAGTTTAGTTACAGATGGGAAAGCTTGAGTTTATGGGTAATGAAATAAGTGATGGATATTTTTGTGTTGATTTGTGGTGGTGAGCGTGCTTATACTGAATTTGTATTGATTTGTTTATCTGTAATTTTTCTCTGTTGGTAATTTTTGATTATATTTATAATTCCTTTCCATTTATATTTATAGTTTGGCAACTGTCAATAACTATTGTTCTACATCATTTGTTATTATTGTGAACCTATTGTTTGTTTGAATAAAATTATTATTATTATTATATTCTCTTCTCAGTATGCAGTTGAGTAGTAACAAACCAAGCACTAAAATGGTTTCTCTCTTACGGTTCTCATGTTATATTTGATGAAGCATTACTGATGAAGCATGAGCTTTGAGTAGTCACTTAAATAGATTGTCAGCGCTTAAGTGTAATACTGAGTAGTTACAAACTGTGCACTTAAACATTTTTTCTCTCTTGAGTATGCATTCTCATGTGAATTTTCAAGCATCCGTATTTCGCTGCCGAGTAGTCACAAACTGTGCATTTAAATGCTTTCACTCCTGGATGCGTTTTCATATGCCTTGCGAGATCACCACTGCTTACACAAGCATAATCACATTCGCTACCTTTAAAGGATTTCTCTCCCCTATGCGTCGTCATGTGATCTTTCATGGCTCCGGAAAATGTGGCTGAGTAGTAACAAATTGTTGATTTAAATGGTTTCTCTGCAGTATGCGTTATCATGTGCATTGTCATGGATGTGGAATGTGCAACAGAGTATGCACTTAAATGGTTTCACCCCTGTACGCATTTTCACATGCCTTGCTAGATCACTACTACTTACACCAGCATAATCACATTTGCTACATTTAAACGGTTTCTCTCCACTATGCCTCAGCATGTGCGAATTGAGGTGTGCTGAACGTACGGATAAGTAATCACAAACTGTACATTTAAACGGCTTCTCTGAATTATGCCTCCTCATATGAACTATCAAGTATCCTAAATATGCAGTTGAATAGTCACATGTCACAAGTGTACATTTAAACGCTTGCTCTCCAGTATGAGTTCTTATGTGAACTTTTATTTGGCCTGAGTGTGCAGCCGAGTAGTAACAAACACTGCACTTAAATGGTTTCGCTCGTGCGGTTTCATGCGTTTTCCTGTGATTTTTGATGTAGCACGCGTTTACCGCCGAGTAGTCACAATCTGAACACTTAAATAGTTTCTCTTGAGCATGCGTACCCATGTGACGTTTGACATCGCTCGAGCATCCCGCTGAGTAGTCACAAACCGTGCATTTAAACGGCATCTCTCCAGTATGATTTCTCATATGCTTTGCTAGATCACCACTACTTACACAAGCATAATCCTATCTGCTAGATTTAAACGGGTTTTCTCCTGTATGCCTCATCATGTGAGTTTCTATGGCTCCCGGATGTGTGGCTGAGTAGTCACAAACTATGCATTGAAATGTTTTCTCCCATGCTTTCCGATGTGCCGAGCAAGATTACTATCTTTCTTGAAAGCATGATCAAATATTGAACATATAAATAGCCTCTCACCTGAATGAGCTCTTATATGCCGCGAAAGAGCACAATTCGACGCACAATTATGGACATACTTACTGCGTTTATACGGTTTCTTCAATATGCTTTCTCATTTGAATTTTTATTTTGCCTGAGTATGCAGTTGAGTAGTCACAAACCCTGCATGTATGATTTTTCATGGGAAGTTTTACGTCGCGTGAATTAACCGCTGAGTACTTACAAACTGTGCAATTGAATAGTTTCTAACCGTTTTTTATTTATTGTTGAAAGTTGATGAAAATTATAGAGTAACTTCTTAGATACATAAGGAGGTGGGCAAGGTATATATGTTTGGCTAGAAAAAACTTAGTTTTCCTTCCACATCTTTCGCTTTATTCAAATATAATTCACCTACCCCAACTAACAATACAAAAGTAGATCTTTATTTAAGTACGATTTTACATATTAAGTTAAAATTTAATATCAATAGGAAAAATAATAATAAAACACAGAGATTTATTGAAAATGTTAAGGCACTTAATTATATTCAACAGATGCATCAACTCTGCCCTATTACGTTTCAATCAAAAAATTAATTTTTGTTCCACTCTACGCATACGGACATTCAGAATCGAATGGTAACGAGCATTTCATGATCGGCGTAATAATTATGCAGTGGGTTATTTTCGGGTTTTCAAGGTCAGAGCCTTAGATTGTATGTGGGCATACAAGTTGAAAGTGAGTGAATGTGGACGTACTAAACGTGGTCCTGTAATAACATTTAAAACAAGTGGGACCAGGTGAGTCATTTTAGACGAATCTAGTATCAAATTGTAGAGCGAAAAATTAGCAAACCATCTATACACATTACATTGCGCCAAGCGTAGAGTAAGCAGTAACCAACCAAACAAGTAACACCGATCTTGCTAGACCGGGCGGGTTGTCTTTTTTTCCCTCCCACCTTGAACCGTAGAAATACGAGTTACAGAACTATATCAGCGGTCTCAAAACGGTTCAGAATAACATCAAAAACTGAACTAAGGCGACTGAATGAAAATTTAAAATTACCTTATCCTTTCCTAAATACCGAGGCCCTCTTGTGTGTGTGCAGAGTGAGTCACCCAAACAGGCCGCTGGTGTGTGAAGATATCGTAACCTTGTGTATATTCCCTAACCCTTTGTTTGAAATCTCTTCCCATTATGCCGCCAAAAAATACCCGACAACGAGCAACAATAGGTGACGACGAGGACGAAGAAAATGAAACAAAACAAACTGAGCTAGGAGAAATTAAAAAAATGTTTGCAGAAGTTCAAAGATCTATGAATTTCATGAACGAAAAGTTCGAAGAAATGCAGAAAAAACAACTGGAGATGGAAAAACTACTGAAAGGAGAAAGGAAAGAGAAGGAAGAACAGAGAGAGAATGAGAATATTAGAAAACACATTGGAAGAGAACGAATTTGAAAAAATAGCAACAAATGTGATAATTTCAGGTGTAGAAAGGTAATGAAAATAGTAATGAATAAAAAAGTAATGAAAATCGCCTTAAACCTTAAATTAGACCCCAACGATATAATTGATTCCTACCGAAAAGAAGACAAGAACCAAAGTGGTCCCTTAGTTGTAAAATTAAGCTCCCACGAAAAAAAACGAGCTCTATTAGAGGCAAGAAAAGTGGCAGGCCCAATAACCACAAAAGAATGCGACTTAAAAGGCAGTAAGAACATCTACATCAACGAACAACTTACGACGTTCACAAATAACTTGTTCTATAGAGCACGGGAACTAAAGCGTGAAAATAAGATCATCCACGTGTGGAGCAGAGACGGGATCATATACATCAAAAAGACAGACAAAGACATCAAAATTAAAATAAAAAACCTAGAGGACTTACAGCACGTAAAATAAAAAAAAATAAATAAAATAAAATAAAAAAAAAAATTAAATAAAAAAAATATATATTGAAAGAAAAACATGACAAATACTTGCTGAAATGACACCATTTACTATATACCTCCACAACATCAGAAGCATTAGAAACAAGTTCGAGGAACTAGAAATAATTGCAAAGCTCCACAATCAAGACATCCTGGCGATCACAGAGACATGGCTCCAACCCCACGAAGAACGGACTCACCTCCTAAACGACTACCGAGCAGAATTTAACTCAAGACCAAAGAGAGGAGGCGGAATCGCATTGAACATAAAAAACGACATAAAATACAAAGTACTGACAAACACCACAATAAACAAAACAGAACTATTTAAGATACAAATTGAAGAAAACGATACAGCGATCACCATAGTGTACAACCCCCCCCCCCCAGGTAGTATTTCGAACTTTTAAGAGGACGATGCGAGAAAACATAATAACCCGTAAAAGAAACCACATTATTGTTGGAGACTTCAACATAAACATACGGAATAAAGATGTGATCATCCGTGAATACCTCAATCTTTTAACAGAGAATAATTATCAAATAGCCAATCGAACTACGGCAAAACATTGCACAAGAACAAACTCGAACGGAATGGGATCAATACTAGACCATGTGATAACCAACAAGAAAGAAAACATACAAAAGATTAGAAATCATCACCACAGATTCATCAGACCACAACGTAGTTCTCACAACAGTTAATAGTCAACCAAAGAATAACCCTAAATACGAGTATTACGAGTACACCCAGTCAAACATCAGAAACATTAACAACACGATCACCAACCTGAAAATCGACGAAATAAATACTTATGTGGAACTGTCGAAGACACTAGAAGAAATCATAACTAATAACCAGCACAAAATTAACTGGATAGACGAAAACATTATACAACAGATTACAGAACAAAGCAAATTATACAAGAGGTTCAAGAAGTATCCACTCAATGTTATACTACGAGAACAGTACTACAACAAGAAACAAATCACTAACAAAGCAATAAAGGAAAAAATAAATACGATTCTACCAACAAAACCTGGAAAAACACAAAGACAACCCTAGAAAAATGTGGAACGTCATAAATAATGTAATTGGACAAAACCGTGAACAACAAACAATAGAAACGATGACGAGACAAGATGGAACACCAACAACAGACCAGAAGGAAATAGCAGAAATAATTAACACATATTTCATACAAATAGGAGAAACTCTGGCAAACGACACAATCAGTACATCAAGCAAGAAACCAGAAACAACAACTACAGCAAAATTTACGAGACCGGCAATTTTTAAAGCTACCGACGACGCAGAAATCAACAACATAATAACACAACAAAAAAACAACACGGCTCCAGGGTTTGATAAGGCCACATCGAATGTCATTAAAGAAAACGCCACAGCCTTAACTCCTATACTAGTAAAGCTAACCAACAAGGTACTAGAAGAAGGAATATACCCAGAACACCTAAAAAGAACAATAATAAAACCTATCCACAAATCTGGTGATAAAACAAAACCAGAAAAGTACAGGCCAATAGCTCTATTATCTACTCTGAATAAGGTTCTGGAAAAAATACTTCAGAGACGAGTAATGGATCATCTACAAAGTCACAGCATAATCAGTACGCAGCAATATGCATACCAACCCCACTCTGGAACGACATCTGCGGCTTATGATCTGATTAGTCAAGTAAAGGCACACCTTGATAAGAAAAATATAGTAGTCGTCTTATTCCTCAACCTGAAGAAGGCTTTTGACACCATCTCCAAACAAAAACTCCTCCACAAGCTGAAAGCAATAAACATCACAGACAAGCCCTGCAACTCATAGAAACATACTTAACAAACAGACCACAAGAAACCAGATTAACCGAACACTACAGCAATCCCCAATACGCAAGGGAATACGGCATACCACAGGGAGGAAATCTACCACCGACGTTGTTTATTATCTACACTAATGACATGACAGAACTGCAACTAAACGGAACGCCATACATGTACGCAGACGATAAGTGCCTCATATACTCCGCCAAAACACAAGACGAATTATAAAATAAAATTAATGAAGACATGCTTATACTGACGGAGTGGTTTTACAACAATCTACTAACAATAAACACAAAAAAGACGGAATACATCATCTTTGGAAGAAGAAACATGAATGTAAACATATCAATAAGACTCAACGATGAAAACATTAAACAATCCCAAGAAATTACATACCTAGGACTCAAAATACAATCTAACTTGAAGTGGGACGCACACGTGAATAACCTAGTAGTGACAAACTCCAAAACAATTGCTATCATCAAAAAACTGAAGAACGTCATTCCACACAGAAGTAGAAAATCCATCTACCACCCACTATTCACCGCCCAAAACAACTACCTAATACATGTGTGGGGAGACACTACAAAGAGAAACATCACCAGAATTCAAGTCCAACAAAACAAAGTCTTAAAATTATTATATTCCCTGAATAGACTTACCCCCAGCACAGATGTCTACAAAATTTCACAAGAACTTAACATAGAAAAACTCAGAGCGCTGAATAACTTACTACTAATTCACAAAACAAAAAACAACAAAATCAAAACAAACAACCGTTAAACTAAATCACGAGTTCCACGACTACCAAACCAGAACATGCACACACATAAGACCAAACAGATACCACAGCATAACCTGCCCACAGACACAACTGAGAGAAACCATACAGAAGTACAATGGCCTTCCAAACTGTATAAAAAACCTCACAATCGCCACTTTCAAGATAAAGATGAAATACCTATTAATGACCCAACACCTATAAGAACAACAACTATACTACACGCACAGAAGTACCCTCCATACCGCTAGCCCGAGGTGGACCCCACTCATAAGCGGAGCCCCAACCCCGAGGCGACGACTGAGGGACGAAACCACTGCAATTATATATATATATAATTAAAAGGTTTTCGGACATCTCGTGTAAAAATATATTTTATTTGCAACGTTTCAGCAGACTCGCACCTGCCTTTTTCAAGCATACAAAACTAATTGAAAAAACTTTATATATATAACTGTATATATATATATATATATATATATATATATATATATATATATATATATATTTACATCTCGCTATCATTGAAGCGTCCTTTCAGAAATGCTGTTTAGAGCGTCCATCTTTCATAACTCAGAAACTTGTACAAATAAATCTGAATATTTTCTTAATTTGGAAACAGGAAGGCCAACATTGTCATTGTTGTTGATGTTGGCGGGAATTGCCGTTTTCAACCTTTCATTCAGTCAACAATCGGGCGTCATTTTAGTTTCCTATCATACGAGCGTCCAAAGTATACAATTTTGCTTTCATTCATTCGCTACTAGAGCGTCCGTTGTGTATGTTATGTTTCAGTTCTTCGATATTAGAGCGTCAGGCAATGTTGTCGCTTTAAATAAAAGCTAATACCGCGTGCGTCTAGACAAAATAAAGACAACAAGACACGGTTTGCCCTTTTTTAACTCTTGCGATTACTCTTGTCATAGTGGTTGTAGTGAGCATTTGGCGGGTAGTCAGGCCCGTGTTAAGGGGGGGGGGGGCGAAGGGGGCGTCCGCCCCGGGCGCCAAGTTTCAGGGGCGCCAAAATCCTACCCAGAAGGGAGGAAGGATATTTATAAAACGTGTTTTAAAAAATACATAATGAAGGAATTATTAAAACGAATTTATAAATTCAAAATAAAATAAAATATAATATATAGCTATTTTTATCTGTTGCACGTATGTGGAATTATTTATTACTGAACCTACAAAAATAGTACTAAACATGGGTACAGTATTAAAGTAGGGATACCGATTTAAACGAATCAGAAAAATTTCGGTTAATATATATTTCAAGGCTATTGACACAATAATGGAACAACTTACATGGAGATTTGAAAAACTTCGTCAGATTTCACAAGATTTTGCTTTCCTTAGTAGTTCGAACATTATTTCACATAATGAAGAACCTATTAGAAAACATACTCTGAACCTTACAAGGAAATATGGAAGTGATTCAAACGAGCAACATTTTGTGTATGAAATTTGAAGTGCATTAAAAATATTTCGGTCTCTAAATGATAACACTTAGAAATCGTCCAATTAATTCATCAATTTGAGTAAACTGCCAATTATAAGAACATGGTAACTGCATATAGAATATTTCTTAGTACACCGATAACTGCATCAGCTGAAAGGTCTTTCAGTAAATCTAAATTGGTAAAAATTATTTAAGAGGTACAATGGCCCAGGACAGGCTTGCCAATTTGAGTTTGCTTTCAATCGAATATAGTGTTGCTCGATTATTATATATGGAAAACATAATTGATGATTTTGCCGCTTTGAAAGCTAGGAAAATAAAGTTGCATTAGCTACAGTCATGTAGATTTATTTATCCTTATTTTACATCAATACGGGTACATTCTGCTTTTGCATTTTCAAAAATTAATGATGTTTTATTGCGTATTTTATTACACATTTCCCCCCAAAATAACGTATCAGTTATTGTGATAAGCTTAATATTTTTGGTGATATCGATAAAAATAATGAGTGGACAAGATTATAAGTTCGGGAACGTCGGTACACGTCTACAATTTAAGGGCAGGTTTCTCGCAACCTGGTTTCGTTGGGCGGTTGATACGATTTCGCAAAGATTTAGGGATGATTCGTGGATTCCTGCATTCGTGACTCGCTATCGGGTATATTTTGTCAAATTAATATTATAGATTAATAATATGACCATAATTATTATATTAACCTAGAATCCACCAGTTTAATCAATAATTAAATGTTTTATCCAACTTATTTGAAAAATAAATCATTTTTTTCGGTTTTTTTATATCTTTTTACTTTATCATACGCAGTATGTAAAGTATTGTAATCGTGCAGAAATTTTTTTTGAGATTTTAGCGGAAATAGGTCTTTTTGGGTCCCCTGAACATTTTTGACCAAGGTTCAAAAAATGTCTATGTGTGTGTGTATGTGTGTGTGTGTAAACGATTTTTGTGGAGACGATTCCGGAGAAACTACTAAAGGTATCGGGGCGAAAGTTCATATTTAGAAGTTTCATGACCTAACTTAGAGCTGAAAAGCTTTTGGTTCAAAAGGGTCCAAACGAACTGGTAGTTTATTCTAAGCCTTTTTCTAGGATTTTGCAAATGAGCCGCCATTTCTGTAATTTCGTCAAAATAGTTAAATAATAAATTAAAGTAGAGGAAATTTTGAATAATTTATGCCTTTGACATTTTTTGGTAAAATTAATAGTTTAGCTGCAAGAGCAAATTCTATTTGATCGAGATCGGTCGCATCTGCATTGATATGAAATTACATAGTGCCAGGATTTTGACAAATATTTTTTTGTGTTATCGTATGTCGGCGTTCTTCCTTTTATGTGATACGGGAAATACAAGGAGTATGAGTACCGTGCTTCATATAGTTGGTGAATAAGGCGCATGTTAGCAAGTTGTCCTCTTAAGAACAGGACAAAATGCTCACAGTAAGTATGAGATATGAGAATAATAAACATGCATTATATAAAAGAGGAGAATATAAACATAATGGCAAGCAGTTTTTACCTTAATTTCCATCGTTCTTCAATGCGTGCTAGTTATAAGTAAATAAAAATTATGTTACCTGTTCAATATTCTTTCATCTCTTTAAATCCCTATTTCACAATACAATAAAGACACAGACAGAACTTCTACTCTTCTCGAACGCATGTTTTATTTATTATTCATAACGTTTTTTTTTATGCAGAACCCATGTATATTGTATGCTTGTTGTATTCAACAATTCTTTTAAATAGCTTAAACTTAAAAACAGTACATTCCTATTTACATTCCTTATTTAGATTTAAAAAAATAGTGAAATTCAAAATATTATTTTTATTTATATTTTTCACTTTTGTTAAATATTGACATAAGAAAAAACCAAAAATGTTCCTGAATTTAATAAAGATAGATACGCTTTGCAGTGTTAAATTTGTTTATTTTTGTTAAATTTGGTTGTAAGAAAACTAATTCATGATTTAATTCTAAGAAGGCATAGATTTACATCGTTGCACAAAAATAAAATCAATACCTGCCAAAGTTATTGTTGTCAACAAATTTAACAGCTAATAGGTTTTGTATCTGTCGACAATGGGTTATATTAATTACGACTATATCGTTAACCTACATCAATGAGAATTTAAAGCAGAATACAACCAGTAAACATTATACAAGATGTTCCATAAAAATCAAGAAAAGTACATTTGGAAAAAAAGATAACTACAGCCCGATAGCAACATCCAGTATTAGGTGTTTAATTTTCTTAGACATCGTCATCCTACTGGCTTTTGTTATTACCAGATGTTTATTTAAAAATAATATTTACAGAAATGTCATTTCTACGTACCTATCTTTGAAGAAACTCCTGCAATTGTCAGATTTATATAAAACAACTCAATAAAACTATTAATTGTAGGTGTGAAATAAAAACAAGTTTGTTTTATTGTAGTACCTATTAGTAGTATATTCCACTCGAGCGCTTTCGGCTTGTGTAGCCATCTTCAGGAGTTAAACGTCAGAAAGGATAAATTAACAACACATTTTAGTATTGATCCAGCCGGGATAACATAACATTTATAGTGAATACTCAATGTTATGTTATCCCGGCTGGATCAGTACTAATATGTGCTGTTAATGTATCCTTTCTGACGTTTAACTCCTGAAGATGGCTACACAAGCCGAAAGCGCTCGAGTGCAATATACTACTAAACATTTAGTTTACAATAAAACAAACTGGTTTTATTTCACACCTACAATTAAAGTCCGGTAGATTAAAAAATGGAAAACTTCATCAAAGTCAAACTATTAATATTACGTAGTATAATTTAATACGTTTGAAATAATAATTTTCTTATATACTAAACGCCTAAACGCAGCACCTTGTTTGTATCTGGAAGTAACTTTACGTTATTAACCAAACAACTTTTGCATAAAACATCTTTCTCTAGACATCAATAACTAGACAAATATAGTAGTTGATGTTAGGAAGGTAAAGTAATACACTATTTTTAATACTAATAATGGTCATACACAAGACACAACAGCAGAGTAGTGTGTTACGGACGCTATATGACGGTTTTAATATGCGTCGCGCCCTTACCATAAGTTAGTTGTTTAACCAGAGTATCAAAAATACGTTACGAAGCTATATATCGACCCCAGGGCCAAAGATTCTCGCGTCAGGACGCTCCATACGCGAATAAGTGAAAGCATATACTGGCTGCATATACGCATACGCCGAGACATGAAGCGCCTCTAGCGGCAACTGTGATTAACTAAACATATACGGCAAATGTATATTTTATTTTATTGAGTCGTCAATCGGGCGTCATATCGAAATTTTGCCTAGGCACTACACGTGATACTGTGACGTCACTGACAAAATTTTACATGGAGTGTGCTTAGAGCGCCCGTATACGGGCGCTTTAAGCACACGGACGCTCTAGTGAATGCAAATTGTTAATATATGGACGCTATAATGATAGTAGGATATATATATATATATATATATATATATATATATATATATATATACACAATTGTGGTTAATTAGGTGTTCGATCAATCAGAAATAAAACTTAAAATAAATAAATATATATATATATATATACAACAACAGAGGATTAGTCGGGTATGTCGATCCAAATAAAATACTTAAGTGACTACCTTAATCTTTGCTATATTTCGAACAACAATGCATTCTTCTACAGGCAAAACTAAAAAAACAATAAGCAACACATAATTCACCAATTATCGTCTATCATCAATGTACTTACATTTTGTATCACAATAGACTGCCTAGAGGTAACAACACAACATCACAAAACCATGCATTCATTGCGGTACATCAAATTAAAGACACAATTATACAACACATTTACAATAAACATTTTAAAAACATTTTGCAACGTCCGACAGTGACGGTAACCGAAACGTTCAATGGTCAACTCAAGCATACGTGTAGGGGGCTGGTTTATATTTTATTTTATTTTTTAAATAAGTTCAAATACACATACTCACATGCGCAGCGACAACAGCCAAATAAAATGCTAGAAAACCAAGCTATCGGCAGAATGCCTTTCATCAATCATAAACTGCTTTTTATTTCTATCCATGACCATAATATAAGAATAGATGTTACTGAGGCCATCAAGATCAGTTCTAAAATTTACGCTCTTCTCGGCCGAATTAATGTGGTACATTTCAAGAAATAATCTGTTTTTGTAGTTTTTTCCGAATCTAATATCTTGATATTCTCAAAAATGCAAAATGTTTTTAAAATGTTTATTGTAAATGTGTTGTATAATTGTGTCTTTAATTTGATGTACCGCAATGAATGCATGGTTTTGTGATGTTGTGTTGTTACCTCTAGGCAGTCTATTGTGATACAAAATGTAAGTACATTGATGATAGACGATAATTGGTGAATTATGTGTTGCTTATTGTTTTTTTAGTTTTGCCTGTAGAAGAATGCATCGTTGTTCACCTCCGCTGAGTTATATAGAAATAAAACTAAACCTAGCTTTCAAAATTTAAATTCAAATAATTCGCGCCTCACGCAGTTACCTTTATCAGTTTAAATTTCAAATAATTCGCGCCTCACGCAGTTACCTTTGTCATTTTGACTTCAAATATTTCGCGCTTCACGCATTTCCTGATGTCACTGCCTATGTTACCGACCGCCGACTAGGTTAGAATAAAAATGGTGTACCCACATTAACACGTGGTTTTAGAGTGTAGTAAAGTTTGTAATGTCATTTTTAACCGCTAACTAGTCAATTTATGTTGATTTCCTATGTATTGACATGATAAAATAGGTTGAATGTCGCCTTTTATAAAATTATTACACCATTGTCTGCCATTCGGATGTTTGAGGTTAAGTGCAGTCTGGACTTTATAATTGCTAGCTTCATAAGAAAACATGTAAGTGAGAGTACATTTTAAGTATCTTTGTATAATGATTGCTTTTGTATATATATATATATATATATATATATATATACTATATAGGGAATATGACGTAAATAGAATCCAAGAGAGAAGTAATTTTTAAAATTAATTAAAAGGATACGGTCTCAGCCCGGATTCGAACCGGGGCCTTCTTCCTTGCCGGGGAATTGCTCTACCGCTGAACTACTGAGCCCGGTCGCAGGATATAGATTTAATTCGTCATTTCAAACGATAGTAACAGTACGGGTTGCTGTCTAACTACTATTATCATGACATCTATTGGACACTGGTGGAAATTGGTTCAATGGTATGTCAAGTTTATCGCAAATCTTGCTAGTGGAAAGTAGGAGATAGTATATATATATATATATATATATATATATATATATATGGAATATGACGTAAATAGAATCCAAGTGAGAAGTAATTTTTAAAATTAATTAAAAGGATACGGTCTCAGCCCGGATTCGAACCGGGGCCTTCTTCCTTGCCGGGGAATTGCTCTACCGCTGAACTACTGAGCCCGGTCGGAGGATATAGATTTAATTCGTCATTTCAAACGATAGTATATTTAAACCGATTAAACCAGTTTCCTACTTTCCACTAGCAAGATTTGCGATTAACCTTGACATACCATGAACCAATTTCCACCAGTGTCCAATAGATGTCATGATAATAGTAGTTAGACAGCAACCCGTACTGTTACTATCGTTTGAAATGACGAATTAAATCTATATCCTCCGACCGGGCTCAGTAGTTCAGCGGTAGAGCAATTCCCCGGCAAGGAAGAAGGCCCCGGTTCGAATCCGGGCTGAGACCGTATCCTTTTAATTAATTTTAAAAATTACTTCTCACTTGGATTCTATTTACGTCATATTCCATTTATAGTATATTTAAACCGATTAAACCAGTTTCCTACTTTCCACTAGCAAGATTTGCGATTAACCTTGACATACCATGAACCAATTTCCACCAGTGTCCAATAGATGTCATGATAATAGTAGTTAGACAGCAACCCGTACTGTTACTATCGTTTGAAATGACGAATTAAATCTATATCCTCCGACCGGGCTCAGTAGTTCAGCGGTAGAGCAATTCCCCGGCAAGGAAGAAGGCCCCGGTTCGAATCCGGGCTGAGACCGTATCCTTTTAATTAATTTTAAAAATTACTTCTCACTTGGATTCTATTTACGTCATATTCCATTATAGTATATTTAAACCGATTAAACCAGTTTCCTATATATATATATATATATATATATATATATATATATATATATATATATATGTATATATATATATATGTAAAAAATAAAAAAAATATATGTATTTTTTTATCTATATTACGATGTTTCTCTTCTCAGTATGCAGTTGAGTAGTAACAAACCAAGCAGTGAAATGGTTTCTCACTTACGCTTTTCATGTGATATTTGATGAAGCATGACTGATGAAGCATGAGCTTTGAGTAGTCACAAAGTAGTCACTTAAAGAGATTGTTGGCCCTTAAGTGTAATGCTGACTAGTTACAAACTATGCACTTAAACAGTTTTTCTCTCTTGAGTATGCATTTTCATATGAATTTTCAGGAATCCGTATTTCGCTGCCGAGTAGTCACAAACTGTGCATTTAAATGCTTTCACGCCTGGATGCATTTTCATATGGCTTGCGAGATCACCACTGCTTACACCAGCATAATCACATTCGCTACATTTAAACGGTTTCTCTCCTCTATGCCTCCTCATGTGAGGTTTTATGGCGCCCGAATTTGCGGCTGAGTAGTCACAAATTGTGCATTTAAATGGTTTCTCTGCAGTATGCGTTCTCATGTGCATTTTCATGGAGCTGGAATGTGCAACAGAGTAGTCACAGAGTGTGCATTTAAATGATTTCACTCCAGTATGCATTTTCACATGCCTTGCTAGATCACTACTACTTACAGCAGCAAAATCACATTTGCTACATTTAAACGGTTTCTCTCCACTATGCCTCAGCATGTGCGACTTGACGTGTGCTGAACGTACGGATGTGTAGCCGCAAACTGTACATTTATACGGCTTCTCTGCATTATGCGTCCTCATATGAACTATCAAGTGTGATGAATATGCAGTTGAATAGTCACAAATTGTGCATTTAAACGGTTTCTCTCCAGTATGCGTTCTAATGTGAACTTTTAATTGGCCGGACTGTGCAGCCGAGAAGTCACAAACACTGCACTTAAATGGTTTCGGTCGTGCGGTTTCATGCGTTTTCATGTGATGTTTGACGTAGTACGCGTTTACCGCCGAGTAGTCGCAATCTGAACACTTAAATAGTTTCTCTTGAGCATGCGTACCCATGTGACGTTTGACATCGCTCAAGCATCTCGCTGAGTAGTCACAAACCGTGCATTTAAACGGCTTCTCTCCAGTATGCTTTCTCATATGCAGTGCTAGACCACTACTACTTATACAAGCATAATCACATCTGCCACATTTAAACGGTTTCTCGCCTGTATGCCTCATCATGTGAACTTTTACGGCGGTCAATTGTGCGGCCGAGTAGTCACAAACTGTGCACTTAAACGGTTTCTCGCCTGTATGCGTTCTGATGTGGTACGCAAGACTACTAGGTTTCTTGAAAGCATAATCACATATTGTGCATTTAAATGGTTTCTCGACTGAATGACTTCTCATATGCCGCACAAGAGCACTGCTTGACGCACTAGTATAGGCACATTTACTGCATTTATGTGGTTTCCGGCCTGTATGCTTTCTAATATGCATCGAAAGTGCAGTACGTTCTGCAGTAGCAAAGTCAGATCTGCTGCACTTGAACGGTTTTGTTCCCGTATGCTTCCTCATGTGAGTTTTGATATCTTCTGAGCGTGCTGCTGAGTAGTCACACACTGTGCATTTAAACGGACTCCCTCCCGTATGCTTTCTCTTATGCTGTGCAAACGCTGAATGATGTGCAGTAGTAAAGTTACATTCTTTGCATTTAAACAGTTTCCATCCTGTGTGCATCCTCATATGTCTTGCTAGATCACTACTAATTACACCAGCATAATCACATAAGGTGCACTTAAATGATTTTGCTCCTGTATGCTTTCTCATATTATGTAGTGTGAGACGAGAACGTCGTAAACAACAATAGTCACATTTGCTGCATTTAAGCAATTTATAATCTGAATGCTTTCTCATATGCGATCTAAGACTAGAGAGATGTTTATAAGCACAATCACATTTGCTGCATTTGTGTGGTTTCCCAGCTGTATGCCGTCGCATATGCAGTGCAAGATAACTAAGTCGTGTACAAGTATATTCACATTTTCTGCATTTGTAACCTTTATCCCCTGCGTGGAGTCTCATATGAGTTTTTAACTGTCCTAGCTGTGCATTTGAATAGTGGGTTTTAATATGTTGTCTAATGACACCACGACGCGCACTAACATAGCCACATATGACACATTTGTACTTTTTCATGGCCACCCCACGTGATTTCTTCCCTGTATGACGTCGCTTATGTGCTTTTAGAAATCTAAGTTGTGTAGTAGTATAGTCACAAACGTTACACTTATATGGCTTGACTCCAGCATGCTCTTTCACGTGTTCTTCAAATTGATTTGCCTGGGTAGTTTTGTAATCACATTTGCTGCACTCTAACTGCAGACTTTCCGTAGGTTGAACAGATGTCGTAGAGGTGGAGCCAGATATAGTCGTTTCAGTAAATTCTATTTCTTCAGTTTTTACATTCTGCAGACTTTTGGTAGGTTGTCCAGATGTTGTACAGGTGGAGCCAGAAATGGTGGTTTCGGTAAATTCTATTTCTTCGATTTTCACGTAAAATCTGAAAGATAGAAACAAGTGCTGTACAAGTGATGTAAAGTTGTGTTTTTGTTCGGGTACCTACTCCACTTATTCACTTACAGTTAGATAGTCCGAATCAATTTATAAACCTCATTCAATCTAATAATAATAATTGTAACTGTAGGATTTATATTTATGTGGTGATAATGACAATGTCAACTTTTTTTAAAACAAATATTTCCTTCTAAACATATCAGGCTATTAATTTTTAAAGAAAATTGATAATACTTATGTAATTTATATTATATTTTATAAGTTTAATAATTACCCCTAATACCCACACTTAGCATACATATATTTTGATCATGATTCTTGCATCTGGAATTTTTGTGTTTTTGTTGGCGCAGCTTTTTATTCTATTCCTCTTTCGCTTTCTTTCTTACTTCTCTACAACGATTTGCTTTTGTGCTTCCTACTTTTTTATTAACTAATATTCTCTCCACGCATTAGATAATAATGTTACAGAAGAACAGATTCTTTTTACTGTATTTGGGTGTGTCAGGCCAGAATAAGGATTATTTTCATGGAGATAGCATGAGTTCAATCAACTGTTATCTCCAAAGGTGGTGTATTAACGCCAAAATTGCTACTCTCTGCTGCTAGTGTAATAATTAGGTATTATTGATGTCCGTCATTCCGACACTCGTATCGGAATTTGGACAAAATACGTACAATTAATTGTAATACAGCAAACGATGTAAATATAAACATTCAAGTAAATATTAAGAGTAAATGTCAGTCACCGGCCTCGAAAGTTAGACGAAACTGAGGGGCGAGAGGAGGAAACAAGCCGCGCCCATTGTACACTCCGCAGAAAATGCAGAAACACTTATTAGGGGAACGCCGGCTTCACTTTGAACAAGGGCTGCGGCGAAGATCAAAGGAGCCGGCGGTGTTGACTGGCGCCGAGCCAGTCTACGGCACCGTGCCTTTTATTCAGTTTACTAATAATTTTGTATTTGTAATTCTTTTGCTTGATATTCACACATAATATACTTATGTTCTGAAATGCGTTTCTTGTACATTTTAAATGCAAATACAATTCCACAAAATAAAACAATGATACAAATTAATTAATTGCTTTATTATAACATTCTTATTTTATTACTGTTACGAATAAAACAGTGTTGGTTAGAACAGAATATACAATTTATTGTATATTGATAGAAATATAAACTAATGTTAAAAACTCGTGATAAAGGTAAAATTAAACGGAATCGACTGACGCTGTCAACGGTCTATTCGTCTCTGCCCGTCCAGGCTCAGGTACTCGCTGTCTCCCCTCTCTGGAACGCCTCCGTGGGATTCCCCCGGTTAATTGACGAGTCCCGTGATCGCCAGTTGCCAACCTTAGGACATCCCGTGATTCCAATCCGTAACATTCGGCCATCCTGGAAATTGAGTGTCCCACTCAGCCACAGCAAGTACCTGTTAACAATTTCAGAGTAGTCCTTTGTTTTTTTGTCCTCTTTATACTTTCAGTTATTACATGTCATAAATCACACATTCAAATTGGGGCCCCATTCAAATGCACACACACGAATATAATACAAAAAAAAGGAAAAGTGTATGTTTTTTTTATAGCTGTTTAGAGAATACCGTCTAACCTCGACAATTTTGTCCATGCACGGTTAGCAGTCTATTTTCTCAAATCCCGTGCAGTATCTAGTACAAACTAGTGCCTTGCACCGGGTTCAGTGCTGTATCTAGTTGAGACTAGTGCCTTGCATGTGAGATCCTTGCAGTGTCTAGCTGAAGTTAGTGCCTCGCACCCTAGGTTGTGCTGTATCTAGCTCAGACTAGTGCCTTGCACTCCAGATCTATGCAGTATCTAGTTCAAACTAGTGCCTTGCACTCAAATTCTACTCTGGCCATATAAGTTTCAGGTGCCATGCTAATTACAATAGTCTTACCTGTGTTGTTTTTATTTTTTTTAATTACTCGTTACCAAATCTTATCCAGGGCTTTACATTTTCAACCCCTACTACACTGCAATATTTTGCCCGACAACTTCCAGGTATATTCTCCACTTCGTAGCGGTCGTTACCCATTACCTTACAGACTCGAAATGGGCCCTTCCATTTTGGCAGTAACTTTTGACTTGAACCTGTCACAGCGTTGCTCGTAATTTTAATTAGAACTAAATCTCCAACTAAATATTTTCTAGGGATACACCTTTTTGCGTCAAAGTAAGCCTTTTGCTTATTTTGATAGGATTCTGTCCTTTCGCTCAAGGCATTCCGTACGGCGGTGACATCTATGTTGGATCCGGCCTCGCAATCCAACACATTTCCGTGCAAGACTCGATAACCCATCAGCATTTCACTAGGAGAACATCCCAAAGCAGTGTTGATGGTCCCGTTTATGCCAACCTGTATGTTTGACACATTCTGATCCCATTGATCTTCCTGTTTATCGGCACCCATGGTAGCGAGTGAGTCGAGTACTGTCCTGTTATAGCGCTCTATCTGACCGTTCCCTCTTGGAAGACCTACAGCGTTCAAGTGGTGAACCACTTTTGCCTCTTTGCAAAATTCTTGGAATTCATGCGAGGTGAAACAAGAGCCCCGGTCGCTGATGATACGCTTGGGAACACCAAATACTTTAATCATTTCTTTTAATGATTTAATGACATAACTAGTTTTCGTATTTTTCACTGGATATATTAATAGGAATTTTGTGAAAGCATCAATTATAATAAAAAGTTGTGTATTACCAGTCTCGGATTTAATGAAAGGACCTAAATGGTCTACATGGATCGTGTGAAACGGCTTTGCTATTTTTGTAATAGGGTTAAGAAAACCTGGTTTTTTTCCGGCTACATTTTTGTAATATAAACAATTAAGGCAGTTCCTGACATATTTAGTTACAAATCTTCGCATTTTTCGAAACCAATACTTTGCAGCAACCATTTCAAAAGTTTTCTCTACGGAAAAATGTCCAATATCATCATGATTGGCACGTAAGATCTGATACCTTGCTACCTTAGGTACAACCCACCTGTGACCATAATCTGTCCTTTTATATATTTTTCCCCCTTTTAAAACGTACTTATTAAAAATCTCTTTATTACTGTCATAATCACCGGATTCCAGTACTTGTTTTAACTGACGAATTTCTGCGTCCTGTTCTTGTACTGCTAACAACCAGTCGGCTTCGGTCACGCATACAGAATTGACATTCAACTGAGTCAGTGGTGGGTTGCGACTAAGAGCATCAACGTGGCGCATTTGGGTTCCGGCGCGATGTTTGATATCATAATGATACTCGCTCAACTTTACGACCCATCGCCCTACCCGTAAATTTAAGTCTCCTTTTAATAAGGTATGGCGTACTGCTGCGCAATCAGTTATTATTACAAAATATTTTCCCAATAGATAATGACGAAATTTAGATACGGATTCAACTACGGCTAACATTTCTAGTTCAAAGGAGTGATAACGTTGTTCAGTTGATGTCGTCTGACGACTATAAAAAGCTATTGGGTTTTCTTTTGTGTCCTGTTTTTGAACTAGAATTCCCGCTATACCAACTCTGCTAGCGTCCGTATAAAGTAAAGTTTCTAAATTATTGTCAAATAGTTTCAAAACCGGTTTTGAAATTAAGCTTTCTTTCAACGTATTAAAGGAGATCTGTTGGCTTTCTCCCCAAGCAAACGGGTTGTCTTTTTGTAATAAATCACATAATGGTCTAGATTTGAATGCGTAATTTAGAACAAATTTCCGAAAATATCCCGTGAGCCCTAGAAATTGACGTACTTGGTGGACATTTGTAGGCACGGGAAAATCACGCACACAACTTATCTTCCGATTAGTCGGAGTAATTTTTGAGTTTGATATCTCATAACCCAAATATTTAATACTAGTCTGTAAAAAGACACACTTGGAAATATTCAAGGTTAGCCCGTGTTTTCTTAGCAAGGAGAAAGGTAATTTATCGGGCAATTCCGTCATACGAAGAAGCAACCGTAGACACGTGTTTCGGACTATTAGTCCTCATCAGTACGGTATAGCCAAGGAGTAAGATGGACACTCAATGGAAAAAACACTCATAGCAAGGTTAGAACTTCAATTAATATTTTGATATTTTCCTCAATAGTTTCTGACGGAATCAGTATATCGTCTAAATATACTAAGACCTTTGAAAAACGTAACTGACCCAATACTTCATTAATAGTTCGTTGGAAAACAGCTGGCGCATTAGTAAGCCCAAAAGGTAGTCTGAGGAATTCATAATGTCCGTCTTGCGTTGTAAAAGCCGTGATGGGTATAGAATCAGCGGCCATAGGTATTTGATAATAGCCAGAGTATAAGTCAAGTGTTGTGAAATATTTAAATCCTACCAGGCGGTCTATTTGTGATTCTATTAAGGGCAGTGGATATTTATCCTTGATGGTAATTTTATTTATTCGCCGGTAGTCAATACATAAACGTCTGTCACCTGTTTTCTTAGAAACTAACAAAACAGGACTTGAATAGGGCGAAATAGAATCACGAATAACGCCATTTTGTTTTAGTTCTTGCACCATCTCCCTAATGATACCCCTTTCACTTTCTGCAAACCTACGAGGTCGGGTGCTTAATGGAACAGTTGTTTCTAAATCGATTCTCATTTCGACACACTTAGCTTTACCTACTTCCATCATACTGTTAGCCAAACAATCTGAATAATCACTTAGAATTTGTTTGAGACCTTTAGTGACTTCGTTATCCGGACCTCTTATATTAAAAGAAATCGGATTATCCACGTTTACTTTTGGTTTTAATTTAAATATCAAGCAATCATCGGACTTATAATAGTGAACATCTGAAAGTTCTGTGAAGTTTTGTCCTATTAATACGTGTACTCCCATAATGCACTTATCAATAATATACATTTTTATTTGTTTTTCTATGCCATCTACGTTTATCTTAACGCTCACTTGTGCCGTTGGCCGTAAACAACAGTCGCCTAACGTGACCAACTCAACTCTCTCTGTCAGATAAATACTTTGCAAAGTCATTTCTTTTACTAACGTTTCAGTAATTAAGCTGCATTCGCTACCGAAATCAATGTAACATTTCACTTCATTATTGTCAATACAAATATTTTTAAAGAATTTATCATTACTAGTAGGACCAACATAATTAACGTGCTTGTAGCGTACCAATTGATTAGATTGACTGTTATTTTGCCGATTCGGACATTTTCTTTGTATGTGTCCCACTTCATTACAACCATAACAAGTTTTGCTACTAACAACGGACTTATTCTGTGTAGACACATTGACATGAGATGTAGTGCTAGATCGTGCATCTATTGTTTTAAAATGAGAAGCTAGTACAGCAGGGTCAATTATACCAGCAACCTCTATAGATAATTTCATCTGTTCATTTCGGATACCGCCTAGAATTAAATTTACCTGATCCTCTGAAGTCAACGATAATTTCAAATCATTTATTAGGGACATTTTCTCGAAAATATACTGGTATAGAGACTGATCAGGCTTAGCCACACACCCTAACATTTTTAATAGTAAACTGTGTAAATCGCGTTTTACTTTAAACATTTCAAGTAGCATTTGTTTCCATTGAGCCCATGTAAAAACATGGCTAGGCAGACCCCGATACCAAATTTCCGCAGGGCCCCTCAATTTACCCAAAGCTAAATGACAAATGACATAATCCTCCCATTTATACAATGTTGCAAACTCATCAATTTGATGTAGCCAATCGATAATATTTTGATGCAAAGGATCGAATTCGTTCACAATATTGTGACTCAATGACAAAAATGCATGGGTATTGGTGTTCCCGGTTCCGCGTATTATATTATTTGTTTGTTCACTTACTTGAACAGTCTGCTCAACTGACCGCCGTTTTCTGTCAGCTTTCCTTTGTTTGTCGCTGTGGTCACTGTGTTTTGAACGCTTGCTCCGGGAACGGTCACGCCTTCTTTTCTCGTGCTCGGACTCGCTATCCGATGAGCTATGATGACGCCTTCTACGCCGCTTTTCTTTTTTTGGCATCGTGGAATTCTTTATCGCACTTCTGATGTTACGAATAAAACAGTGTTGGTTAGAACAGAATATACAATTTATTGTATATTGATAGAAATATAAACTAATGTTAAAAACTCGTGATAAAGGTAAAATTAAACGGAATCGACTGACGCTGTCAACGGTCTATTCGTCTCTGCCCGTCCAGGCTCAGGTACTCGCTGTCTCCCCTCTCTGGAACGCCTCCGTGGGATTCCCCCGGTTAATTGACGAGTCCCGTGATCGCCAGTTGCCAACCTTAGGACATCCCATGATTCCAATCCGTAACATTACTAACCATGGTTGAACATTTTACGTTTTGTATGTTGAAAAAATGTAGTTTTGCTAAAACAGAGGTTTACTTAGATAAATCATTTATTACTTTACATTTATTATTAGACAATAAACATTTATTATTAACTAATATTCAGTTAGCTCTGAAGTAACGAACAGCATGGTTCACTAAGACAGAAATTATGAATTTTTACTCACGGCATAATCCGGTAACTATTTATCTTCTAAATGATTCTGGCCGTAAAAGCATTTGTACTAACTTACTTATTTAAAAACATTTAACGCTTTCTTTGTGCATCAATCAAATGTTCAAATGATCAAATGTCTCGTTCATACTTAGCAGCGATCGATACTTTCAGGTAAAACACACCTCATATAAAAATTCAAATTTTTTCAATATATTCACTAACCAAAAGTTCTCTATTTTGAATTTTTATTCGTTCTACTTTTAATTCCATATCGGGTGACGCAAGTAGGTGTAAGTATTGCCTACCTAAAAAAATGTATTTACAGAAAACAAGTAGGACATCCTGTTCCTGGAATGAAGCAATCACCCTAAGGCCCCTAATATTGCGATAACTAAATTTTGACAGAATCAAATATCTTTCTGTTGTCTACCTGATTCCGTCAAATGCTCGCTCATTTTTATACGTGCTCCTGAATTTATGCTCACAAGTATATTTGCTGACTTGTATATGACAAATTTTAGGACCATCCATATTTCCATACCTGTTGGTCAGAGGACGACTGAGATGTATTATTACATTCAGGTGCTTTTGTTAGTATCTGTCGGCGAGCAGGCGATTGGTGCTTCAGATTCATGTACAAGTAGAAACAACAGGTTAACAAATGTTGAATATATGTACTGTAACCCTTTCTTGTCTTACGTAAATATAATGTTGTGACAATTCGTCGATTTTATTTTCATTATTATTCTTCCTGCAGTTTGTCGGTATTGAACTATTCGTTAGTATTGGTGTAAGGGGGCCCTTCTCACTTATTATTACTGACCCTAATGAAGGGGACGCTTCGCGCCATTTTGATATATACTCTATTTTACTTTAATTCTTATGGTAGCGTGAATTAAATATTTCTCTTCCGAAGGCTTAAACTCTGTAGGTTCTTTCTCTGAGACTTTGTCACAGAAAGATGAACCACAAATTAATCAACACTATAGAAGCCAAAATCCTTCTCCACAAAAAGGACTGATTTAAATTATTCTATCATAATAAAACGCAAAAAAAAATCCAAAACAACACTAATTATCTATTAACAAATAACATGAACAAATGCAGAACTGCTTACAAAAAGCGATGAATCTTAATTCTAAACAATGATAATATTCTTTTGGCAGCGATGGTCACAATATAACTACAGTAAACTCTTAATAACTTACGCGTTAAAATAGCTGGGAACGAGAAAACACAAAACAGCACAATTTCTATAACGGCCCAAAAGGGCTTTCACGACACATGATTACATCATGACGGCTCAAGACAGAAGAAGGAAGCTTCTTTCGTGTAGCCCTTAATTCAAACTATCAAACTATCTCCAAAAACCGTTACTCCGCCCGAGTCCGAACCTAAATTCTCTAACAAACAAGGCGCCAAATGTGACTTGTTACATTGGTGCCTGTAATGATAACACACATATAAATGAATTCGAATATTTTAGTCATTATACATTTCAGTACATATTTTCTTACGTTTTCTATTTCCATTCCAATACTTTTGTTTTGATCATTTCTTGTATTTGCGTTTTTTTAATAATACACGAAATAAATAGATGCTTTAATTGAATAAAAAATCACGACACAAGAACCGAAGTATTCTTATAAGTAAATGCTAAAAGTTTACAAGAAAATATATATTTTTGGTATATTTTTTCTAGAAAATTTGTATTTATTTATTTTATTGCATTATTTTTATATAAATACGATTATATATAAATACGTGCATACAGTAGACTCTCCAATAACGCGGTTCCTACAACGCGAATTCCCACCCACTCGCTTGCGAATACATGATATCACGCGATTATCGTTCAATGCGGATACGTCAACATTTGCGATCCTCAAATTCCTATAACGCGTTTTCATAAAACGCGTAGTATTATACCGCCTTGTAGGAGAGTCTCTGCGTGCATACGTTGTGCAATTTAAATTTTACTCTTCAAATATATTGAAGTATCTTGTAAATAAAGCCTAGTCCATCGGATGTCAGACTTAGGTTCAACGCAAAAACAATACTTCGCAAATGATGTACTGCAAGCAATCAGTCAATACTGTGTATTGTCACATTTACATATATACTGACCAGATGATATGACGTATTAGGCGCAAGAGTTTCTGTCAACGGATGTATAACACCTTTATAAAAGTTTTTTGAAATATATGGTAATCCCACACGCTTACACCTACAACAGAGTATTGCCCAAATTAACTAGCGAAGAAAGACAAGGAAATATTTGTAGTATAATTACACTACACGTATAATATCTACATATACACTTCCCGCAGGTACTGTCGCAAGTTGTTAGTTATCTTAGACCGCGGGCCACATAAAGGCAGCCAATTTTTTAGTTTGCCCGTATTGCAAGCGTCTGTTACTATAAGACAACAAGTCGAACTAAAGTCAGTTTCTGGACCTATTTTGTTGTGCCGAAATTCATTTGCGGAAAAACATGCAGTCTTAATTTCTACGCCGGTCGTTGCAATCAATTTACGTAGACGCCTGGCGCCACCAGCACGGTAAAATTTATTTTGCTTGGAACTGTACCAGTTGAATTTGATTGGTCGAAGCGAGTGATGTGGCATTTGTCCCACGGATGGCTGCACCGTACAACGGTAAAATATGTTATTCTCGTCTGATACACGTGTTCAAAAAAGCAAGGCTTAAGTTGTTACAACATTCATATTTTGTTGTGATTTTTTTACATAAGTTCACGAAGGTTCAATACAAACTGTTGTAATATTGCTTTTTTGAATTTTAGCTGATTTGGAATAAAAAAATAACAAACATTACCTGGCTTCTTTAGCAAGTTTTAAAAAAAACTATAACAAAAATAAAAAAAGTGGCATTCGTAGCCTCTGTGTTATACCTTTATCTATAATTTAATGTATTACATGTGAATATTAACACACAATTAAGCTCAGTATGTTTGCTTTTATGTAGTGTTGTTTTGTAGAACGCTACTACCTCTAGTGATTCCTCTTAAGTGTTAAATATTGTTAAACAAGATTCATTATTAAGGAATGTTAAACATTTATGTTTTACCATTTTTAATGACACACATTATAAAATAAGTCCTTCTTAGTCTTCTTCAGTCTGCCCTCTTTCCCTCATCTGTACGTAAATGCTGCTTGCATCTGGAATTTTTAGTGTTTCTCTTGGCGCAGCTTTTTGTTCTGCCTTTTTCGCTTCCTTTCTTATTTCTCTAGAATGATTTTCTTTTGTACTTATCTTTTTTATTAACAAATATTCTCTCCAAGCATTAGATAATAGATAATAATGATATAGAAGAACTTCTTTTTACTTTACTTGGGAATTTCAAACCAGAATGATGATTTCTTTAATGGAGATTGCATGTGTTCAACTGTTATCTCCAAAGGTGGTGTATTAATGCTAACATTGCCACTCTCTGCTGCTAGTGTAATTAGGGATTGTTGATGTCCGTAATTCCGATACTCGTATCGGAATTTGGACAAAATGCGCACAATTAGTTGTAATACAGCAAACGATGTAAAATATATTTTTTCTCGTGTAAAGACACCAATACTGGCATATGTATTAGTTCTAACCATGTACACAATTCCGACACAGGAATTGAACTGAATTGACTTAAGGTCGCGCTATATTTACATGTACCTAATTCCAACAGCCCTAAATTTGTAAGTACTAGTGATTCAAGGAGTAGTACACCGTATTATTATGAAAATATAAAGCATTTTTATTCAGCCTAAATAGATATTATTAGACATTTTCTTAATTACTGTTATCCTGTAGCGATGTCAAAAATGTCGAATTGCAGTTACCTTATAAGAAAAAATCATCTTTTAGCATAACACTCAATTATCAAGATCAGTAAAACTTTTTGGTTATATTCTGACCGTTAGAGCATTGGTAGAATAAGAAACAGTTGTGGGTTGAGTAGTGTAATGTCAAGTCAACAAACCGGACGTCGTAAAATTAAGTTAAATGTTGCGTATTTCTTATTTTATCCAAATAAACAAATATATGACGGTTTCCAAACAATTTCGTTCACGTTCATGTTTTTACAAGTGAATTTAAATCTTAAGTCTCTGCAAATACAGATACGCAAATACACTATAAACATGTCTGTTTTGATTTCGTATTTATTACATTTGACGTATGGTCATCGTATGGTATAACCTAAAGAAATTAGTGTATTGCTTCCTATTTGTGCAAATATTCAAACGGGAATGTGTTTGAGTTTTCTAGTCGATGGTATAGTACTTTCACAATCGTCGCTATTGTAAACATGGTTGCCAACTTATTACAAACACGCACTACAATACTCCAGAGTGCAAGTCTAGAGAAGTTCAGAAGAAAATAACTTGTGCTCTTATAGTTAACATTTAACATTTATAGCGGACAATAATAATAATCAGACGCAATTGCCATCGGAAATCATTTGTAGAATTATAGTCCACAAAAAAAATTGCATAAATAATTTTCGTAAATATTGAAAAACCTTTCCGATGGCAGTTGCATAAGGACCTTCAGAATCGAATGGTAGCGAGCATTTCGCGATCGGCGCAATAATTATGACGTGGGTTACTTTTGCGTCTACAAGGTCGGAGACGGGAGCCTTAAAAACAAGTGAACAAAATTGTTTGGAAAAATTAATTAAGTTAATTTTAATTAAACATACTTGCGGTGACATATTGAAAGGCAAGCCTGCAGAAACGGATTTTTAAAAATGTATTTCAATTTTAAAAAAAGATTGATGTAGTAATTTTGCAGTCGGTTATCAGACTATTACATATTTAACTAGATATGAATATACGGACATCCCGTATCTTTCCGGACTTGCCACAACCTGGATTTGAACCAGGGACCTTTGTGTCGCTAGCACAATACTCTACCAACTGAGCTATTGAGGCCTATGACATCTGTTAGGCCTCAATAGCTCAGTATTTTACATACTTGTTGGATAGGCGAAAAAATAGTGAAAAAGATAAATCAACAATAAGGGGACTATTTTGAACATGTTGTTGTGGTGAGATTCTAAAATCTTGTATAGTGACATTATATCTGCAAAGATCTGGAAAAAAATAGTAAAACCTGTTCAAGAACCTACGGGATGAGTTTTAAGGATGGTTTCGATTGCGTAGTTTAAATACGTAAACGTAGTGAATATAATTATAGCTCCATCCATCGAGTGCATTTTTTGTTTTATGATTATCGAAACATTTCCCAGTTTTAAAACTTCTATTACAGTCTGTGCACTTAATTTTACATTCAACGTTACACGGTGGCATGTGCTGACAGGAAATACATTTTTTCACACATCTGTGATCGGTTTTGTTGTTGTAAGGTATATCGCAATCATCACAGAAGTATCCACATGCAAATGTTGCGGTTAGAGATGTGATTACATTAAAATGGCCTTTGTGGTATATCAAGTTAATTTTTAGCGGTGCATTGGACCCCTTAAATATTAGATCTCTTCCTTTGTTGTTGTAACTATAAACCGCAATTCTATAGTCTGTTAAATAATTCTGAAATAGTTGAATTTCTTTTATACCGCATCCTTCTTCCGGGATAGTAACACCAGCATTGGTTATTAAATTATTGGTGCGAGTAGTCTGCTCTTTTCTTTTTTTTTTTAGATCTCTCGTACAATGAGCAATAGCCACTACTAATGCGCGAGGCAAACATAAATTGTCACTATTATTAATCACAATGACTCCTCTTCGTCTGATACATTCTTCATCGAAACTGTTGTATTTTGAACGTCTTCCATTTCCAGTGGGAACTTTAACCGTAGTGATACCCAAACAAAAGGTGTCCGTATTAAAGCCCGTAGAGTTGGATTGAAAAATACCAGCCAGTACATCCCATACATCGTCTATGTTAATTTTGGACGCCTCTCGAAACCTAACCCAACCGGTACCCTTTTCGAAATGCTTGCTGCAAAAGGTGAAACCAACTTGATCTGTTGGTTCCAAGTCATTGGTGACGTAACGAATAATATCCCTAATACCAGCCTTAACCCAATCCACAGGTTCTGCATCGTTAGGTATAGGTTTAATTTTAAACTCTATTGTACGGCCTGTTAAATTAAATCTTCTTACTTTCTTAACAATATTTTTTTCTATTTTAAATTTCTCCATATTGTCTTATTCCTATTATGTGTAAAAATCGATATCGCAAGATCTATCACCGTTTACAAGGACGAAAGGCGGTGAGACAGTCAATCAAGTAGTGTAATGCTACTCGTGGTTCTAAATATAGCTTTAGCTGATGCAATCGATCTTCTTTTAATATATAACACCCCCACTTTTTTTATATACTAAACAGAACAGGCTTTCAATTATCTATAAAATAACGGTATAGATAAATAGAGAGAATATTGCTAAAAACGCCGAATAAGTTATAGTTATTAAAATACCGCTCGGGGTTAACAACTATATTTGCAACGGTATACGCGACACACTGAGTGTAACAACCGGCTGACCTCGCTATTTATACACATAAGCAACATATTGCCAGCCAATCAAGGGTTAGTTTATTAGCACTGCACACAAAGATCGCTTATATTTATTGAGAGTATTTGTGCCTGTTTTACATAAGAAACAACGCTATTTTGCAGTATTGGATCTATATGAAACAAATGTCCATAAGAATACGTACAATTCACAGTACAGATGTTTTGATAAGGCAACCCGTGAATAAATTAATACGAGGGTCATCGGTTTTCAAGGTCAGACATGTTCTTTCTTGTCTGTATTGGTTCAGTGACACATTATGTCGAAATTATGCGAAAATATATTTCTGTGCCATATTTAAAACAATTTAGTAAATTTACTGATATTGTAAGGATATTGTTATTAATGTATTTAGAGGTAATTATTACCTAGGTGTATTTACACAGTGTTATTATGAGTTAATGCCGAATACGTATTTCAAGAGGAATACTAAGAAACTTGTAATTGTCCTAAAACAAATCATTTTAATATCCAGCGGTTGATGTTTTTGGCAGATTTTGCAGTAAATCTCGCCACATGTATGTTGCCTTTCCGATTTCACCGTTTTCAAGCAATCAGCACAAAGACGGACAGTGTCACACAAACTAGCTCCATCGAGTGCATTTTTTGTTTTATGATTATCGAAACATTTCCCAGTTTTAAAACTTCTATTACAGTCTGTGCACTTAATTTTACATTCAACGTTACACGGTGGCATGTGCTGACAGGAAATACATTTTTTCACACATCTGTGATCGGTTTTGTTATATCGCAATCATCACAGAAGTATCCACATGCAAATGTTGCGGTTAGAGATGTGATTACATTAAAATGGCCTTTGTGGTATATCAAGTTAATTTTTAGCGGTGCATTGGACCCCTTAAATATTAGATCTCTTCCTTTGTTGTTGTAACTATAAACCGCAATTCTATAGTCTGTTAAATAATTCTGAAATAGTTGAATTTCTTTTATACCGCATCCTTCTTCCGGGATAGTAACACCAGCATTGGTTATTAAATTATTGGTGCGAGTAGTCTGCTCTTTTCTTTTTTTTTTGGATCTCTCGTACAATGAGCAATAGCGACTACTAATGCGCGAGGCAAACATAAATTGTCACTATTATTAATCACAATGACTCCTCTTCGTCTGATACATTCTTCATCGAAACTGTTGTATTTTGAACGTCTTCCATTTCCAGTGGGAACTTTAACCGTAGTGATACCCAAACAAAAGGTGTCCGTATTAAAGCCCGTAGAGTTGGATTGAAAAATACCAGCCAGTACATCCCATACATCGTCTATGTTAATTTTGGACGCCTCTCGAAACCTAACCCAACCGGTACCCTTTTCGAAATGCTTTCTGCAAAAGGTGAAACCAACTTTATCTGTTGGTTCCAAGTCATTGGTGACGTAACGAATAATATCCCTAATACCATCCTTAACCCAACCCACAGGTTCTGCATCGTTAGGTATAGGTTTAATTTTAAACTCTATTGTACGGCCTGTTAAATTAAATCTTCTTACTTTCTTAACAATATTTTTTTCTATTTTAAGTTTCTCCATATTGTCTTATTCCTATTATGTGTAAAAATCGATATCGCAAGATCTAAACGGAAGATCTATCACCGTTTACAAGGACGAAAGGCGGTGAGACAGTCAATCAAGTAGTGTAATGCTACTCGTGGTTCTAAATATAGCTTTAGCTGATGCAATCGATCTTCTTTTAATATATAACACCCCCACTTTTTTTATATACTAAACAGAACAGGCTTTCAATTATCTATAAAATAACGGTATAGATAAATAGAGAGAATATTGCTAAAAACGCCGAATAAGTTATAGTTATTAAAATACCGCTCGGGGTTAACAACTATATTTGCAACGGTATACGCGACACACTGAGTGTAACAACCGGCTGACCTCGCTATTTATACACATAAGCAACATATTGCCAGCCAATCAAGGGTTAGTTTATTAGCACTGCACACAAAGATCGCTTATATTTATTGAGAGTATTTGTGCCTGTTTTACATAAGAAACAACGCTATTTTGCAGTATTGGATCTATATGAAACAAATGTCCATAAGAATACGTACAATTCACAGTACAGATGTTTTGATAAGGCAACCCGTGAATAAATTAATACGAGGGTCATCGGTTTTCAAGGTCAGACATGTTCTTTCTTGTCTGTATTGGTTCAGTGACACATTATGTCGAAATTATGCGAAAATATATTTCTGTGCCATATTTAAAACAATTTAGTAAATTTACTGATATTGTAAGGATATTGTTATTAATGTATTTAGAGGTAATTATTACCTAGGTGTATTTACACAGTGTTATTATGAGTTAATGCCGAATACGTATTTCAAGAGGAATACTAAGAAACTTGTAATTGTCCTAAAACAAATCATTTTAATATCCAGCGGTTGATGTTTTTGGCAGATTTTGCAGTAAATCTCGCCACATGTATGTTGCCTTTCCGATTTCACCGTTTTCAAGCAATCAGCACAAAGACGGACAGTGTCACACAAACTAGCTCCATCCATCGAGTGCATTTTTTGTTTTATGATTATCGAAACATTTCCCAGTTTTAAAACTTCTATTACAGTCTGTGCACTTAATTTTACATTCAACGTTACACGGTGGCATGTGCTGACAGGAAATACATTTTTTCACACATCTGTGATCGGTTTTGTTGTTGTAAGGTATATCGCAATCATCACAGAAGTATCCACATGCAAATGTTGCGGTTAGAGATGTGATTACATTAAAATGGCCTTTGTGGTATATCAAGTTAATTTTTAGCGGTGCATCGGACCCCTTAAATATTAGATCTCTTCCTTTGTTGTTGTAACTATAAACCGCAATTCTATAGTCTGTTAAATAATTCTGAAATAGTTGAATTTCTTTTATACCGCATCCTTCTTCCGGGATAGTAACACCAGCATTGGTTATTAAATTATTGGTGCGAGTAGTCTGCTCTTTTCTTTGTTTTTTTGGATCTCTCGTACAATGAGCAATAGCGACTACTAATGCGCGAGGCAAACATAAATTGTCACTATTATTAATCACAATGACTCCTCTTCGTCTGATACATTCTTCATCGAAACTGTTGTATTTTGAACGTCTTCCATTTCCAGTGGGAACTTTAACCGTAGTGATACCCAAACAAAAGGTGTCCGTATTAAAGCCCGTAGAGTTGGATTGAAAAATACCAGCCAGTACATCCCAAACATCGTCTATGTTAATTTTGGACGCCTCTCGAAACCTAACCCAACCGGTACCCTTTTCGAAATGCTTTCTGCAAAAGGTGAAACCAACTTTATCTGTTGGTTCCAAGTCATTGGTGACGTAACGAATAATATCCCTAATACCATCCTTAACCCAACCCACAGGTTCTGCATCGTTAGGTATAGGTTTAATTTTAAACTCTATTGTACGGCCTGTTAAATTAAATCTTCTTACTTTCTTAACAATATTTTTTTCTATTTTAAGTTTCTCCATATTGTCTTATTCCTATTATGTGTAAAAATCGATATCGCAAGATCTAAACGGAAGATCTATCACCGTTTACAAGGACGAAAGGCGGTGAGACAGTCAATCAAGTAGTGTAATGCTACTCGTGGTTCTAAATATAGCTTTAGCTGATGCAATCGATCTTCTTTTAATATATAACACCCCCACTTTTTTTATATACTAAACAGAACAGGCTTTCAATTATCTATAAAATAACGGTATAGATAAATAGAGAGAATATTGCTAAAAACGCCGAATAAGTTATAGTTATTAAAATACCGCTCGGGGTTAACAACTATATTTGCAACGGTATACGCGACACACTGAGTGTAACAACCGGCTGACCTCGCTATTTATACACATAAGCAACATATTGCCAGCCAATCAAGGGTTAGTTTATTAGCACTGCACACAAAGATCGCTTATATTTATTGAGAGTATTTGTGCCTGTTTTACATAAGAAACAACGCTATTTTGCAGTATTGGATCTATATGAAACAAATGTCCATAAGAATACGTACAATTCACAGTACAGGGAGTCAATTCTCGTGGTTCGCGACTTCTCACCCATTCGTGAAATAACGTATGACCTTGGATGCAATCAGTTCGAACCGTATTCTATGGGCAGTGTCGACAATGCAGGGTCCTTTACTAGAGTACGTGCGATATGTTCACGTTATTGCGTTTGGCGGCATTAACCTAAAAATTTTCGGTTACTCTTTGCGTGCGATTACTGGCGAGTACGACTCTTGACGAATAATCAACCGACTTTGAGTAAATTGATAACGGAAGGCGTTAAGAAACACTTGGCGAGTATCTTGCAGGGATACGTTGTTATTCAGTTTGCAGTCAAATGGATGACCTCCACCAAGTCGAACTGATAGACCAAATTGGGGAGGACGATGCTGAAGGAAATAGGGTTGCTACAAAGCGACGAAGTGACGTACCTAAACCTTTGGAAGTGCTCACTGACGCACAGTTTGTTAGAATGTTCCGATTAAGCAAGGTATTATTTGCGAACCTTGTGGAACTGGTGCGACCATTTCTGACGGAGCAGGCTAGAGAAACAGATTTGGATGTCCAAACGAGGGTAAGAAAACTATATAATAAAACTATATAAAACTATATAATAAATTGTCATTTTAACCTTGTTATAAAATTTAGGTACTGACCGCACTGCGGTTTTACGCGTCAGGCTCTTACCAATTGGATATAGGGACAAATTATTTCATTGCGGTATCGCAACCTACAGTAAGCGGATGTGTAAGAGATGTAACGGATGCACTGAACCAACCAGACATAATTTAATGCCTGGGTCAAATTCCCAAGGAACATCGAGGAGCTTAATTCTACAAGACTTCGGTAAGTATTATGTTACAAAAGTGGACTACGTTTTACCAAATCCAACAATTGTAGATTCTTTGAGAAATATCAGGTTCCAGACATTATAGGCTGTATTTATTGCACTCACGTAGCCATCTGCCCACCCAGAATTGACGACCCGAAGTATCCAGAATATGTGTATTTGAACCGTAGAGGGTACCATTCGATAAACGTTCAACTGGTAGGTATACAGGGAATCATAAGAACTAGTACATCTGAAACCAATACATCACTTTTAGATTTGCGACTCTGATCTAAGAATTATTAACGTCAATGCTCTGTATCCGGGAAGCACTCACGATGCCTTTATGTGGAATAATTCAAACATCCAAAATGACTTGCGGAATTTTCAGGTAGCCGGCTACAGATATTCAGTCCAGTACCTAAATGGCTCTTTCGGAGATGACGTTATTGAAAAAAAATATTAATTAGGTGTCTCCTACAGCTACAACCCCTTTCAGTTAGTCGCAATATTAAAGGGACACCCTTTACATATTTATTTATTTCTATATATATTGTTTGTAATTTTTGTGATATGTGGATATGTTTTCTTGTGACAATTAAATGTATACGATGGAAACGGAAAGTGTTCAAATTAGGTACTGTATGTATATGAGTTCTAGTTGACTACCTTACTGATGTTAATTATACTTAAAATAAAGAAAGTTACAAATTGTTTATATTTAATTGTATTCAATTTAATATACTATTAAAAGTTATGTTGTGTTTTATTTGAATATTTGTGCCATAAAGACTAAAGAAACACAGGCTTAGATTAAGTTTAGAACAGCAATTACCTAATACTTTCTTAATTGAATAACTTGCAATAATTCAGCAAAATATTGTCTTTGGTTTTTCCATAATTTGTAATAAATAAATAAAGAATGTTAAACTAATGATTGGTACCAACAACATTCTCCGAAGGAAAAGTGATGAGAAGATGCGGAGGCATTTCAATCATCGCGTGAACGTCTTAAAAAAAATAGGCATTCCGAATTTTTTAATATTTACTATTCCAAAGTGCAAAGATTTCTCAGACCTTTTGGTACGTATTCAATAATGGTATACTCCACAATTTTGTTAACAAAACACCATTCTAGGATTAAAATACGTTTATACGAGAAATTTGTAATATAAAAGGTATAATACAGTGTTTGGATGTTTATAATTTTGTTATAAACCATCCATATCCAGCATTTAAGAGGTTAATCATCCAAAATAAAACTTATTATAGTATTATATTTCCACTTTTATTATTTGCAGAGATCAAATACATTTGAACAAGAGATGTTTAAAAAATCTTTGGGCAAAAATTGCAGAAGAACTGTATTTGGAGTAGGCTAACGATGGCACTGAATTGCCTCCTATAGATGAAAATGTCTATAGCATTTTTGAATGGCCTTTATAAGGCCTAAAAAGTTTATAAACAAAGAGCACAAGTACTTATGTTGAACACGAACAATATCCAAAGTTTCCATAAGCTATAAGAGTGGTTACATCTGCACTAAACAATATCTTTCCTTACACGAGGACACTCTTTAATAACAGTGTAATTTTTAATTTGAAATTTTTACCAGTTATATTTCAACGTCATAACCAAAGAGTCTCGTACTTATGTAAGACAGAGCATACAACCCTTTACAAATTATGGAAAAGCCAAACACAATATTTTGCTGAATTATTGCAAGTTATTCAATTGAGAAAGTATTAGGTAATTGCTGTTCTAAACTTAATCTAAGCCTGTGTTTCTTTAGTCTTTATGGCACAAATATTCAAATAAAACACAACATAACTTTTAATAGTATATTACATTGAATACAATTAAATATAAACAATTTGTAACTTTCTTTATTTTAAGTATAATTAACATCAGTAAGGTAGTCAACTAGAACTCATATACATACAGTACCTAATTTGAACACTTTCCGTTTCCATCGCATACATTTAATTGTCACAAGAAAACATATCCACATATCACAAAAATTACAAACAATATATATAGAAATAAATAAATATGTAAAGGGTGTCCCTTTAATATTGCGACTAACTGAAAGGGGTTGTAGCTGTAGGAGACACCTAATTAATATTTTTTTTCAATAACGTCATCTCCGAAAGAGCCATTTAGGTACTGGACTGAATATCTGTGGCCGGCTACCTGAAAATTCCTCAAGTCATTTTGGATGTTTGAATTATTCCACATAAAGGCATCGTGAGTGCTTCCCGGATACAGAGCATTGACGTTAATAATTCTTAGATCAGAGTCGCAAATCTAAAAGTGATGTATTGGTTTCAGATGTACTAGTTCTTATGATTCCCTGTATACCTACCAGTTGAACGTTTATCGAATGGTACCCTCTACGGTTCAAATACACATATTCTGGATACTTCGGGTCGTCAATTCTGGGTGGGCAGATGGCTACGTGAGTGCAATAAATACAGCCTATAATGTCTGGAACCTGATATTTCTCAAAGAATCTACAATTGTTGGATTTGGTAAAACGTAGTCCACTTTTGTAACATAATACTTACCGAAGTCTTGTAGAATTAAGCTCCTCGATGTTCCTTGGGAATTTGACCCAGGCATTAAATTATGTCTGGTTGGTTCAGTGCATCCGTTACATCTCTTACACATCCGCTTACTGTAGGTTGCGATACCGCAATGAAATAATTTGTCCCTATATCCAATTGGTAAGAGCCTGACGCGTAAAACCGCAGTGCGGTCAGTACCTAAATTTTATTTTATAACAATAGTTTTATATAGTTTTATTATATAGTTTTCTTACCCTCGTTTGGACATCCAAATCTGTTTCTCTAGCCTGCTCCGTCAGAAATGGTCGCACCAGTTCCACAAGGTTCGCAAATAATACCTTGCTTAATCGGAACATTCTAACAAACTGTGCGTCAGTGAGCACTTCCAAAGGTTTAGGTACGTCACTTCGTCGCTTTGTAGCAACCCTATTTCCTTCAGCATCGTCCTCCCCAATTTGGTCTATCAGTTCGACTTGGTGGAGGTCATCCATTTGACTGCAAACTGAATAACAACGTATCCCTGCAAGATACTCGCCAAGTGTTTCTTAACGCCTTCCGTTATCAATTTACTCAAAGTCGGTTGATTATTCGTCAAGAGTCGTACTCGCCAGTAATCGCACGCAAAGAGTAACCGAAAATTTTTAGGTTAATGCCGCCAAACGCAATAACGTGAACATATCGCACGTACTCTAGTAAAGGACCCTGCATTGTCGACACTGCCCATAGAATACGGTTCGAACTGATTGCATCCAAGGTCATACGTTATTTCACGAATGGGTGAGAAGTCGCGAACCACGAGAATTGACTCCCAGATGTTTTGATAAGGCAACCCGTGAATAAATTAATACGAGGGTCATCGGTTTTCAAGGTCAGACATGTTCTTTCTTGTCTGTATTGGTTCAGTGACACATTATGTCGAAATTATGCGAAAATATATTTCTGTGCCATATTTAAAACAATTTAGTAAATTTACTGATATTGTAAGGATATTGTTATTAATGTATTTAGAGGTAATTATTACCTAGGTGTATTTACACAGTGTTATTATGAGTTAATGCCGAATACGTATTTCAAGAGGAATACTAAGAAACTTGTAATTGTCCTAAAACAAATCATTTTAATAAACTACCAGACTTTTTTATTAAACTATATTCATTAAAATTAAAACACGACATTATACTAGTGATGAGGTCATAGATTGTGTAGCGAACTATATACTTTGGACTTATAGACTAGGACTTGTAGACTATCGAATTTTACGATGCGCATCGTGTTTGTAACAATAAAACAATAACCATGCTTTCATACGGGCTGTTTTGTATATGTCGATTACTGAAGGGTCTTGAACGTTGAAGACTGGCTGTTGTTGAGGAACAAGTAGTAGGTATTACGTTTATGTATTTTGTATTATGTATATAACGTTTCAACAATTTGAAAAAACCTGTCATATAATATAATGGGAATGAAACAGACATATAATATAACACACTATGTTTAGAAATCGTATACATTTATCACATATTACATCATCGCATCATTTTCATGTTGTTTCTCAGTGTGTTGTCGAAACAGTATGAACAATTCGTCATCTTACACTGCACACATTATTCTGTATGTGAACTTCTCCCCTGTGTTTCGCGTCTGTCATATTTTACCAAAAGAACTTTTAACAGTTTTTTTTTACCATCTGATACATCTTATTCAATGAGGGCACCGTTCCAACACATGTTGTCAAAAAAAAAACATCATTGTCATTCAATTCAGGTTGTATAGAATGTGCTGTAACTTGTACAGCGTACATTTACCCACCTCCGAGTAAGAAAGGCCATATCAAGGATAATATTTGGAGAGTAGTAGAAAGAGCCCACATTTTGAGGGTTGATTCCTGTTAGCTCATTTTGATATGGTATTATGACGTACCATAACCGAATTGGTACGGAAATGTTCGCTTTTGTAACTTAAAAATACCTGATATCTGATTTATTCTGGAATATAGTTCTGGTAAAATTATTGACATGTTAACAATGTTTACTCAGAGTACGTACTGTTTCTTTACATACTCATTTGGCGGTGCAATCCATGACGGAGCCTGGCCGACTCAAGCATCTACCATTAATGAGGAACGTGAAGTAAATGCAAAGGTAAGTTGACATGCTCACACCATCCTCTACGTTATTGATAAATCAGTCTCCCGTGTACTAAGCATTTTCCCCCATTGAGT
This sequence comes from Melinopterus prodromus, assembly GCA_964023965.1. Classification (NCBI taxonomy): domain Eukaryota; kingdom Metazoa; phylum Arthropoda; class Insecta; order Coleoptera; family Scarabaeidae; genus Melinopterus; species Melinopterus prodromus. Next base: position 33,984,556 of record OZ030395.1, read on the forward strand.
TTTAGTTGGTTTTCTTACATGCTAAATTGTTAAATGTTGACTTATTTATTTGTTCTCGTACTTTTATTGCAGTATCTACACTACACAAACCTACTGAAATGGTCGATTGTAGGGGGTATATGTTGGAGTCAAACGTTATTATATATATATATATATTAATCAAAAGGCGTAATGCTCTAGTAATCTAAACACCGAGACGTCTATGTGTGTGCAACGCTGCTCTTTTATTCAATGAATAATCAGTAAACGATTACTATGAACTAGTTATATCCCCGACTGGATCACTCAATATTGTTTTATTTTCTACAAAAGTAACTATGCAAAAGCGTCTATATATAATGCGCGAACTAAGCTATGCAGCAACAGAGGTCAAGTCCAAAACTAACAATTTGCAAATAGGTATTTGATAATTACAAGGCTGAAAAACAGAGAATAAACGCTTTTTTGCGCAGAAAACGTACCTACTACGACGTGAACGAATTCAAATGTATGTTTGTAATCTTCAGTCGCACACTTCTGAAGTGAGATATTGAACGAGGCAAAAAGACAAGGAATGAGGTGACCGGTTTCGTTGTATTGGTGGTCAACTCGTGGTAAAATAATGTTTCCGCGTACAGCGTATTACAACGGACATGGCTACACAAAAAGTAACTTTTACAAATATGTACTAAACACAATGGCTCAAAGTTAAACTTAACCACAACTCAAAGCATTTACCTAATATAAAATTATATAGGTACCGGCAATACCTACATAAAATATATAGATACTAAGTAAATGGAAAATAAATAGACTACCAATAGGCATTTGATTTTCACAAAATCAATAGACGAAGACGTAGAAGTAGATATTTGAGAAATAAGGTTCATTAGTAAGTTACAATAAGTAGGTAGACAATTTAAACATAGTTTTTTACCAAAGACACAGAAATAAAACAGGTGTATTATTTCACACAAACAAATTAGAGTTGGTACATTATCTTACAAGGTATGTTAACAACGATGCTATTTTTATTTGATTACAAGTATGTATTATAATTTAATATTTATAACAATTTAATTATGAATATAAAAATTAAATTACAGTATTATAACGTAATTTCTATATTTTATATACCTATACGTAATTTACAGGTGTTTGTTAACAACAAAAAATTTATATAAATCCAGGATCGAAAATACCAAGTTTGTTTTAAATGAAATATTGACACCGCAAAAAAAATTTAGCCAGGTCAATCGCGTTAGCAAACGAAGGTCAACCGCTATCCGTGTATTCATATGAGATGTTGTTAGGTCAGTTGCTCTTTTGCACAGTGCATTGTATTGTTGTGTACCCCCAATTACGCAGTATTATGAAATAGCAATCTGGAATATACCGTTAAATAAACATGTTGATGCAAACCCTTATTTTTATGGTGCAATAGTTCTAGAAGCTGCTGAGCTTGCATCTTTTATAATATAAATAAGCGACCAGATTATTATTACTTCAGTTGGTGTTTGGTTAGTGTTTTGGATAGAACAGTTGGCATTTTGGACAGAATAGTTAAGTATTATAAGTCTCCATATTGTAAAAGTGGTTCTTCAATAAAGTTCAACATTAAACTTCATCTTTGGCTTCACCCAGTAATACCAAGTGCCTAAGCAACAATTATCTTTGACTTCGCCCGAAAGTCACTATTAGTGCTTCGATAATTCGAGAACTCTTCAAGAATTATCCGGAAGTATTTTCAACTGTGTTACGGAGCTTCACTAAAAGCTGCCCTGGTGTCAGAAATCATAAGTTCAACCAATAAATTCACGCTTTGTTGGTTCCATCGCCCTACCATCCAAAAGCCAGGAATACAACACGTGAAAATTTTGGTGTCAGAAGTGGGATCCTTAGCAGCAGACAACGGGATCCGTAGCAACAGGCAACGGGATCCTTGGCAACAGACAACGAGACCTTTGGTAAACAAGGCCCAAGGAATCACCTCACAGTCTACTGTTCGTTAAGGAGATTCAAAAACTTGACAAGTAGTGGAAACTGAAACTAGCCACTCCACGAAAATCAGACGAGCTGAATCATTTCCTCACGGAAGCACCCCAAAATCAGCGACATCCTGAACAACTCCGGTCATTTGGACGCAACAATCCAGTGACCACATCGTCAGAGAATCGACTGGGACGGAATCTACACGTATTCCCCGGACAATTGGCGTCTAACCAGAGATTGCACTGACTTCAACTCCTGGTACGGAATCTACGTGTTCCCCGGACAATTGGTGTCTATCCAGGAAGAAAACTTCGAAAACCCTTGGTACGGAACAAGAGGAGTTCCCCGGACAATTGGCGTCTATCCAAGGCAAACGTCATCACATAATTTTATCAAAGTAAGTCATCAGATTGTTGAGACTTTATATTCCGTTCATAATAATCATTTCTATATAAGAGAATAATTTTACATTTTGTTTTTATAAGACATTTCAATAATAAAAATAGCCCTTCTACATTCGCTCGATTGATGAATGTTGTATTATCAGGTTTACAAGGCACCAAATGTTTTTGTTATTTAGATGATATTGTGGTTTATGGTTCATCTTTAGAAGATCATATCGAAAAACTAGAAAGTGTATTTCAGCAACTCGAAAAACATAATTTAAAACTTCAACCAGATAAATGTGAATTTTTACGTCACGAAATTTCATACTTAGGACATCTTATCTCAAGTAAAGGAGTAAAGCCTAATCCAGAAAAAATTAAGGCAATTACAAATATTTCTGCACCCAAAAATCCGAAAGAAATAAAAGCATTCTTAGGTTTAGTCGGATACTATAGAAAATTTATTAAAAATTTTTCACTAATAGCAAAACCATTAACAAATCTTTTAAAACAAAACAAGGAGTTTAACTGGACATCTAAATGCGAAGACGCTTTTCAAACTTTAAAAAATTATTTAACAAGTGATTCAATTTTAAAATATCCTGATTTTAGTAAACCATTTATCCTGACAACAGATGCCTCTAACGAAGCAATTGGCTCTGTATTATCACAAGGTCCTATTGGACAAGATCTTCCAATATCATATTATTCTCGAACTTTAAATAAAGCCGAAATTAATTATTCAGTAACAGAAAAAGAATTGTTATCGATCGTGGATTCATGTCGACATTTTAGGCCTTATTTGTATGGACAGAAATTTAAAATCGTTACAGATCATAAAGCCCTTATCTGGCTACAAAATTGTAAAGATATTTCAAATAGATTGCTACGATGGAGATTAAAACTTATGGATTATGATTACGAAATTATTTATAAAAAAAAGTAAATTAAATTCTAATGCTGATGGTTTATCACGAGTAAAGTATCAAATAAATCAAATCACTGGGGTTGCAAATGAAGAATTAACTTTCGAAAATTTTAAAGGATTTCATCAACGAGAAGTAAAAATTCCAAAACCAAATTTTATCAATACCCCTTTAGAAAAAATTAAAAACTTAGTAATTCCCTTATCTTCCGATTTATCGGATCATAATAAGTACATGGAATACATACGAAAGCATTATCCAACTATTTCTACAAAACATCGCGTAGCAGAAGTTGACGTTAAATTATTACCAGAACAACGAATTTATATCCCATTTATAAAACCATTTATTCGAGATTCAGTTACTTATGAAGAATTATTTAGAAGTCTATACAATTTGAGATTAATTTTAAAATATAATTCAGCAGATTCTTTCACTATTACAGATATATCGTATAATAATGCCATTATTCAACAAGAAACATATTTCAGTTTACTTTATTTCCTTTTCCGAGATTTTAAATATGATATAATTATGATTTAATAACAGTAATACTCAAGGAAAATCATGATTCAGTAACCGCTGGACATCAAGGATTCGAAAGAACTTATGAAAGAATTAAAAATTTCTATTATTGGGATAATATGAAAAATCAAATTAAAGAATATATTAAAAAATGTCCTATTTGTCAAAAATCTAAAACTGACTTTCGAACAAACAAATCGCCAATGCAAATTACAACTACTTCTTCAAAATTTTGTGAACAAATAGCTTTAGATATCGTTGGACCCCTTCCAGAAACCGTAAATGGAAACAGATTTATTTTAACATTACAAGATGATTTAACTAAATTTATTCAAGCTTATGCTTTACCAAATCATGATGCGACAACCGTTGCAATTTATTTTCTCAAATTTTGTACTCAATTTGGTTTTCCGAACAATATCTTATCGGACCAAGGAGCTGAATTTACATCCAATTTATTTAAAGAACTGAATAAACTTTTGACAATTAAACATAAAATAACGTCACCATATCATCCACAATCAAACGGATCACTTGAACGAACTCATTTAACATTAAAAGATTACTTAAAATGTTATATTAATAAAGATACCGATAATTGGGACGAATTTCTAAATTTTGCAATCTACAGTTACAATACGGGAATACATAAATCTACACAATTTAGTCCTTATGAACTAGTTTTTGGACAAAAACCTCGCATTCCTAATTATATTAATAATCCAAAAAGTAAACCAAACTATTCCGACCTAGTAAAAGACATTACAACTAAACTTAATATTGTACGAGAGACTGCAAGAGAAAATCAAATAGTATCGAAACAAAAATCTAAAGACCAATATGATAAAACTCATCATCGAACTTATCAATTTCATGTTAATGATCTAGTTGTTGTTCTTGATAAATTATCCAAAGCTAAATTTAAAAAGTTAGCACCAAATTATAAAGGTCCTTATAAAATAATTGAAATACATAATAATAATACCGCAACACTTCAAATGGGACCAAATCAATTAAAAACTTATCATTTTGATTTACTGAAACCATATGTTGTTTCAGATGAAAGTAATTCAGATCATTCTTCTGATGATTCTAATCACGATGATTCCAACACGAGCACAGCAAGATTATAGTATCAACTTAATTGACTCATCGTCTGGACTATTATATCAACAATTAGGTAGAGCTAAAATTACTAATCAATATTTTACTCTATTTACATATTATAATTTAACTTTAATTAACGAAAACATTCAAACTTTAAAAGAATATTATGTAAAATCATTAAATATTTGTAATATCGCGTTAGGCGATCACTATACATTTAACTGTAGAAATCAATTAAAATACATCAATACTAAAATTTTAACAATTAAACAAGCTTATCGAATTATTGCTCATCAACTTAATATCATTACGTCAAATCGAAAGAAAAGAGGTTTATTTAATATTATTGGAGATGGTCTTAAGTGGTTATTTGGAGTTCCCGATGCAGAAGATGCTCAATATTTTAATGACGCTATCAATTCTTTAACAGCAAATCAAAAACAAACAAGTGTTCTGATGCAACAACAAGTTTCTATCATATCAAATACAATCGAAAACTTTAATAATTCACTATATCGAATGAATAATAACATTAATATTCTAAATAAAAATTTACAAGATTTTAATAAGTTTACAAAAGAAATGAATCAAATCAAAGATCAATTAGAAGTTGAGATTCAATTATCAAATCATTTATTAACTCTTATTGAAATGAGTGATGAAATATTATCTATGCTAGAAAATTATGAAAATGATATCTCCTTAATACAAAATGGTATAATAACCTATCATATTTTACCACCAGAACATCTGTATAATGAACTTCAGAAAATAGCAACAAAATATACTTTACCTATTCCAATATCTATTGATAATGTTTACAATTATTACAGGATAATTTCGATGAAAGCATTTATTCAAAAGAATTTATTAGTTATTTCATTAAAAGTTCCTTTAACTAATTTATATAATTACGATCTGTATCAAATCTTTTCTCTACCAATCCCTCATAAAAATGATTCTACATTATTTTCATATATTGAGCCAAGTAAGTCTTATATTTTAATATCTGCCACACGAACGGAATATTTCATGCTTAATAATCTTGATACTTGCAAAGAATATGTTCCAAATGAATTTTTATGTGACAAAATTAATATTGTAAAGAAAACTGACACCCCCGATTGTGAAATTCAATTATTCTTAAAGTCAACTACTAAAATTCCTAAATCTTGCATAACAAAAAATTTCATTGCCGAAATAGAAATTTGGCATTACATACAAAATAATAGATGGCTCTTTATAACTTCTAAACCTACTCAACTTTTAATTATTTGCAAAGATAAAAATACTCAAGAAATTATGATAAACAAAATAGGAACTTTAGATTTAATTCCCTCTTGCAAAGCTTTCACTCCACATAATATTTTAGAAGCTCAATTTAACATTGGTACTTTTAATCTTACGCATAGTATTCCATCTACCAATATTGAAGATGATGATTGTTGTAATAATTTAAAAAGAAACTTAACTTTAAATGAAATTTACATGAGCCTCTAAAGCTAACAAATCTAGATTTAAATGAACTCAAATATGCACAACATAAACTTAATCAATTTGACGAACAGTTACAACAACAATTAAACAAACCATTTATTGTAAAACAATCAAATTGGTTTCTTTCAGCATTATACTTTATTTTAGCATTTATCTTATTAGCAATTATCTATAAAATATTAAAATGTTGCGGATGTATTGCCATTCTTAAAGCACTTTGCTGTTGTTCTAAATCATCAAAAAAGGAACCAAATGAACATTCATATTGTTTACAAATATTTAATCAATGTCATAAGAAACCCAAATATCACGTAACTGTTCAATATGATGTTGAACTTGAAAAATTAAATTATCCCATCAATTGTATGACAATGAAAAAGGAAAAGATGACGAGACAAGTTCAATATCATCACTTAGACGTTCTAAACGCCTTCAATCAAAGATTTTACAAAAATAAGTATTTTCATTAAGCATTATTGTATTATTATTACTTTTATGTTTTTATTATATTCTATTATGTTATATTTTATATCTTTGTAAATATTCCAGATTCCTATATGATTTTTGCTTTTGATTAAAAATATATCAAAAATCTTACCAACCGGGGAGGTGTTGTGTACCCCCAATTACGCAGTATTATGAAATAGCAATCTGGAATATACCGTTAAGTAAACATGTTGATGCAAACCCTTATTTTTATGGTGCAATAGTTCTAGAAGCTGCTGAGCTTGCATCTTTTATAATATAAATAAGCGACCAGATTATTATTACTTTAGTTGGTGTTTGGTTAGTGTTTTGGATAGAACAGTTGGTATTTTGGACAGAATAGTTAAGTATTATAAGTCTCCATATTGTAAAAGTGGTTCTTCAATAAAGTTCAACATTAAACTTCATCTTTGGCTTCACCCAGTAATACCAAGTGCCTAAGCAACAATTATCTTTGACTTCGCCCGAAAGTCACTATTAGTGCTTCGATAATTCGAGAACTCTTCAAGAATTATCCGGAAGTATTTTCAACTGTGTTACGGAGCTTCACTAAAAGCTGCCCTGGTGTCAGAAATCATAAGTTCAACCAATAAATTCACGCTTTGTTGGTTCCATCGCCCTACCATCCAAAAGCCAGGAATACAACAGTATATCTCCATTCTGTTAACAGGTAATCTCCTACTCCGAGCGCTATATACATAGCGATCAGTGATACATTTTGACATTACTTTTGTGTGATAGATAACGTATTAATTTAGAGGTAAGAATTTTGTTTAAGATTTTATATGTTAAGATATTTGATGTGATCTACATATTTTTTATTAAGAAAACAAGGTACGCTGTTTGTTCAGTGTTGGTAGTTATTGCACCGCCGATTTAAATTACAAAAAATTCCGACGTACAGTATACTCTCTCATTCCAGTATTTTACACTTTGTTCCGTTGTATTCAGTCATTCGCGTTAGCAAATGAAAGTCAACCACTATCTGTGTCTTCTATTACATGACTTCTTATAGGAATTGTTGCAGATATCACCAATATTACAATTAACATAGATTTAAATGTAAAATACATGCACAAAGTTGATATTACGTTTCTTTTCGAAGAAATAATAATAGTACTTCTTATTCACTTATGTTTCAGTCACTTATAGATTACTGGTCGCTATACTGTGTGTCCACACAGCGGTTTTTTATGTCCAGATTCGGTTTTTTCGGGGTAATAAGGAAAACGTTCTAAAAATATCATTAACAAAAATCCGAATCTGGACATAAAAAACCGTAAAAGGTACTTTTGACGAAAATAGTAAACACCCATTGTTTGCTATTTTATCTACTACGCCGATCATTTGTATATAGACATAGCATCTTGTTCTGAACAAAACTTCTGAGTAAGATGTTGACGTTGTAAACAGAAAAGGTACTTACTTTACCTACCACAAAAGGCGTTGTTTATTCACTGTCAAGACACATGTTTTTAAAAATAGAAAATATGTTCGATTTAGTCTGTAACCAAGCAGGGCGGAACCACAAAAATGAACATTAATATCGAAATATGTGTACCTTTTATATCAGCCGGTTTCACCTATCCCTGGACACACAGTATAGCGACCAGTAATCTATAAGTGACTGAAACATAAGTGAATAAGAAGTACTATTATTATTTCTTCGAAAAGAAACGTAATATCAACTTTGTGCATGTATTTTACATTTAAATCTATGTTAATTGTAATATTGGTGATATCTGCAACAATTGCTGTAAGAAGTCATGTAATAGAAGACACAGATAGTGGTTGACTTTCATTTGCTAACGCGAATGACTGAATACAACGGAACAAAGTGTAAAATACTGGAATGAGAGAGTATACTGTACGTCGGAATTTTTTGTAATTTAAATCGGCGGTGCAATAACTACCAACACTGAACAAACAGCGTACCTTGTTTTCTTAATAAAAAATATGTAGATCACATCAAATATCTTAACATATAAAATCTTAATCAAAATTCTTACCTCTAAATTAATACGTTATCTATCACACAAAAGTAATGTCAAAATGTATCACTGATCGCTATGTATATAGCGCTCGGAGTAGGAGATTACCTGTTAACAGAATGGAGATATACAATGCACTGTGCAAAAGAGCAACTGACCTGACAACATCTCATATGAATACACGGATAGCGGTTGACCTTCGTTTGCTAACGCGATTGACCTGGCTAAATTTTTTTTGCGGTGTCAATATTTCATTTAAAACAAACTTGGTATTTTCGATCCTGGATTTATATAAATTTTTTGTTGTTAACAAACACCTGTAAATTACGTATAGGTATATAAAATATAGAAATTACGTTATAATACTGTAATTTAATTTTTATATTCATAATTAAATTGTTATAAATATTAAATTATAATACATACTTGTAATCAAATAAAAATAGCATCGTTGTTAACATACCTTGTAAGATAATGTACCAACTCTAATTTGTTTGTGTGAAATAATACACCTGTTTTATTTCTGTGTCTTTGGTAAAAAAACTATGTTTAAATTGTCTACCTACTTATTGTAACTTACTAATGAACCTTATTTCTCAAATATCTACTTCTACGTCTTCGTCTATTGATTTTGTGAAAATCAAATGCCTATTGGTAGTCTATTTATTTTCCATTTACTTAGTATCTATATATTTTATGTAGGTATTGCCGGTACCTATATAATTTTATATTAGGTAAATGCTTTGAGTTGTGGTTAAGTTTAACTTTGAGCCATTGTGTTTAGTACATATTTGTAAAAGTTACTTTTTGTGTAGCCATGTCCGTTGTAATACGCTGTACGCGGAAACATTATTTTACCACGAGTTGACCACCAATACAACGAAACCGGTCACCTCATTCCTTGTCTTTTTGCCTCGTTCAATATCTCACTTCAGAAGTGTGCGACTGAAGATTACAAACATACATTTGAATTCGTTCACGTCGTAGTAGCTACGTTTTCTGCGCAAAAAAGCGTTTATTCTCTGTTTTTCAGCCTTGTAATTATCAAATACCTATTTGCAAATTGTGTCTGGTTTCGTTTTGTTGATTGTTAGTTTTGGACTTGACCTCTTTTGCTGCATAGCTTAGTTCGGGCATTATATATAGACGCTTTTGCATAGTTACTTTTGTAGAAAATAAAACAATATTGAGTGATCCAGTCGGGGATATAACTAGTTCATAGTAATCGTTTACTGATTATTCATTGAATAAAAGAGCAGCGTTGCACACACATAGACGTCTCGGTGTTTAGATTACTAGAGCATTACGCCTTTTGATTAATATATATATATATAATAACGTTTGACTCCAACATATACCCCCTACAATCGACCATTTCAGTAGGTTTGTGTAGTGTAGATACTGCAATAAAAGTACGAGAACAAATAAATATGTCAACATTCAACAATTTAGCATGTAAGAAAACCAACTAAAACTCAATAGGGGAAAATGCTTAGTACACGGGAGACTGATTTATCAATAACGTAGAGGATGGTGTGAGCATGTCAACTTACCTTTGCATTTACTTCACGTTCCTCATTAATGGTAGATGCTTGAGTCGGCCAGGCTCCGTCATGGATTGCACCGCCAAATGAGTATGTAAAGAAACAGTACGTACTCTGAGTAAACATTGTTAACATGTCAATAATTTTACCAGAACTATATTCCAGAATAAATCAGATATCAGGTATTTTTAAGTTACAAAAGCGAACATTTCCGTACCAATTCGGTTATGGTACGTCATAATACCATATCAAAATGAGCTAACAGGAATCAACCCTCAAAATGTGGGCTCTTTCTACTACTCTCCAAATATTATCCTTGATATGGCCTTTCTTACTCGGAGGTGGGTAAATGTACGCTGTACAAGTTACAGCACATTCTATACAACCTGAATTGAATGACAATGATGTTTTTTTTTTGACAACATGTGTTGGAACGGTGCCCTCATTGAATAAGATGTATCAGATGGTAAAAAAAAAACTGTTAAAAGTTCTTTTGGTAAAATATGACAGACGCGAAACACAGGGGAGAAGTTCACATACAGAATAATGTGTGCAGTGTAAGATGACGAATTGTTCATACTGTTTCGACAACACACTGAGAAACAACATGAAAATGATGCGATGATGTAATATGTGATAAATGTATACGATTTCTAAACATAGTGTGTTATATTATATGTCTGTTTCATTCCCATTATATTATATGACAGGTTTTTTCAAATTGTTGAAACGTTATATACATAATACAAAATACATAAACGTAATACCTACTACTTGTTCCTCAACAACAGCCAGTCTTCAACGTTCAAGACCCTTCAGTAATCGACATATACAAAACATACCTAACGATGCAGAACCTGTGGATTGGGTTAAGGCTGGTATTAGGGATATTATTCGTTACGTCACCAATGACTTGGAACCAACAGATCAAGTTGGTTTCACCTTTTGCAGCAAGCATTTCGAAAAGGGTACCGGTTGGGTTAGGTTTCGAGAGGCGTCCAAAATTAACATAGACGATGTATGGGATGTACTGGCTGGTATTTTTCAATCCAACTCTACGGGCTTTAATACGGACACCTTTTGTTTGGGTATCACTACGGTTAAAGTTCCCACTGGAAATGGAAGACGTTCAAAATACAACAGCTTCGATGAAGAATGTATCAGACGAAGAGGAGTCATTGTGATTAATAATAGTGACAATTTATGTTTGCCTCGCGCATTAGTAGTGGCTATTGCTCATTGTACGAGAGATCCAAAAAAAAAAGAAAAGAGCAGACTACTCGCACCAATAATTTAATAACCAATGCTGGTGTTACTATCCCGGAAGAAGGATGCGGTATAAAAGAAATTCAACTATTTCAGAATTATTTAACAGACTATAGAATTGCGGTTTATAGTTACAACAACAAAGGAAGAGATCTAATATTTAAGGGGTCCAATGCACCGCTAAAAATTAACTTGATATACCACAAAGGCCATTTTAATGTAATCACATCTCTAACCGCAACATTTGCATGTGGATACTTCTGTGATGATTGCGATATACCTTACAACAACAAAACCGATCACAGATGTGTGAAAAAATGTATTTCCTGTCAGCACATGCCACCGTGTAACGTTGAATGTAAAATTAAGTGCACAGACTGTAATAGAAGTTTTAAAACTGGGAAATGTTTCGATAATCATAAAACAAAAAATGCACTCGATGGAGCTAGTTTGTGTGACACTGTCCGTCTTTGTGCTGATTGCTTGAAAACGGTGAAATCGGAAAGGCAACATACATGTGGCGAGATTTACTGCAAAATCTGCCAAAAACATCAACCGCTGGATATTAAAATGATTTGTTTTAGGACAATTACAAGTTTCTTAGTATTCCTCTTGAAATACGTATTCGGCATTAACTCATAATAACACTGTGTAAATACACCTAGGTAATAATTACCTCTAAATACATTAATAACAATATCCTTACAATATCAGTAAATTTACTAAATTGTTTTAAATATGGCACAGAAATATATTTTCGCATAATTTCGACATAATGTGTCACTGAACCAATACAGACAAGAAAGAACATGTCTGACCTTGAAAACCGATGACCCTCGTATTAATTTATTCACGGGTTGCCTTATCAAAACATCTGTACTGTGAATTGTACGTATTCTTATGGACATTTGTTTCATATAGATCCAATACTGCAAAATAGCGTTGTTTCTTATGTAAAACAGGCACAAATACTCTCAATAAATATAAGCGATCTTTGTGTGCAGTGCTAATAAACTAACCCTTGATTGGCTGGCAATATGTTGCTTATGTGTATAAATAGCGAGGTCAGCCGGTTGTTACACTCAGTGTGTCGCGTATACCGTTGCAAATATAGTTGTTAACCCCGAGCGGTATTTTAATAACTATAACTTATTCGGCGTTTTTAGCAATATTCTCTCTATTTATCTATACCGTTATTTTATAGATAATTGAAAGCCTGTTCTGTTTAGTATATAAAAAAAGTGGGGGTGTTATATATTAAAAGAAGATCGATTGCATCAGCTAAAGCTATATTTAGAACCACGAGTAGCATTACACTACTTGATTGACTGTCTCACCGCCTTTCGTCCTTGTAAACGGTGATAGATCTTCCGTTTAGATCTTGCGATATCGATTTTTACACATAATAGGAATAAGACAATATGGAGAAACTTAAAATAGAAAAAAATATTGTTAAGAAAGTAAGAAGATTTAATTTAACAGGCCGTACAATAGAGTTTAAAATTAAACCTATACCTAACGATGCAGAACCTGTGGGTTGGGTTAAGGATGGTATTAGGGATATTATTCGTTACGTCACCAATGACTTGGAACCAACAGATAAAGTTGGTTTCACCTTTTGCAGAAAGCATTTCGAAAAGGGTACCGGTTGGGTTAGGTTTCGAGAGGCGTCCAAAATTAACATAGACGATGTATGGGATGTACTGGCTGGTATTTTTCAATCCAACTCTACGGGCTTTAATACGGACACCTTTTGTTTGGGTATCACTACGGTTAAAGTTCCCACTGGAAATGGAAGACGTTCAAAATACAACAGTTTCGATGAAGAATGTATCAGACGAAGAGGAGTCATTGTGATTAATAATAGTGACAATTTATGTTTGCCTCGCGCATTAGTAGTCGCTATTGCTCATTGTACGAGAGATCCAAAAAAACAAAGAAAAGAGCAGACTACTCGCACCAATAATTTAATAACCAATGCTGGTGTTACTATCCCGGAAGAAGGATGCGGTATAAAAGAAATTCAACTATTTCAGAATTATTTAACAGACTATAGAATTGCGGTTTATAGTTACAACAACAAAGGAAGAGATCTAATATTTAAGGGGTCCGATGCACCGCTAAAAATTAACTTGATATACCACAAAGGCCATTTTAATGTAATCACATCTCTAACCGCAACATTTGCATGTGGATACTTCTGTGATGATTGCGATATACCTTACAACAACAAAACCGATCACAGATGTGTGAAAAAATGTATTTCCTGTCAGCACATGCCACCGTGTAACGTTGAATGTAAAATTAAGTGCACAGACTGTAATAGAAGTTTTAAAACTGGGAAATGTTTCGATAATCATAAAACAAAAAATGCACTCGATGGATGGAGCTAGTTTGTGTGACACTGTCCGTCTTTGTGCTGATTGCTTGAAAACGGTGAAATCGGAAAGGCAACATACATGTGGCGAGATTTACTGCAAAATCTGCCAAAAACATCAACCGCTGGATATTAAAATGATTTGTTTTAGGACAATTACAAGTTTCTTAGTATTCCTCTTGAAATACGTATTCGGCATTAACTCATAATAACACTGTGTAAATACACCTAGGTAATAATTACCTCTAAATACATTAATAACAATATCCTTACAATATCAGTAAATTTACTAAATTGTTTTAAATATGGCACAGAAATATATTTTCGCATAATTTCGACATAATGTGTCACTGAACCAATACAGACAAGAAAGAACATGTCTGACCTTGAAAACCGATGACCCTCGTATTAATTTATTCACGGGTTGCCTTATCAAAACATCTGTACTGTGAATTGTACGTATTCTTATGGACATTTGTTTCATATAGATCCAATACTGCAAAATAGCGTTGTTTCTTATGTAAAACAGGCACAAATACTCTCAATAAATATAAGCGATCTTTGTGTGCAGTGCTAATAAACTAACCCTTGATTGGCTGGCAATATGTTGCTTATGTGTATAAATAGCGAGGTCAGCCGGTTGTTACACTCAGTGTGTCGCGTATACCGTTGCAAATATAGTTGTTAACCCCGAGCGGTATTTTAATAACTATAACTTATTCGGCGTTTTTAGCAATATTCTCTCTATTTATCTATACCGTTATTTTATAGATAATTGAAAGCCTGTTCTGTTTAGTATATAAAAAAAGTGGGGGTGTTATATATTAAAAGAAGATCGATTGCATCAGCTAAAGCTATATTTAGAACCACGAGTAGCATTACACTACTTGATTGACTGTCTCACCGCCTTTCGTCCTTGTAAACGGTGATAGATCTTCCGTTTAGATCTTGCGATATCGATTTTTACACATAATAGGAATAAGACAATATGGAGAAACTTAAAATAGAAAAAAATATTGTTAAGAAAGTAAGAAGATTTAATTTAACAGGCCGTACAATAGAGTTTAAAATTAAACCTATACCTAACGATGCAGAACCTGTGGGTTGGGTTAAGGATGGTATTAGGGATATTATTCGTTACGTCACCAATGACTTGGAACCAACAGATAAAGTTGGTTTCACCTTTTGCAGAAAGCATTTCGAAAAGGGTACCGGTTGGGTTAGGTTTCGAGAGGCGTCCAAAATTAACATAGACGATGTATGGGATGTACTGGCTGGTATTTTTCAATCCAACTCTACGGGCTTTAATACGGACACCTTTTGTTTGGGTATCACTACGGTTAAAGTTCCCACTGGAAATGGAAGACGTTCAAAATACAACAGTTTCGATGAAGAATGTATCAGACGAAGAGGAGTCATTGTGATTAATAATAGTGACAATTTATGTTTGCCTCGCGCATTAGTAGTCGCTATTGCTCATTGTACGAGAGATCCAAAAAAAAAAGAAAAGAGCAGACTACTCGCACCAATAATTTAATAACCAATGCTGGTGTTACTATCCCGGAAGAAGGATGCGGTATAAAAGAAATTCAACTATTTCAGAATTATTTAACAGACTATAGAATTGCGGTTTATAGTTACAACAACAAAGGAAGAGATCTAATATTTAAGGGGTCCGATGCACCGCTAAAAATTAATTTGATATACCACAAAGGCCATTTTAATGTAATCACATCTCTAACCGCAACATTTGCATGTGGATACTTCTGTGATGATTGCGATATACCTTACAACAACAAAACCGATCACAGATGTGTGAAAAAATGTATTTCCTGTCAGCACATGCCACCGTGTAACGTTGAATGTAAAATTAAGTGCACAGACTGTAATAGAAGTTTTAAAACTGGGAAATGTTTCGATAATCATAAAACAAAAAATGCACTCGATGGAGCTAGTTTGTGTGACACTGTCCGTCTTTGTGCTGATTGCTTGAAAACGGTGAAATCGGTAAGGCAACATACATGTGGCGAGATTTACTGCAAAATCTGCCAAAAACATCAACCGCTGGATCACCAATGCTACATGAGACCTGATCACGGGAAACCGAAATTGAAGAATTTTTTGTTTATTTTTTATGATTTGGAAACCAGTCAGGAAAATGTGTTAGAAGATGGATCTTTACATCATGTACCGCATTTGTGCGTGGTTAAGACCTGTTGTGAGAATTGTATAAACTCTAACGAAAATTCATGTGTGACATGTGGAGAGAGAGTGCAAATCTCTTCCAATAACAACCAGAATTTCCTAAAACAGAACCCTATCGATTGGTTTATGAACTTTACATTGGCTCGTAGGCAACTATACCAGACTGTTACAGTTATAGCACACAACGGCCAAAGTTTTGACCATCAATTTTTATTAAACTATCTTATCACAAAAACGGATCTAACGCCAGAGTTGATTATGCGTGGAACAAAAATAATTCAGATGAAGCTCGGCAATGTGAAGTTTATTGACAGCTTAAATTATTTTCCTATGGCTCTAGCCAAACTGTCAAAAGCTTTTGGTTTACCAGGTACATATAAAAAAGGCTACTTTCCACACCTATTTAACACAGAAGCAAATCAAAATTACATCGGTCAATTACCCCTCTTGAATACTACGATCCAGATGGTATGCTTGGTTCTGATGACCCCGATAATTTTGATGAAAGAAAACAGTTTCTGGAATGGTATACCAATCATAAACAGGAAGAGTTCAACTTTCGTAAGGAGTTGGTGGAGCATTGTGTATCCGATGTGGAAATTTTAACTCAAGCTTGCTTGAAGTTTCGATAACAAATGCTGTCAACTTCCAACTTGTGTCCTTTCACTGAAGCATTAACTATCGCATCGGCGTGCAAAAAAATTTACAGAAGAAATTTTTCACAACCTGATACTATAGGTTTAATTCCTAAAGGAGGATATAGATGGAGAGACAACCAGTCGCAAATCGCAATACAATGGTTAGTGTGGGAGGAATATAAAAGAAAAATAGATATAATTCACTCAGCTAAAGGACGAGAAGTAATATTAGGAGGAGTTAAGGTGGATGGGTATTGTCAAGACACGCGTCAAGTTTTCGAGTTTCATGGGTGTTTTTACCACGGTCACGATGTCTGCTACAAAATCAATCGCGATGCCCCTCTACACGATAATCCATGTGAAACTCTTAATCTTCGCTATGAGTCTACCATAGAAAAAATAGACCGTCTTAGAGAATTAGGTTACGAAGTTGTTGAAATGTGGGAGTGTACATTCAAAAACTTCCTTTCCATGAATAGTGATATAAAGAATTATGTTGAAAATCATCATCTGTCCACTTCAACCCCCTTAAATCCTCGGGATGCATTTTTAGGCGGTAGAACAGGTAACTGCAAAACTTACTACGAATGCAAGCCTGATGAAAAGATCAAGTATGTGGACATTTGTAGCTTATATCCGTATATTTGCAAATATGGAAACTATCCTATTGGGCATCCGGAAGTAATTATTGGTAATGAGAGATGTCCTACCCTAGATTTGAACGAGTTAGATGGGTTGATTAAATGCACTATACTACCTCCACAACAACTTTATCATCCTGTTCTACCATTGAAAATGAACGGGAAATTGATGTTTGTATTATGCAAAATATGTGGCGAAACTTTAAACAGTGGTGAATGTTTACATAACGACCACGAGCGAGCACTATCAGGCACCTGGGTTATTGATGAAGTAAGAAAGGCAATTGAAATGGGCTACAGAATTTTAAACATTGATGAAGTATGGAAATATAGATGTGAGCAATATAACCAGACTTTAAAAACCGGTGGCTTGTTTACGGATATGATGAACTCCTATATCAAAATCAAGGTAGAAGCGACAGGCTTTCCTTCAAACTGTGTAACAGACAATGAAAAAAGAAAATATATTGACGACTTTTTTACTGCTGAGGGAATACAATTGGAATCTGATAACATTGCTAATAACGCTGGTTTACGATCATTGGCCAAGTTAATTCTCAACTCCTTCTGGGGAAAGCTCGGCCAGAGGGAAAACCAACCAAAAACTGCAATAGTAAACAAACCTGATGATTTTTTTAATATCTTATCAAATCATTCAATTACTGTGAATGGGATATTACCCGTAAACGAGAACGTATTGATTGTAAACTATGAATATATCGAGGAAGCGAGCGACTTGCTAAGTACCGTAAATGTTTGCCTTGCAGCATATACTACAGCGCAAGCGCGTCTTAAATTATATAGTTATTTAGAAATGCTCAGAGATAGGGTTTTGTACTACGACACAGATTCTGTTATTTACATTTCCAAAGATGCGGAGGAAGATGTGCCCGTTGGGAATTTCCTAGGAGAAATGACGGACGAATTGGAAACATACGGAGGTGGCAGCTACATAACGAAGTTCGCATCTGGTGGCCCCAAAAATTATGCTTACGAAGTGTATTCTACAAACAGCGATTCTCTAAAGACTATCGTAAAGGTGAAAGGAATTCGGATTAATTATCAAACGTCCAAATTAATTAACTTCAATAAAATATCTAATATGATAATTAATGACTCGACTCCTGTTCAAATAGTGTCAAAGAATATTAAAAGGAATAAATATCATGAAGTTATAACAAAGGAAGAAGAGAAAATCTATCGTTTAAACTCCACAAAGCGGAAATTTGGTGATAATTTTGATTCCCTACCTTATGGATACAAGAAAAAATCTGATGTGGCCAGGCACATGACTTTATCATACAATATATAAAATTAATAGTTTAGCTGCATGAGAATCTATTCTATTGAGATAAATCGTACGTATTGTCAAATCATCAGCATTTGACACTACCTACACTACGTCATTAGAATAATAGTTATTTATGTCACAAATGCCGAAAGTACGGAATAGCGCGACGAGCGGTGATGCGGCGCGTCACCGAAGGCGGAGTGTCGCCGTCGCATATGAGCGAGTCGGCTATCTAGTTTTTGGCAGGAGCGACATCAACGTTTATTGTGTTGCTTTTTAAGAAATACGTATTTAAAAAAATAAATGATTTCCGTATAGTAAATGCTAGGTTGGTACCACTTTGACGAAACGTCAAGTTTAAAGGTGCGTTCCGATTAGTAGGTAATGGTAGCTAATGGCGGTGGTAGAATACGAAATTATAGTGTTTCTTACATATCGTGATAATGACACATATTAGTTTGCATGTGCATAAACATGAGTCACTATCAATTTTCTATTGGAAATACTATAACGGCGTCTGCTACCACTGCCATTATCACTAATGAAAACGCACCTTAAAAAGGTAATTAAAATTCTGACAGATTTATATTTGTTCATGACACATCCCTACCAAAATACTAAAATAAAACTACACTCATCGCTATACTTTATTTATAATTTTCTCAATGTATCGTTTTTTGAATTAGATATAAAGACGGGTTGATATTTCTTATCAACAAATAATCAAATTGGTGACCTTACTTTATTTGAAATTTGTATTTTAAAATTTGCCGCACTACAGCGGCAACGTTCCATAGTGGTTCTCCAACCTCTGATCATAGACCTCTGATGAGATCAGCTGTTTTCGAATGTGACAACACAAAAAAATATTTGTCAAAATCCTGGCTACTATGTAATTTCAAATCAATGCAGATGCGACCGATCTCGATCAAATAGAATTTGGTCTTGAAGCTAAACTATTAATTTTACCAAAAAATTTCATAGGCATAAATTATTCGAAATTTCCTCTACTTTAATTTATTAATGAACTATTTTGTCGAAATTACAGAAATGGCGGCTCATTTCCAAAATCCTTCAAAAAGGCTTAGAATAACCTAAAAAGCTAAACTATTAATTTTACCAAAATATTACATAGGCATAAATTATTCAGAATTTCCTCTACTTTAATTTATTATTTAACTATTTTGACGAAATTAGAGAAATAGCGGCTCATTTGCAAAATCCTTGAAAAAGGCTTAGAAACTACCAGTTCCTTTGGACCCTTTTTAACCAAAAGCTTTTCAGCTCTAAGTTAGGTCATGAAACTTCTAATTATGAACTTTCGTCCCGATACCTTTAGTAGTTTTTCCAGAATCATCGCCACAAAAATCGTTTACACACACACGCACGCACGCACACACACACACACACAGACATTTTTTTGTACCTTGGTCAAAAATGTTCAGGGGACCCAAAAAGACCTATTTCCGCTAAAATCTCAATTTTTTTTTTCGGCATGATTACAATACTTTAGCATACTGCGTATGATAAAGTAGAAACATCACAGCAAATGATCCTTTTTTTTATATCATAACTTTCTGTAGTGTATAGCAACAAAAATTATGCTTACGAAGTGTATTCTACAAACAGCGATTCTTTAAAGACAGTCGTAAAGGTGAAAGGAATTCTGATTAATTATCAAACGTCCAAATTAATTAACCTCGATAGAATATCAAATATGATAATTAATGACTCCACTCCTGTTCAAATAGCGACAAAGAATCGTAAAAGGAGTAAATATCATGAAGTTACAACAATGGAAGAGAAAATTATCGTTTAAACTCGACAAAGCGAGAATATGGTGACAATTTTGATTCCCTACCTTATGGGTACAAGAAAAACATCACTGCAAATGATCCTTTCTTTATATCATATCTTTCTGTAATCAATATAATGTATGTGTGTAATGTGATTTTACTAATATTGTAAATTATTTTAATAAATGTTTCATGAGATGATTGTTTTATTATCCTACGTTTTAAGTTTTAAGGCAGTAAGTGATAAGTACGAGTAATAAATAAATAAAAGAAAGAATAAATAAGCGGTAAGTAGATGTAGTACATATATGTTAATAAGCAAATTTAATATGGTAAGTAGGTCAATTCCGTCACTGGTCGAGCGATCGCGCGCTCGGCGCTGTGTCGTTCAATTATTCACAAACAATCGCAAGCAGGCGCGATGGCCGAATGGGCTAGAACGCTGAACTTGTGTTCTCGACTTCGGGAGTTCGAGCCGTCGCAGGGACATTTTTTAATGAAGTAAATAATAAATAACAAGTTCAAATTATTTAAAGCTAATTCACGAAATAACCGATAGGTGGCCCCCTCAACTTTGCAGCAATTGAATTCGGAAAATGGCCAACAGGTAGCGCCCTCAATTTTGAAGCAGATTTCCTTTACTTAATTCACAAAATGACCGCCAGATGGTATCCTAAACTTTGAAGCAAATACAACACCGTCTGGCCTAGAAAATTGCTCCAAGAAAATGTGTGGTCATAGTCGTCGAGCTACTCCTCATGCATATGGGATCTTTGGGAAGACCTCGTTTGACCCCGAGTATGTTCAGTCGGGGTCAAACGAGGTCGTCCCAAGGATCCCATTACCTACTAACAATGGACAGAAATTTAGCGGAGCGTGGATCGTTTAGTAAACCCCGCAATTCTTGTAATCATCAACAATTTAATTGGGCCATTCAAGTTCCAAGAATCCATAAGGTAGTACCAACCCAAACTTATGTTATTTAAATGAAACAACCTTCTTGGCTTGAAAAGAGAACGATTTTTAAATCTTCTACGCACCGAAGTGGCAGACTATTTTGACGATGTTGCGTTGGACCAAAGGAGAATAATCTGGATAATGTGAATAACGTGGTGGCAGCAAGATGGAGCACCGCCTCACAATTTACTTAAAAAATAAGCTTTTTGTTTTATAAACTTGTTTCTTTTACAATCTCAATGTTGTTAATCCAAAGTACCGGCGGTCTGTAACCAAGCTGCAGTTGGTTACCTGATACGCACGACAAACAACGAGAAAAAGAAGAAAGTTTTTTCTTTAATTATTACACCATTGTTTTAAAAACTAATGCCAACTTGTTATACATTGCGAAAATGAGAAAAGACACGACTATCGGAAAATACCAAAATTCAACCCGGCGCCGATAAGAAAAACAAAAGTTGGCCATGGTTACGCGGCTATCTTTGATGTTATTTCAAACTAAAAAACTAAAACTAAATTAAAAAATAGAATGTTTTTGTTTCAAATGTCTAGCTACTCCTGGTTTTGAATAAAAAAATTAAAACAATATCTTAACAATTTAGTTTTCTTTGCAGACATCTTTAAGATGAAAAATGCTAGCTTAAATTTCTTTCAGATAAGTGATCAACAAAAAAATACGAAACTTTGCCAAATTTAAACATAGGCTCTATCTCCAGTAATAAGAGAGATCCCATGGTGAGTGTTATAATAATAGTGTAAGTTTATTATCGTTTGGTTAGGCAACCAAAATAACAAGTTTACTTTCTTTGAGCACTGTATATATTTTTGTATCTTATGTGTTGTTGAATGAATAAAGAAGACTTGAGTTAAACCTCGACAGTCGTATAATAAGACCTACTAAATAAGAAACCCAAAGTACATATAATAGTGAGCCTCGAAATTGTTAAAAGCTTACTTACTGTGGCAATTGTATCTTTTCAGAAAAATGTAAAAAAATAACATACTTTTTTAATGTTCATGCAACTTTGTGTATATAGTTTTGCGTTTTATAGTTTTTATAGTTTCAAATGAAAAGTGCATGTTAAAAATCCTTAATATGATTTTTATTTGTTTGGTTGTTGCGGAACTAGTTTTCGCATGCGCACGCACACCCAAATATATTGGTGTGGGTCATCAATCAAATCAAAAAATACGAGCTTAATGAAATTGATCTTACACGGTATTAGTAAGTAACATGGTGTAAGAATCATAATAAAGTTGCTATTCTAGATTTTTATATGCAATTTAAACAACTGTTACTAGAATAAATGCTTATGTTGCGGGTTTGTGGAAACAATATGGAATGTAGTGAAATATTATTTTTAAAAACAACATTATTGCGTTGTAAAACAAAGAAGCCAAATTTCCAGAATCTAGAAACAAAGTATTATTGTTAAATGATGTAAATTTACACTAATAAAAATGGCATACATTTAAATAAAACACAACAACATCTCACTCAAGGCCCACTTTTTTAAAGATAAACCTTTGACCATCGTTTGATATTGCAAGTAACGTGTCTGTTGATGTTTCTGTTTTTTCACCTAATAATTTTTAATTATCGGTCACTTCACTACTCTACATTGCTTCTAAGCTTTACCGTTTCAAATTGCTCTGGAAATTTAAAAATTTTTGTGTTTTACTTATATTGATTGGGTTACTTGTTTATCGTATAACTCCGTGTCCTATTACATGACAACTATGTAAATTTAGACTGATAAGCCATACATTGAAATAAAACACAATAATATTTCACTCATTATAGGGCCACTTTCTTTGCTACCTTTGACATTACAATATTAGCAATTAACTTGTAATCTTGTTTTAACACTTGTTGATGTCCTGTTTTTTCGCCAAATAATTTTTGATTACCAATCACTTCACTACTCTACCAGTACAGTAACATTGCTCCTAACCTTTACTGTCTCAAATACAAAACTTTTTCGACTGACCTGATTACAATTTCGTGCAGTACACTAAAAGATTGCCTCATGAATTTGAAACTTACTTCGAGTTGGTTGTTACATCTTTATCATGAAGTTCCGTATCCTGAATCACCTCAGTAAAATGTTCATTCTTAACGGTGGCTGTATAAGAAACAAACCGCAAGTTAGAATTTTGATGTCGAGGCTATAAACAAAAGGGCTTACATGGATTTGCACCCAAACGGTCATTCGGATTCTTGACATCCTTACAGAAGTTAAAATGGTTGGTCAAATACTTTTCTTTGCTAAACGTGAACCCACATAACTTGCAACTAAATTTAATGATAGAGGGCCTGTCCTTAGTTGCGTCATCTTGTTCATATTTTATTGATTTTGGATTTTGTACATCAGTATCCATATTTCTTTACAAGTGTGTTTAAATCTAAAAACAAAACAAAACAACACAGTGTTTAAAGTCTCTCGTTATTATTATAAACTACTTTGGAAAAGCAACATTAGCATATTTATACAGGTATTAGTGGGTATTAGCTTACCTCGTATCGCACTATGATCCCGTGAATACAATGTTTTTGAGATTTCAAACGAATTTATAGATTTATCGACCATTTAATTGTTTATCTTCCTTGATTTACAAGAGGTTATTAACACACTTTCCCTTTAGAGATGTTTTCTGTTGATTCTGTTAAAATTAACGTATTGATTTACCACAAGATTTAACATTTTTTCCATACGCCTGAGAATAAGGATTTTATTCTTACCAAAGAACATAAATCTGAAGAGATAAAGATGTCCAAAGTAGTGTTTACGTGGCGCTTACTGCTAATCTGTACTTTTATGTCTGTTGCACCCGCAGCAGTCTTCCGAGTTCACGTGTAGGCAACCGAAATAGTTGTAGGTATATCTATCCTTGCCGTACCAATGCGCCGCATAACAATAACCGATACCGTTCTCTCTTATTTTCAATGAAGGTTTGCATGCGTTTGCCGTTCCATTTAGGTTAGTATACAGATACAATTCGAGATGCCGCTGGGATCGCATTCGGTTGCTCAATTATGCCAATAAAAAATAATACATCGTTACTTTAGTTTACTCTAAATAAGTCTAGAATAATAATTGTGGTGCCGAAACACGTGCGGAACGCACCAGCAAATTGTACGTAAGTTGTAAAAACGTACTTCGTACCGGCGATCTTTTAATTTTGCTTTTAAATTTGAGATTTTTGGCCCTCAAAGGGTATTAATTGAATGTAGTTACAGCATACGAACGGGATACACTCAGGGTTACGGTAGATGTCAATGTACCAAAAGGTGTATCGACAAGAAATCTAAATGTGTAAGCGGATTAACATGTAACAGTAAAAACCACCAAAGCAAAGACTGCGCTAATAAATAAATCTTGTTAGTTTTTTTTTTATTTTTAAATAAAGTTTATAAATAAAAATGGAATGTATCATATTGCTATGAACCAAACCTACGTACCCACAGATTCTACATTAATAATAAAAAAATGAATACGTTTTGTAAACTACCTGGTAAGTATTCAAACTAGCGGCTATTTTAGTAAACTTATTTATAAAATCCCCATTTTAACAACATTTTGTTGCCAGTTTGCATACTAACCAGCTAGTTTGTAAACTGGCGGCTGTTAGTTTTTTTTTTATTTATAAATAAAGTTTATAAATAAAATTGGAATGTATCATATTGCTATGAACCAAACCTACGTACCCACAGATTCTACATAATAATAAAAAAATGAATACGTTTTGTAAACTACCTGGTAAGTATTCAAACTAGCGGCTATTTTAGTAAACTTATTTATAAAATCCCCATTTTAACAACATTTTGTTGCCAGTTTGCATACTAACCAGCTAGTTTGTAAACTGGCGGCTGGTTACCATCGAGGTCTATATATTATAATATATTATATACATAGATGCTGGTTACCAGCTATTTTGCGAGAATGAGCGAATTCCTTCAAAATAACAGCGCGTTTAGTTAGTTTGCAAAATAGCTAGTTAGTTTTAAAACTAGCGAAGTATCCATTTTAGCCGTACATAATATTGGTTAAAGAATAAAAAATTAAAAACAAAAAATAATTGACTGATTTCCCACTATAAGTTTTCTCGTTCAATAACACACAGTCATTACATCTTCAATCTACATTGTTATAATCTTTTCCATGTTTATGGAAAGGTAACAGCACAGAGTATAGTGACCGCAACGCTAAATAGGGAGAGTGCAGTGAAAAAAAGATGAACTAACTCTTTGCGCACCCCCTACCAAAGGAAATAAAAAAAGTGTTAGCATCGGAAAAATCGGGTGCCAGAGAAGAACATATGTATGTTCCAAATTTATGGTAGTTTGGTCCATGCGTAAGTAGTTGCAAAAATCGTCGGATTGACTACGTAATTCAGCAATTAAATTGACGTGGGAAAAGCAGATTCCTTTTTAGTAACCAAGGTTTAAACCATTTCCTTTTGTCCACTTTTGATTTCAGAATGTTCTTATTACACAAATGGCAGCAGTTGCAAGAATTAGGTCTTGGTTCTCCCGTTTTGAAATACTATAGTAAAAATACAGATAGTACCGCGTTTTGCGACGATTTTCCACTGTTATTGATTTCAGATTTGCACCAACTAAACTGATAGCGTTTTCGATTTACTGCACTCGGCTGCAGTAGCATTCTGCTGGTGCGGGTTTGACTGTTCGGCTTTTCCACTCGTTTCGTGCCGAGTGTTCGGCTTATGCACCGCACGTGCTCAGAGCGCTCTTCTTGACAGGCTTAATCGATGAATAAGACGTTACTTTTTGTGTTGAGATGATAAATATAGATAAAATATATAAGAATAACACCCGGGAAGCTAAATATAATATAATAAATCTGAAGGCACCACGCTTTTCGAAAGAACCGTCCCACCGACACCCGCGGAGACGATATCGCCCCATGTATACCCTGCGACCCCCTTTTAATATAGCAATAGTAAGTAATTATTATCCATGTCCTTTGTATTTCGCTTTTTTGTCGCTTCCAGTGTGCGAATTTTAAATTGTTAAATTTTCTGATTACCTTTAGGCCCTGAAGAAGCTGAAGACACACAGCGAAACGTGGGCTATTAATGTACGATAATTAAAATACAACCCTTCAAGACTGATAGGCGTTTTATTATTCTTCTCAATAATAATAAATAGTTTTGTAAGAGCCTTTGAAAGTCACGTATTTTAGGTTATGAACTAGTTCACCGTGAAGTTGGTTTTAAAGAATTGCACCAAAACAATGGGCCTGTATACCACATCTAGCAGAAATCACTAGCGCTAGCGGCGGCGTCGGACCGGCTGAACGATTACACGAGAAGTCTATTATCACCTAAGTCATAAGACGGTCCTGTCCGGTCGCCTAAGTCAGGCCCTGTTAATATGTTCGCGCTACTGCACCGTCAGCAGTCTCGCGTGTTCTACATGTATTACTGTTCTATCTACGAATAATACACCTAACACACAGTAACTAGTAGTCTTTATTAGAGAAACGGTTTCACAAGGCACAGCATACATGCGTACAACGCAACGTTCTCTAACCGACTCCAGAGCGGGAATCGACTAGCCTGAATATAGGTCCAGTGTTACCAACGTAGAAAATAGTAATACTTGTACAAATACATAACATTCCTCCCCTTAAAGATTAATCCCAAATATAAAATTTACAGATTTAGTTTCTCAGGTTTCTTTATAACTCTAGAACTACGTCTCAAAGATTGGGTTGGACTGGCTGGGTTTATTTTAGGTGGGATTGCATCGGGTTCATTGGGTATGGTAGGAGGGATTGCACTGCACGGTTCTTGAGCTTGTGCTTCTGTTAACGAGGTATCTGGCTCTCGGGCTGCTAAACTCACCTCTCCGGATAGTGGTTTCATAACCGGATCCAATGGTAGTGTGGGGATACCGATAACGTTTGGATATGGTTTTTGACCATTGGCAGCTTTGATGTCTTCGGCATGCACATATCTAATTTCCCCATCTAGATTTACAAGGTATGTGTAATTGCTGATCACCTTTGCAATTTTTCCTCGCTTCCAGATATTTTCTTGATTTCTTTTATTATAAATCCACACTTGTTGTCCTTCAAAAAATGATCGTGTTTCTACCTTTCTCTTCTCTCTCTCAAGTTTAATATCAATCGGTCGTAGTAGGTCTAATCTGGTTTTTGGTCTCTTCTTGAGCATTAATTCTGCAGGGCTAACTCCTGTCACACTGCTAGGCGTGATGCGATATTTCAATAAAAAGTTATCCATCCACTGCTGTAACTCCTTTTTCCCTTTATTGCTTCGGTCATGCATATACTTCCGTAGAGCAGACTTCGCTATCTGCACATGTCGCTCTGCCGCGCCATTTGATCTTGGATGCAACGGAGGAGTAAGTGTACACTTTATTCCGTTTGCTAGGCAGAATTCTTTATATTTCTCTCCGTTGAATGGTGGTCCATTATCGGACACCAGTTCATCTGGTATACCAAATACTGAAAATTGTCCTCTGAGGTGTGAGATACATTCCTCTGAATTAGTTGATGAAACAATTTTTATATCCATCCATCTACTATAACTGTCCATAATCAGTAAAAAATAAGTACCATACTTCTCAAAATAGTCCACATGAAGTCTTGACCAACTTCGTCCTGTGCTCACCCAAGAGGTTTCCATATCTTTGATCTTATTTCCATATTGCTGACATACTTCACATGCTGTAACAAACGCTTCAATTTCGTTGTCGATACCAGGCCACCAGTAATAACTCCGTGACAACATTTTCATCCGGGTTATACCTACGTGTTGGTCATGTAGCATATCTAGTACCCTTGATCTTAGTTGGTAAGGAACAATGACTCTAGTTCCCCGTAGCAAACAACCCTTTTCTAATGATAACTCTTGCCTAATCTTATAATAACTTTTTAAGGAGTCATTGGTTACCTTATTTGGCCATCCACGGCGCGTATAATCTACAACTTGCATCAGCACTTGATCCTTTTTCGTACTGAGCAGCAAATCTTCACCAGACAAAGGTAACTCGCCACCGTCAAGGATAGCATGTACGGTTGTTTCTACTTCTGTTGCTTCTGGCAGGGGCAACCTTGAGAGCGCATCTGCATTTTGCAAGGTATCCCCCTTTTTATATCTGATGTTATATCGGTACGCAGAAAGAATTATTGCCCAACGCTGTAACCGGGAAGCCGCAATGGTAGGTATCTTCTTGTCTTGTCCAAAAATGTATTCGAGGGGCTTATGATCAGTAAGGATGGTGAATTGCCGTCCGTATATAAATTTGTGAAATCTTTTCAAGGCAACCACAATTGCCAAAGCTTCCCTCTCTATTTGTGAGTAGTTCTTCTCGGCAGAATTGAAGGTCGATGATATAAACATCACTGGCATCTCTTTTCCGTCAATTATATGGCTAAGTACAGCTCCGCATGCATACTGCGATGCATCCGCACTGATGACAAGTTCTTTAGTTGGGGAATAATGCACCAATAATGTTCTGTCAGCTAAAATTTGTTTACTTTTTTTAAATGCTTCTTCGCATCCGATTGACCATTCAAATTCTGTACCCTTTTTTTCCAATTGGTATAATGGCTGTAGAATATCAGATGCCATGGGAATAAACTTATTATAGTAATTTATTAGTCCAAGGTACGATCTCAACTGGGTTATATTTTCTGGTCTAGGAGCTTCTTCTATAGCTTTGACTTTTTGTTTTAATGGTTTAATCCCAGTCTGTGATAATTCGAATCCTAAGAACTCTATCGTGGGCCTGCTAAAAATACACTTGTTCATGTTTACCTTGATGTTATGGTTTTTTAATCGCTGTAGTACTGTATGTACATTTCGCATACATTCGTCCGATGTTGTTCCACAAATGATGATATCATCTAAGTAACAAGCGCACCACTGAAGTCCATTAAGTACTCTCTCCATAAGTCCTTGAAATAGTGCTGGAGCACTCGCTATTCCAAATGGTAGTCTTCTATAACGGTATAGTCCCTTATGAGTGTTTATCGTCAAAATTTCTCGACACTCTTCCTTTATGGCACATTGCAGGTAGGCATTAGACAAATCTAAAACAGAAAAATACCTCCCACCAGCCATTTTCTGAATTACATCATCCACTCGGGGTAGAGGGTATTGTTCCACCTGCAGACACGGGTTCACAGTTGTTTTGAAGTCTGCACAAATCCTTATTTTTCCACTTTTCTTTGCCACCACCACGATTGGACTTGCCCACTCGCTGCATGATACCTTCTCGACGACGCCTGTTCGAGTAAGTTCGTCCAATTCCGCTTCAACCTTGGGTCGCTGCGCATAGGGTAAGGTATAGGGGCGATGGAAAACAGGAATGCTCTTGTCTTTGAGTCGTAGATGTAGCTCGAACCCTACAATTGGTTTCGTTCGTTGCTCATCGAATACGGTTGGAAACTTCTCCTGTAATTCACATCTAATTTTAGAAATATCATCAACCCCACTACTAATGCTATTCACAACAAAACCTTGTTTCCACTCTGGCAATACAGCATTTAACCATTTTCTACCCAACAAGGCTAATTTTTGATTTTTAACATTAACAATAAAAAGTGGTAATTTAAATGAAACATTTTTAACGATAACATTGGTATTGACAACACCAATCAATTCTAATCTACTTCCAGATACAGTCAATAATTTAACCCTTGACTCACAGATAGCTAATTTTGACTTAAAATACAACTCATACAAGTTTAATGAAAGAATTGTGACTGCACTCCCTGTATCGACTTCAAACTGGACATCTCGGCCTTCCACGTTCAGGGTAAGCTGTAGTGTCTCATCCACCTTCGAAACTGGCTTCACGTTACACACTACAACGGATTTTGTTTGGAATTCTTCGTCATCTTCTTCTTTCTCCGACATAGACTCCACTCCTTCTTCCACTCCTTGTATTCGCTTATTGCGACACATTTTCGCAATATGTCCAAACTTCTGGCATTTGTAACATTTGTACCGACTAGCTAAACATGGCTCACCATCATGTTTCTTGCCACACCTGGAGCATTTTCCACCATACTTTTTTACCTTGGCTCCCTTATCATATTTTGTTGGTTGAACCACCTTGTGGACATTGGCATGCATTGAACGGGCTCCACATGACACACTCTCCATTGTTAACGCCTTTGAACATGCATCGTTAAATGTCAATGTCTCCTCCGATAACAACTTCTTTTGGATCCCCTCGTCCGACAACCCACAGACAAATTTATCTCTTAGTGCACGGTTAAGATACTCTCCAAACTCACATTGGATTGCCTGACATTTTAGAGCCAATATGTATTCCGAAATGGTTTTCTCACCTTGGCTAATGTTGTAAAATTTCAGGGTCTCCGCTATGATTACCTTTTTGGGTGCCATACATTTGCGCAAGATACTTTTGAGCTCGTCGTAGCTCTTACTTGAAGGTTTATCCGGGGCAGTTAGGTTTTTCAAATTTTGGTATGCCTCCCCTCCGATCAGTGTACAAAATACGGCCACGCGACGCCCTTCATTCACTTCATTGCACTCCATCAAATAATCCATGCGCTCTATGTAACTTTCGAAATCACCCTCCATAGATAACGGCTCGATGCTACCGATCATCGCCATGTTTCGCACTCAGACACACACAAATTTACTACCGAATCTCAAAAACTGGCCGGTCCGAATACAGCAAATCGCAACTCGCAAGGTCCGATATTTTACATCACTACTTCCCTACTACGATTTGGTCACGTACGCACTAACGCTAACCGATCGATACTACACTAATGCAAAATTCACAACGATGTTCTAACACTTCTTACACACTTTGGGGCTCGACACAATCTCGTACTCGTCGCCAATGTTCTATCTACGAATAATACACCTAACACACAGTAACTAGTAGTCTTTATTAGAGAAACGGTTTCACAAGGCACAGCATACATGCGTACAACGCAACGTTCTCTAACCGACTCCAGAGCGGGAATCGACTAGCCTGAATATAGGTCCAGTGTTACCAACGTAGAAAATAGTAATACTTGTACAAATACATAACAATTACATTCTCTTACATTTGTCATATACTTTAGATTAAGTTTAGCCATTGTCGCAAGCGTATCAACAATAAACGTCTGGGCGAATCTAATAGTTTTATTCTACTATTTTAGTTTCTATAACAAAATTCCTATTATCTCCGCTCGCAAGATGGCGACCGTTTAATGTCAGCGCTAGGTCAGCGCTAGCACTGCATGAAAATTGCGCGCTTTTGCATCTTTACGGTGCAATTCGCACCGAGTGACTGCATAAAATTGTATAAATCGAAAACGCTATGAACGTGTGAACGCGATCATTTCATTCAGTTCAACTGCACAAATTGGCTTGCGCAAACCAGTTTGTGCAAATGGCATGAGCGTGTAAACGGGCCTTTAGAGTGTTTGATGTTACTTTTGTTCTTTGTTTATCTAGGAAAGTTTTTCATCCCATATCCCATCCACACAATTTTACACTCTGTTGGCAACCCTGCTGACAGATGTCACTAGTTGGCTGAAAATTGGCAACTGTTGGCAACACTCGCGCTCGCAGCTGCTGTCAGAGAAGATATAACCCCATTGTCCTCCATATTTGAGTTAAGTTAAAAATCTGTTGACTCATCTAGCTAGATAGTATGTTGGTGGATTAACCGCTTGATTAGCAGTAAGCGCCACGTAAACACTACTTTGGACATCTTTATCTCTTCAGATTTATGTTTTTGGTTAGAATAAAATCCTTCCTCAGGCGCATGGAAAAAACGTTCAATCTTGTGGTAGATCAATACGTTAATTATAACAGAATCAACAGAAAACATCTCTAAATGGAAAGTGTGTTAACCCCGTGTAAATCAAGGCATATAAACAATTAAATGGTCGATAAACCTATAAATCTGTTTGAAATCTCGAAAACATTGTATTTACGGGATCATAGTGCGATTCGAGGTAAGCTAATACCCACATATACCTGTATCAATATGCTAATGTTGCTTTTCCAAAGTAGTTTATAATAATAACGAGAGACTTTAAACACTGTGTTGTTTTGTTTTGTTTTTAGATTAAACACACTTGGAAAGAAATATGGATACTGATGTACAAAATCCAAAATCAATAAAATATGAACAAGATGACGCAACTAGGGACAGGCCGACTATCATTAAATTTAGGTGCAAGTTATGTGGGTTCACGTTTAGCAAAGAAAAGTATTTGACCAACCATTTTCACTTCTGTAAGGATGTCGAGAATCCGAATGACCGATTGGGCGCAAATCGATGTAAGCTCTTTTGTTTATAGCCTCGACATCAAAATTCTAACTTGCGGTTTGTTTCTTATATAGCCACCGTTAAGAATGAACATTTTACCGAGGTGATTCAGGACACGGAATTACATTATAAACAAGTGACAACCAAATCGAAGTAAGTAAAACAAACATCTTTCAAATTCACAGGGCAATCTTTTAGTGTAGGTGCTGCACGAAACTGTAATCAGGTCAGTTGAGAAAGTTTTGTGTTTGAGACAGTAAAGCTTAAAAGGAATGTTACCGTACTGGTAGAGTAGTGAAGTGACTGGTAATCAAAAATTGTTTGGCAAAAAGCAGGGACATCAACAAGTGTCAAGAGGTAATGCCACTTTAGCGCAAGAAAAATAGCCGCTTTTGTAGGTATATTGTTTACAATCTAGTAAATAAATTAAAAAATCTCTTTAATGCCCTTTATTTTTTATATTTTGAGGAACATTCACAATTAAAAAAAATAAATAAACAATTGAAGCGGTGGAGGACATCAAAGGAAACCTCTTCCGGCGCACAGGGTTCGGCCGGAAAGATTTTGCACGCAGTGTTTCACTTAGCCATAAAAACGAAAAAGAAATAGATTCTATATAAGATTATCTCGGAAAGTACATACGGAAATTAAAAAATTCCGGTTTAAAACAAAATGGCGCACGTTTGAACACAAATTATCACTTTTAGGTACAAAATTAGGTTAAAAATTGTTTATAACGAAAAAGTTTCGAACTTATCGTAAAATCTGTATGTAACTTCTCTAGATAATGTTGTTCTGAAGCTGCATATAAAATTTCAAGTGAATTGACTGAGATCAGTCGAAGTTATCTTTCCGGCCAGTTTGAAAAATGCGGTTTTGAGAAAACACGGTTTGAAGTAGGTATTGTGTAACTTTCATGTACAGAATTAATATATTTTACTATAGTCGGCGATGCCTGGACCATATAATTATCTTTTGAAATTAATATTTTCCTCCTCTTATTTCTCTCTGTTTGATTTTGACGACAGACGAGCCTGTTTTGCAGCATCAGTCAGCGATGGCTCTGAAAACATGATGAGCCGTGCGTCAGCCTGTGCGCAGAAATTATTGCAGTTTGGCCCGATGCTCACACTAATACCTCCATAATCTTCATAAGGCTGGATAATGCATCATTGCAATATCAACAATTACGTTGCCACTTGAGAGTGAAAATTAAATCACCAGGTGGACAATTCTCGTGCTGCGGCATTTCATTGGTCAGAATGTATTGAGCATTGTCACCCAGATCTATTTTCTTCACACACTACAGCTTGTGAAATAGCAGAAAACACAGCAACAAAGTTCAAAAGATGATTATTAAACGTCATCTACTTCAACGTAATAATCTTCAACCGACATTACTTTTTTGTAGGTGTGGACTGTGGATACGATCAGGCAGAGGTAACTCTAGTTCCAAACAATTCGATGCTTGTCATATTAGTGCTATATGAAAATCTGCTGCTTCGTTTCGACTCCTTTCGATCACGACATACTCCGGGAATGTCAGTAATTATTACCATCAGACAGCTATAACATTGTGCGGTTAGCGTCAGTTCAACAAACGTACCGAGGATATTTCCACAAAATCTTTGTGCTTTATATTATTTTATGTTATATTTCACACCATGGGTGTAATTCCTCCAAAAAAGATAAGAGCGTATAGGTCTCTAGGCTGTAAACTCTCACGCTAAACTTTTTGCATGTATCGGTTAGCTAGACACTTTGCCGTATATTCATCAAATAAGCATTTAAACATTATTTACAAATATGAAACGTATTGTGCCATATTTCTAAGATATCAAGATAACATTTAAGCAAAAAAAAGTTAATTGCTAATATTCTAATGTCAAAGGTAGCAAAGATGGTGGCTCTGTAATGAGTGAGACAGTATTGTGTTTTATTTAAATGTATGCAGTTTCTTATAAGTGTAAATTTACACGGAATTATATGATAAACAAGTAACAACCAAATCAACGTAAGTAAAATAAAAAATTTTCAATGTGACCAATAATAAAAAATTATTAGGTGAAAAAACAGAGACATCAACAAGTGTTAAAATAAGAAACGTTAAATGCAATGTAAAAGGTTTATCTTTAAAAAAATTGCCCCTGAGTGCGATGTTGTGTTTTATTTAAATGTATGTCGTTTTTATTAGTGTAAATCTACATCATTTGTCATATAAGTTTTGATTCAACAACATTGGCATTTAATTTTTGAAAATTAGTGGAAGTGGATCTTAGTGGAACTAATACCTTTAACATTTTACCTACTTAACGGTACCGAAACGTGTAGGTACCTTACACGTTTCGGTACCGTTAACAGACTTCAAAGCGAGTATCAGTAATCACTCGTCTTTCGTTACTTGATACTTGATACGCGTTTCGTTTCCGTTGCCGGACCGTTACTGATCGTGAACTTAAACTGTATTTAATTGTACTGTACTTGTGATACCAGAATTGATACTGATATTTTGCTTAATACCATTTTTACGTGTGGTAATTGTCGCATAATCTGCTATCTTGGGCATCAAGGGTGGCGGTATCAAATTGATAGGCGGGT
The DNA here is from genome assembly GCA_964023965.1 of Melinopterus prodromus. NCBI lineage: Eukaryota > Metazoa > Arthropoda > Insecta > Coleoptera > Scarabaeidae > Melinopterus > Melinopterus prodromus. The sequence continues at coordinate 34,020,060 of OZ030395.1, forward strand.
TGATTCGCGGAGAACGGATAGATGGAAGCGGTCGGTGTTACGAGGAGTGATTTGCCGGCAGCCGGCACTAACAGATTTTTTAGGGATTACGACATTGGATCACAATTCCGTTGGCGGGATTATTGTTGAGTTACGTTTAGTGGCGGTTACACGTGTTCTATTTATTATTCAATTTTATAATCATTTATTTCCAAGTTATTATGTATTTTATTTAATTACGGAAATTGTAGTTTATATATGATACTATGTTGTAGTGCAGAGCAATAACCAAACGCAGTTGAACTGAACAGAAAATATATTCAATGATGATGAATGACTTATACAAAATCAATATACCATTTACATGGTAACATACATATACCGGGTGGTCGTTTTAACTTGAGACTCCTAAATAACTCGTGAAATAAGCATGGTACGACAAAAGTGTCTTTAATATACTTGTAGGACTCAAAGGGGGAAATGAGCTGACAATATCAGTTTCATTGCAGATGGCGCTGCAATCTGTAAAAATGAGGCTAACTCAATTTTTTTAAATGGGAATACCCACATTTTTTTATCAAATTATGATTTTACGCTAAATAAGAACAATCTTTTGTCTAAACATTTTTTTCGTACGATGCTTCTATTAAAAGTAATTGACGATTGAACTTTGTGGTGGCTGCGGTAGTTACGACCGCTGCCACTGCATGGGATGCGCTCGCCGTCTGGCAGTCAAAAGGACGACTGAGTAGACACTCATGGTACAACGTAGGAAGGTATCTGAGTAACTGGGACACGTTTCGGTATCTCGCGCGTTGCGCCGTCATGCGCATAGGGTTTGTTCACGCGCGAAAAAAAAGCATCGTACGAAAAAAAGTTTCAGACAAAATATTCTTTTTATTTAGCGTAAAATCATAATTTGGTAAAAAATTTAGGTATTCCCATTTAAAAAAATGAAGTTAGCCTCATTTTCACCGATTGCAGCGCCATCTGCAATGAAACTGATATCGTCATCTCATTTCCCCCTTTGAGTCCTACAAGTTTATTAAAGACACTTTTGTCGTACCATGCATATTTCACGAGATATTTAGGAGTCTCAAGTTAAAACGACCACCCGGTATATTACATGGTTACTACAAAAAACCCAGACAGCAATCTTGATTTCTAACAACCCCCTTCAAGATGATGTCTATCTATTTGCTACACACGTAACATTAAAATCTTGACAAACTGGATAGTGATACCATTCCTAATTTAGCACGTAACATGGTAAACTGTTCCTTAGAACGAATATGCTTTGTTAATATATCGGCAATTTGTTGTTTAGATTGTACATAACAAATATTTAATCTGCCACTGGTACAAGCATCTCGTATAAAGTGATAACGAATATTGATGTGCTTTGTTCGCCTATGAAACGTTGGGTTATCTGCCAACGCGATTGTACTTTGATTGTCACAATAAAGTACAGTCAGCGCACCTATACTCGACCACAAACAGGTGGACATCGGCGAAACTAAAATATATTTAAATAATTCCAAAGAATTCAAAATAAGTTGCCGCGCTATGGCGTCAACAGTTATATTGGGGATTTTGTTGTGTTTACTTTATATTCATGGGGTGGTATGGTTGGCGATTTAAAGCATGTTTATTTTTTTCTTCACGGGGACTTGGTATGCAGAGTTACATCTCTTTACTCACATAAGGCGTTTGGGGAGTATATTTCATTTGGATTTTTTTCATAGACTGATTACATTTGGCTTTATTGGACTAAATTCAGTTCGTGTGGGGTGCTAGCTTCACTAGCTTGTAATCTGGTTCACATTGTGTGATACAATTGTTGGTTATTTTCTGGTCACATTATACAATCTATTTTGTTTACATTGTTATATTATTTTGATCTGGATTTTTAGTTTGTGAAAATGTTGTGCAGTGTTGCTTTATAATGCGTTCTGATATTGTTTGCTGATTGCAATGCTTCCTGAGAGTTATACAAAGGGTTTTCTACGCGTAGAGCACCTGAACGTTCGTTCTCTGGCCGCCCATATTGCACAGATTCGGGATTATTTATCTGATTCGAATGTTGACGTTTTAGCGATTAGTGAGACTTGGCTTAATCCGGCGGTGGACACTGATGTGGTGAGCATTGATGGGTACGGTTTCTACCGTTGTGACAGGGAGGGAAGAGGAGGTGGTGTAGCGTTATATTTGAAGAATATATTTACTACTGTAATTATTCCATCTGGCTCGCCGGTTACCTTTCTGGAGCAGCTTTGGGTGTCAGTTAGGGTAGGTGGAGTTAATGTTGCTGTAGGTGTCGTTTACCGTCCGCCCTGCGGTGGTATGGAGTTATTCTTTCAATCATTTGAGGAGACCCTTGCTGCGGTTTTGGTACAGTGTGATTATTTAGTGTGTATGGGCGATTTTAACATAAATCTTTTAAATTTCGAATCGAATTCAACGATATGCTTTATAAATATTTTAGATATGTATAACCTTGCTCAGGTGATTGATGAACCAACTAGAATTGGTCTCAACACTGTCACATTAATTGACTTTATCATAGTGCAGGACGGGATTAACGTTGTCTCTCGCGGAACTAGGGACATGTCTGCCGTGTCTGACCATTCTTTGGTATATTGTGATATTGAATGCCGAATCACGACGCGTCCACCAACTTTTAGAACATATCGGGACTTTAAAGCGTTAAATTATGATTTATTTCATATCTTTCTTGTCCTTGTACCGTGGTTTCATATTTACTACATCACCGGGATAGATGAAAAGGTAGATTTTTTAAACAAAAACATCTTAAACTTGTTTAATAAACACGCTCCATTCATTAGTAGGAGATTTACGAGACGGAATGTGCCTTGGTTGATCGAGACGCTGCTTGAGGTTAGAAAGATTAAATTAAGGGCTTGGCAAGAAGTTTAAGAAATCATGTTCGCTAGAACATTTAAATTATTATAAGTCCTTGAGAAACCAGTATAATTATATGTGTAAAAGGGAAAAATAGACGTACTTCAGATTAAAGTTCGGCGGCTTACGCGATCCAAGGAATATCTGGAAGGAGTTGTCTGCTCACGGTATTCATGTTGGACCGAGGAGGGCCGACTTTCCCCCGCATTTGTCTAATGTTGACAAATTGAATTCGTTTTTTATGTCGTCTGCCACGACTTCTGATGTGACCGATCCGGAACTCCTACATTTCTATCGAAACAATACCATAACAGACTGAAAATAAATTTGAGTTTAAAGAGATTTCCGAGGATGAATTATTGGGGTTGATATCAGGGGTGGGGACCACTTCGTGTGGTGCTGATGGTGTGAGTATTGGTATGTTGCGTCTTTGCTGTCCATTCTTACTCCCATTCATTCTGCATGTTGTGAATTTCTGTCTCATTGAGGGCGCTTTTCCGAGGGGTTGGGGTGTGGGCCGTGTTGTACCATTGCCAAAGGGTAAAAATCCCCAACACTTTAATGACTTGCGTCCTATTACCATCCTGCCTGTATTGAGTAAGGTATTGGAGAGAGCCGTAGATTCGCAGCTTCGCGCACATCTGAATGCCCATAGTGTTCTGCCGCCTATGCAATCGGGGTTTAGAGCTGGTCATGGGTGTCAAACCTTGCTTAATATCATTGACGACGTAATTACAGCAAGTGATGCTAAAAAGTGTACGCTGCTTGTCCTATTAGACTACAGTAAGTCATTTGACACCATTAACCATGAGTTGTTACTTGCTATTCTCCACTATGTGGGACTTGGTGCCACTGCCGTTGCGTACTTTGATTCTTACTTAAGTAAGAGGGAGCAGTTTGTGTCATTAAATCAAGACAATTCCGCCCCTATAGTTTTAACTAGGGGCGTTCCACAAGGAAGTATAAACGGCCCACTCCTGTATATTATCGACACTAGCCATTTAATAAAAAATGTGCGTTGTTGCTGGTATCAGTACGCTGACGATACTCAGCTATATTCCTCGTTTAAGCCAGAGGATGTACTGACTGCTAACGGTGAGATGAATTCGGATATAGCGAGCATAATCGAGCTATCTGAGCGGCATAATCTAATCGTGAATCCATCAAAATCTACCGCTGTGTTGTTTGGTGGCGGGCCTAGACGACAGATGGTGGCAAGTGTCTTAGACATTCCTGTGAACGGCACCACACTGAAAATAGATTCAGTGGCAAAGAATTTTGGAATCAGTGTTGATCACAGTTTGCGTTTCAAACATCACGTATCACTTGTGATTAGGAAAGCTTTTGCCTACCTGAAAGCAATTTATCAGTACAGGCACTTGCTGCCATCTCACATTAAGCTCATGTTGTGTGATTCTCTTGTGCTGTCCTATTTTAATTACTGTGACGTGTTGTATGGTCCTTGCTTGGATGTGGAGTCCGCTGGCAGAATACAAAGAGTCCAGAATTCGTGTTTGCGCCTTATCTATGGCATTCGCAAGTTTGACCATATATCCCACACGCTGCTCTGGTCAGGGTGGCTAAATATGTGTAATAGGAGGAGTCTGCACTCCGCTTCCCTCTTCCACAAAGTAGTTGTCACGCAAAAGCCTGCCTATCTCTACTCCAAGATTCGATTCAGAGCGGATGTTCACAATGTCAATATTCGACGTAAGTCATTGATTACAATTCCGAGGCATGAAACGTCATTGTTTGAGCGTTCGTTCTCCTATTGCGCGGCTAAAATTTATAACACCATACCAGTCAGTTGGAAGAAGCTCAGTGTCTTGGCGTTCGGGAGGTATTGGAGAAGCTTTTTATTGAGTCAGCAAGCAAAGCATTAAAGATACAGATCCTTGCCAATATGTATAGAAGTGTAGTTATTTTAGTTCACGTTATTTGCTGTGCCTACCATTTAGGATTATTGATTATTTTATGTACACCGGTTCGGAGTAGATATCAGGCATTACGCCTGTCTCTGCACCTTTTGGCCAATTTTGAATTTTTGTTACCTGTTATTATTGGTTTTTCAGTAAGGTCAATAAAGTAATTTATTATTATTATTGTTAAATTGAATGTAGCTTATAAATTGATATGGACTATCTAACTGTAAATGGATAAGCCTAGTAGGCTACCGAAAAAAAACAAAACTTTACATCACTACTGCATTTGTTTCTATCTTTCAGATTTTACGTCAAAATTGAAGAATTAGAATTTGCCGAAACCACTATTTCTGGGTCCACCTGTACACCATCTGGACAACCTACCAAAAGTCTGCAGAATGTGAAAACTGAAGAAATAGAATTTACTGAAACGTCTATATCAGGCTCCGCCTCCACGACATCTGTTCAACCTACGGAAAGTTTGCAGTTAGAGTGCAGCAAATGTGATTACAAAACTACCCAGGCAAAACAATTTGAAGAACACGTGAAAGTGCATGCTCGAAACAAGCCATATAAGTGTAACATTTGTGACTATACTACTACGCAACTTAGATTCCTAAAAGCTCATAAGCGACGTCATACCGGGAAGAAATCACGTGGAGTTCCTATGGGAAGGTATGAATGTACCAGCGCGCCACGTATTCTCCTTTCACAACATGTTAAAACCCGTACAGGAGGAAAAACATTTAAATGCTTGATCTGTGACTACTCAACTGCACACACTGGACAGTTACAGACTCACATGAGACATCACGCAGAGGATAAAGCTTATAAATGCAGAAAATGTGAATATACTTGTACACGACTTAGTTATCTTACACGGCATATGCGGCGGCATACAGCAGGGAAACCATTCAAATGTAGCAAATGTGATTGTGCTTATAAACATCCCTCTAGTCTTAGAGCACATATGCAAAAGCATTCAGATTATAAATTGATAAAATGCAGCAAATGTGACTATTGTTGTACACGACGTTCTCGTCTCATACTGCATAATATGAGAAAGCATACAGGAGAAAAAGCATTTAAGTGCACCTTATGTGATTATTCTGGTGTAATTAGTAGTGATCTAGCAAGACATATGAGGATGCACACTAGACAGGAACCGTTTAAATGCAAAGAATGTGACTTTTCTACTGCACATCATGCAGCGTTTGCGCAGCATAAGAGAAAGCATACGGGAGGGAAACCGTTTAAATGCACAGTGTGTGACTACTCAGCAGCGCGCTCCGGAGACATCAAAACTCACATGAGGAAGCATACTGGAACGAGACAGTTCAAGTGCAGCAAATGTCAGTTTGCTACTGCACAACGTTCTGCACTTTCGACGCATATTAGAACGCATACAGGCCAGAAAGCACATAAATGCAGTAAATGTGTCTATACTAGTGCGTCAAGTAGTGCTCTTGCGCGGCATATGAGAAGCCATTTAGTCGAGAAGCCATTTAAATGCAAAATATGTGATTATGCTTTCACCGCACGTAGTAAACTTGTGTACCACATCAGAACGCATACCGGCGAGAAACCGTTTAAATGCACGGTTTGTGACTATTCGTCGGCACGCTCGTGCGATCTCAAACGCCATATGGTTAAGCATGCTCAAGAAAAACTATTTAAGTGTTCAGTTTGTGACTACTCGGCAGTAAACGCGTGCTACATCAAAAGTCACATGAAAACGCACGAAAGCGCACGAGCGAAACCATTTAAGTGCAGTTTTTGTGACTACTCGGCTGAATACTCACACCGAATAAAAATTCACATGAGAAAGCATACTGGCGAGAGACCATTTAAATGCACACTTTGTGACTATTCTACTGCACGTTCGGGACACTTGCTAGTTCATATGAGGAGGCATAACGCGGAGAAGCCATTTAAATGTGCAGTTTGTGACTACTCATCCGTATGTTCAACACACCTCAAATCTCACATGCTGAGGCATAGCGGAGAGAGACCGTTTCAATGTGGCAAATGTGATTATGCTGGTGTAAGTAGTAGTAATCTGGCAAGTCATGTGAAAATGCATACAGAAGTGAAACCATTTAAATGCACACTCTGTGACTACTCTGTTGCACATTCCTCATCCATCAAAATGCACATGAGAATGCATACTGCAGAGAAACCATATAAATGCATAATTTGTGACTACTCGGCCGTAAATTCGGGAAACTTAAAAACTCACATGAGGAGGCATATAGGAGAGAAACCGTTTAAATGTAGCGTATGTGATTATACTTGTGTAAGTAGTGCTGATGTTGAAAGGCATATGAAACGGCATCCAGGAGAGAAAGCATTTAAATGCACAGTTTGTGACTACTCGGCAGCGAAATACAGATGCTTGAAAATTCACATGAGAATGCATACTCAAGAGAGAAAAACTGTTTAAGAGTAAATGTCAGTCACCGGCCTCGAAAGTTAGACGAAACTGAGGGGCGAGAGGAGGAAACAAGCCGCGCCCATTGTACACTCCGCAGAAAATGCAGAAACACTTATTGGGGAACGTCGGCTTCACTTTGAACAAGGGCTCCGGCGAAGATCAAAGGAGCCGGCGGTGTTGACTGGCGCCGAGCCAGTCTACGGCACCGTCCCTGTTATTCCGTTTACTAATAATTTTGTATTTGTAATTCTATCGCATATTGGCTTGATATTCACACATAATATACTTATGTTCTGAAATGCGTTTCTTGTACATTTTAAATGCAAATACAATTCCACAAAATAATACAATGATACCAATTAATTAATTGCTTTATTATAACATTCCTATTTTACTACTAACTATGGTTGAACATTTTAGGTTTTGTATGTTAAAAAAAATGTAGTTTTGCTAAAACAGAGGTTTACTTACATAAATCATTTATTACTTTACATTTATTATTAGACAATAAACATTTATTATTAACTAATATTCAGTTAGCTCTGAAGTAACTAACAGCATGGTTCGCTAAGACAGAAATTATGAATTTTGACTCACGGCATAACCCGGTAACTATTTATCTTCTAAATGATTCTGACCGTAAAAGCATTTGTACTAAGTTACTTATTTAAAAACATTTAACGTTTTCTTTGTGCATCAATAATCAAATGTTCAAATGATCAAATGTCTCGTTCATACTTAGCAGAGATCGATACTTTCAGGTAAAACACACCTCATAAAAAAATTCCATTTTTACTTTATCATACGCAGTATGCTAAAGTATTGTAATCATGCCGAAAAAAAAAATTGAGATTTTAGCGGAAATAGGTCTTTTTGGGTCCCCTGAACATTTTTGACCAAGGTACAAAAAATGTCTGTGTGTGTGTGTGTCTGTGCGTGTGTGTGTAAACGATTTTTGTGGCGATGATTCCGGAAAAACTACTAAAGGTATCGGGACGAAAGTTCATAATTAGAAGTTTCATGACCTAACTTAGAGCTGAAAAGCTTTTGGTTAAAAAGGGTCCAAAGGAACTGGTAGTTTATTCTAAGCCTTTTTCAAGGATTTTGCAAATGAGCCGCTATTTCTCTAATTTCGTCAAAATAGTTAAATAATAAATTAAAGTAGAGGAAATTCTGAATAATTTATGCCTATGAAATTTTTTGGTAAAATTAATAGTTTAGCTTTTTAGGTTATTCTAAGCCTTTTTGAAGGATTTTGGAAATAAGCCGCCATTTCTGTAATTTCGACAAAATAGTTCATTAATAAATTAAAGTAGAGGAAATTTTGAATAATTTATGCCTATGAAATTTTTTGGTAAAATTAATAGTTTAGCTTCAAAAGCAAATTCTATTTGATCGAGATCGGTCGCATCTGCATTGATATGAAATTACATAGTAGCCAGGATTTTGACAAATATTTTTTTGTGTTGTCACATTCGAAAACAGCTGATCTCATCAGAGGTTGAAGAACAACTATGGAACGTTGCCGCTGTAGTGCGGCAAATTTTAAAATACAAATTTCAAATAAAGTAAGATCACCAATTTGATTGTTTGTTGATAAGAAATATCAACCCGTCTTTATATCTAATTCCAAAAACGATACATTGAGAAAATTATAAATAAAGTATAGCGATGAGTGTAGTTTTATTTTAGTATGTTGGTAGGGATGTGTCATGAACAAATATAAATCTGTCAGAATTTGAATTACCTTTTTAAGGTGCGTTTTCGTTAGTGATAATGGCAGTGATAGCAGACGCCGTTATAGTATTTCCAATAGAAAATTGATAGTGACTCATGTTTATGCACATGCAAACTAATATGTGTCATTATCACGATATGTAAGAAACACTATAATTTCGTATTCTACCACCGCCATTAGCTACCATTACCTACTAATCGGAACGCACCTTTAAACTTGACGTTTCGTCAAAGTGGTACCAACCTAGCATTTACTATACAGAAATCATTTATTTTTTTTTAAATACGTATTTCTTAAAAAGCAACACAATAAACGTTGATGTCGCTCCTGCCAAAAACTAGATAGCCGACTCGCTCATATGCGACGGCGACACTCCGCCTTCGGTGACGCGCCGCATCACCGCTCGTGGCGCTATTCCGTACTTTCGGCATTTGTGACATAAATAACTATTATTCTAATGACGTAGTGTAGGTAGTGTCAAATGCTGATGATTTGACAATACGTATGATGTATCTCAATAGAATAGATTCTCATGCAGCTAAACTATTAATTTTATATATTGTATGATAAAGTCATGTGCCTGGCCACATCAGATTTTTTTCACTATGTTCACTAACCAAAAGTTATCTCTTTTGAATTTTTATTCGTTCTACTTTTAATTCCTTATCGAGTGACGCAACTAGGTGTAAGTATTGCCTATCTAAAAAAAATATATACAGAAAACAAGTAGGACATCCTGTATGGTCCTGGAATGAAGCAATCACCCTAAAGACCCTAGTATTGCGATAATTAAATTTTGACAGAATCAAATATCTTTCTGTTGTCTACCTAATTCCGTCAAATGCTCGCTCATTTTTATACGTGCTCCTGAATTTATGCCCACAAGTATATTTGCTGACTTGTATATGACAAATTCTAGGACCATCCATATTTCCATACCTGTTGGTCAGAGGACGACTGAGATGTATTATTACATTCAGGTGTTTTGTTAGTATCTGTCGGCGAGCATGCGATGGGTGCATCAGATTCCTGTACAAGTAGAAACAACAGGATAACAAATGTTGAATATATGCACTGTAACACTTTCTTGACAATGACTTTTATTTTCATTATTATTCTTCCTGCAGTTTGTGGGTATTAAACTATTCGTTATTATTGGTGGCTGTAACACACATATAAATGAATTCGAATATTTTAGTCATTATACATTTCAGTACATATTTTCTTACGTTTTTTATTTCCATTCCAATACTTTTGTTTTGATTATTTCTTGTATTTGTGTTTTTTTAGTAATACACGAAATAAATAGATGCTTTAATTGAATAAAAACTCACGACACAAGAACCGAAGTATTCTTATAAGTAAATGCTAAAAGTTTACAAGAAAATATATATTTTTGGTATATTTTTCTAGCAAATTGATATTTATTTATTTTATTGGATTATTTTAATATAAATACGATTATATATAAATACGCGCATACAGTAGACTCTCCGGCAACGCGGTTCCTACAACGCGAATTCCCACCAACTCGGTTGCGAATACATCATATCACGCGATTATCGTACAATGCGGATACGTCAACATTTGCGATCCTCAAATTCCTATAACGCGTTTTCATACAACGCGTGGTATTATACCGCCTTGTAGGAGAGTCTCTGCGTGCATACGTTGTGCAATTTAAATTTTACTCTTGAAATATATTGAAGTATTTTGTAAATAAAGCCTAGTCCATCGGATGTCAGACTTAGGTTCAACGCAAAAAAATACTTTGCAAATGATGTACCGCAAGCAATCAATCAATACTGTGTATTTCACATTTACATATATACTTACCAGATGACATGACGTATTAGGCGCAAGAGTTTCTGTCAACGGATGTATAACACCTTTATAAAAGTTTTTTGAAATATATGGTAATCCCACACGCAACAGAGTATTGCCCAAATTAACTAGCGAAGAAAGACAAGGAAATATTTGTATTATAATTACACTACACGTATAATATCTACATATACACTTCCCGCAGGTACTGTCGCAAGTTGTTAGTTTTCTTAGACCGCGTGCCACATAAAGGCAAGTGATTTTTTAGTTTGCCCATATTGCAAGCGTCTGTTACAAGCGTCTGTTAAAGACAACAGTAGAACTAAAGTCAGGTTCTGGACCTATTTTGTTGTGCCGAAATTCACTTGCGGAAAAGCATGCAGTCTTAATTTCTAAGCCGGTCGTTGCAATAAATTTAAGCAGACGCCTGGCGCCACCAGCACGGTAAAATTTATTTTGCTTGGGACTGTACCAGTTGAATTTGATTGGTCGAAGCGAGTGATGTGGCATTTGTCCCACAGATGGCTGCACCGTACGACGGTAAAATCTGTTATTCTCGTCTGATACACGTGTTCAAAAAAGCAAGGATTAAGTCGTTACAACATTCACATTTTGTTGCGATTTTTTTTACATAAGTTCACGAAGGTTCAATACAAAATGTTGTAATATTGCTTTTTTGATATTCAGCTCTGATTTGGAATAAAAAAATAACAAAAATTACCAATTATTGGCTTCTTTAGCAAGGTTTTAAAAACAAACTATAACAAAAATGAAAAAAGTGGCATTAGTAGCCTCTGTACTATACCTTTATCTATAATTTAATGTATTACACGTGAATATTAACACACAATTAAGCTCAGTATGTTTGCTTTTATGTAGTGTTGTTTTGTAGTACGCTACTACCTCTAGTGATTCCTCTTAAGGCTCCCGTATCGTACGTCGAAAACGCGCCAATACACCACACAATAATTATTGTTTAAATTGTGAAACTATAGCAACTATTGGATTGAATAGGACATACGCAACTGCGTCCACAAAGAATTTCAATATTTATGCAAATTATACTTGCAAATTTTAGTGTTAAAAAAAGTAAACTACAAATAAAGAAATGCTTTTTGGTCTAAGTGGCGTATGATTATTGTGTACTGTAATATACTATAAAGGTACATTAAATGCTACGTATAACGATATCTTTTAGTGAACATAACTAGAATACCATAGGGGTCTTGCATGATTTTACCTAAGTTCAGAAATAAAACCCTTAGGTGGTAAGAAAACCGTGTGTAAAATTTTTCCGCTTAATATTGTTGCACTGAATTGTTATTGAACATCAAAGTTTAAACCGGACTAAAACGCGCCAAAGCGCTGTCTATCAAGGCGTGACGTCACAGGTTTGGTGAGAAGTGTAGCGAGTTTAGAGAGCGGCCGCGAATACACGGCGTATGGGTATACTATCGGTGCAAAAGGATTGCGCCCTGTGTTTGGATGGTCGTAACTCTGCAATGACTGAACAAAAATACACGAAATAAAGTGTGTTATACTCCTCAATCATTTCTACATAATATGCGGGACTATCAATTTTTTCTGCCTGTCGGCTTAAACATGAGCGCGAGAGAAGTAAAAAATGGTACCCGATTTATGTGGTTTTGTAATAACGCTCGACTTTTCGATTTCTTTTCTATTAAACTTCATGCCACAAAATTTGTATTCAGGATTGAATTAGAATCCCTTCTATAGATTGGGGGTTTTTATTTTCTTAATTTTGTATGTATTGTGTCTGTAAGCCGCCTTTTTATGGAACCGGATATCTCAGTTAGCACGTAAACACACCTTATTTATTGTGATACTCCTCCATTGATGTATAATAACATAAAAGTTATGTATATGTGAATTTTAAGAGTGAATTGATCGATCCTGCGTGCAGGATGGTTCCCATCGGAGAATGGAGATTACGCACGGGAAGCAAACCGAGATTCGCGCGATGATTTCAAACGATCAACACTCAGGACCGTATTCAATAATTTTGTCATTTTATCGTTCGGTTTTATTTTTAAAAATATTATACATATTTTTTTCTTTGCTGGTGGAGTTGTATATATACTCTGTTTTGTGATTTATTATTATTTCACAATATTATTTCTGCCCAAAATCAGTAGTTGATGCTTATTCAGTGATCACAGTAAATGCCGTTGCCTACCGAGATGGATATCGGCAACAACTTAAAATTTCTAAAATCTCAACTAAAAATTCAGAGAATATGTTGAAAAAAAAAAGCGAAACATCCGAACTAAAAAACGAAAACTTTTTAACAGCCAAAATATTTCACAAAATACTCGATATTTACATTCAGCATTAGAAGTTGAAGAAATGTCATTCTAAGAAAAGACGTACTTTTTCGCTGGGCGTATTTAGTTTGTACACCAGATGTATAAAAATAATGATATTGCGTTCTAACACGCGTCAATTTATGGGATTGTTCAGTAACGTATGTGGAAAATAACAGCAGAAATAGATGAGTAATTTGCAACACTCGTAAAATCTACTACACAGGCGGCGGGCGCTCATTCGGCTACGGGGTTCGTATCTGTGTGGACAACAAATAAATGGCAATGGATGAAAGAACGGGATATAAGCAGTGGCGTAAATAGCAGGTGTGCGAGGTGTGCGGCGCACACGGGCCCACGAGCCAGTGGGGCCCATTGGAGCCGGCCGGGTGTTTGGGAGGTCTCGCGAAAAATATGAGATCGTCGGCTTAAAGGTAAAGTCACTAACTAAAATCTAATAATTACGAAAATCTGATTTTAAGAAGAAATACCAGTAAATATAAATTAATTTTTTAGAGATTTAATGGATTTTAGACAATTTAGAACACTTAGTCATCGCCTCCTCGTATAAGATTCACATTTATAAGCATATGGCTACTATTAATTCCTGTTTCAATAAATTGTAAAAATTATAGTTAGTGACTTTTAATTTTAAGTTGACGATATGTTAGCATTTGTCATAATTGTTCTAAAAATTAACTGATAGCCCCTCTGAGCGCGGGATACGATTTCGGGCTACAAAAAGAGATCTAAGCAGTTTGTGGGCCCCTGGACTACAATAAGATGGTAGCATAACGTAAATAAATGAAGTCGAGCATTTCAAAAAGTAGGTACGCAGGCCTCCACGGATACCAATCTAAACTCGATACCATATATTTATTGTTACATAAAGAACAAAAAATATTAGTAATAATACAATTTTATTAAGATCTACAAACAAAAAAATAAACTTTCAATTCTAACAATAGAGAAAATAACTTTCAAGACTGCTTTCCAAGCTATTTTGAAAAGAACAAAAAATGTAACTTTTTAATTATGGTCATAACTTCTTTATTTGTGGTCCATTCAAAAAAGCGTTTTGACATTATAAAGGCTCTTTTTCCCTACAATTTGAATATGTTAGTTTAAAATTTTTCGCCAATGAATTCGTCAAAAACAAACGAAACTTTTGTTTTTCTTATGGACGCCGTATTGGTTTTATACATGTTTGGATTCAGAATTTTTTCTGAGTAATTTGGTATGCAATCTACAACACAACAAGCCGACAGAATTTGAGTTTTTCTTTAACATCTGAAAATCGCATGGTGTCATGGAAAACATATTTGAGTGATACAGTGTTTATGTGGAATGTATTTATTTGTACTAACTACACAACATAAAAAAGTAACAACATTTTAACAAACTAAATAATGTTTTCAAAAATCTCGCCATGTTTACGGAGGCATTTTTCACAGCATTCCGTAATCTGGCGACGTTACCGAGGGTTCTTCTGTCAATCGAATTGAAAGCGGCGATGACAGTGTCACTCCCTAACGTTTGCAAAATTATAAACACCATAGACCTTATTTTATAAGTCATTCCATAGATAAAAATCACAAGGAGTAAGATCCGACAATTTCGGTGGCCATAATACTTCTGAATAGGTAGCATTTACTCTCCGTTTATGCTTTATATCTAAATAGTTCCTCACAATTCGGGCATTATGTGCAGTTGTCTTGTAGGAGCCACATACCTTATCGTAATGCCAACAGTATATCGTCGGTTCTTTCTTTCACGTCTTCAGACAGCAATATTGCCGATAAAAGTTTTATTTTTTGCGGGCCCAGTGCGTTTCAGTTATAAATACCGCAATTAGAAAAATATGTTTGATCGGACCATTATATTTTTTATAAATTCTAGCTTTTCGACTGTTTCTGACGAATTCATTGACGAAAAAAAATTTAAACTGACATAATCAAATTGTAGGGAAACGCTTTTTTGATGGGATCACAAATAAAGAAGTTATAATTATAATTTTATTAAAAAATGAAATTTTTTGGGTTTTTCAAAATAGTTTGGAAACCATTTGGAATTCAACTGTTTTCTGAACAGATTATGAAAGAGCACATAAATATGCACTACTTTGTCCATTTAACCGACTTTCTATCTCCAATAATAACAAAAGGACTCATACAATCCAACGTTCCGTGAGACACACTGTATAAAGTATAAAAAACGTATAAACAGTATAAAAGTCTTAGTGGGCAGTCAAATAAGGGTTTAAGGGTTGCAAAGTATTAAATAAAGTGGGGGGCGGGGGCCCATTCTTTCTGTTCGCACACGGGCCCACTGACTCCTAGTTACGCCACTGGATATAAGTGGTGCATTGTATCACATTGTAACAACACCTCGATACAAAGGCCTGATAAAGTTTTCCTTACGGTTCCCAAAGAGAAAAAAAAACACGTAAAATTTTGATAAGAGCGGTAGACAAAATCCCAATGATATCGCAATGAAAACAGGTTGCTTTGTTTGCGAAGATCATTTTGACGTAAGTTATTTCGGCATTGATTATTTAACTATAAAATATCTATCTATGTTATATATAATGTGTAATGTTACATTTACATACCTACGTCAAATACCGATAAAACTTCATACGTACCACATTGTTTTCACGCCTCTTATTTCGGCCGACGTACATGCGGATTAGTTGCGAAATAATCCGCTACCATAATGGCATCTACTTTCGGCAACTTATCTGACTGCCCCATCACGTACCCTGCCTCCATTTTCACCGCTTATAATACAAGAACAGCTGTTGAAATTGTGAAGATACGTAGCGTGCACAACTCGTCGAAAGCGCGCCATAAGCCGTCCCCAGGCAAACAAACCCACGTGGCCTTCATCCAGGCATGCTACGTCACACCAATCACAGCGCGTTCATATTTAAAGGGCCGAACCCGATTTTAATATAATTAATTGTGTAGGAACCGATTTTTTTCTTCAAAAAAAAACTTTTGCGGAGGGGTCTGGTATACGTATGGCACCAATAGACCGTATTAATTTTTAATTTTGAAACTTAGTGCAAGACCCCTATTCTGGTGGAGTTTTAGTCTGTTGGGATTGCAACATTATTCAACGCAGTTCGACGGTCTGTGGCTATATGGCGCTGTTTCAAATTGATAATGTAAATACAACATGAATAACATTTAGATATTACCTAAAGTACACAAAAGATCGGTAATACTGAAAACGATGTAACATAAAGGATGCTAGTTTGGATTTTTTGTGTTCGTGTTAAAAAATATAAATCGTAGCTGTCATCCTATTTGCATTTTAAGGTCGTTTAAAGTTTTTTTTTTTAAATAAGCTGTAGGAATAATAATTTAAGAATCTGTTATCAGCGCTAAATGTCACAAAGAATCTTTAACTTCGAATCAAACTAAATTCAGATAAACGACCTTCAAATGCAGTGTCTACGGGTCTTTAAAAATCGCAGATGATCTGCAATATAGTGTCCGATAAAAATGTTGTTGATAATTTAGTCACAAAGCCCCTTTCTTTGGAGAAAAGTTAATACTATATAGTTATACCGTCATTGTAAAGTACAGGTTATACGACAGCTAAATAATCACAAGATAAAACAAAAATCAGTTAGTATGTTATTAGTCTCTTTTTCATTTTTCTCATCCTGTATTGCTGCTGAATTTGACGTAAATAGTAAACAACACACAATTTTTATTTATATTTGTGTACATAATTATTAATCATATACCTTCCTATCTCAAGTTGGCACAGTTTATTACATTTAAATTGCACAAAGAATTATCTTTTCTATTTGAAAAGGATTTACAGTAAGCATTATTTAAAACATAAATTCACCCTCAATATTGCATAATAAAATATTGAAATATTCCAGTTGCGTCGAGCAACCAAAAATTGATAAATGATACGGTCTCGAAATGGGTTGCTGCGTTAAAGGTATCATTAGACGAGTCATTTTACGGAGACCAAAAGTAACTACGTTATGTAATACAACACAATTTGAGTTACCGTCTAATCGTACTTAAGGATATTTAACTCAGACCATCTCTGATCTAAATTTAAACCAGCTGCTAATGACATATCGTGTATTCAGACTAAAGTATACAGACCTGCTGTCCTTGGGTGGTAACGTAAAGTCCTATATGGAAATCGAGCACCATAAACAATATTTAATTAGAAAATATGAAAACCAATGAAATTGTGTATGTACCTATAAATAAATCCCCAATAAACAAATATTCTATCATTTTGAGAAACACTCATACATATAATTCGCTCTCGAAAAGAACAGCTTACAATAACGAACATAAACACAACATAACCTCTGCTTCGTATTTTCCGTGGTTGGTATGGTTACGAGAAATTATATACGGTTAGATATTGGTGGTGGGGTGGATTCTTGCCGCAAATAAAAATATACGGGATAATTAGAGATTTGATAGTTGTGTCGCCATCTACATCTAGTAAAACTTTTGTTTGGAAGCTCTGGAGAAAAGAGCGGCAACTCATGTTTAAATGGGGAATACAGGAGCCTTAAATGCACAGTAACTACTCAGGATTATACATTATTTAAGTGACTACTTTGTGACTATTCAAAGCTAAAGCTTCGCGAGCGATGTTTCATCAATTATCATATGAAAAATAAAGCGTAAGTGAGAAATCATTTCAGTGCATGGTTTGTTACTACACGACTGCATACAGCGAAGAGAAACATACTATGTAAGTACTATTTTATGAGTACTCAAAAGCTCTACACTCAGGCACCATCAAAAATTACATTAAAAAACGTATAAAAACAGTATGGGAGAAACCATTTAAATGCAGTTTCTGACTACTCGGTTGCACAATCACAACACATCCAAATTCCTACTTTAAAACAGTACAAATAGTGGATGTTGGTCATGCGATATATCCTGCTGGGACACTCCTTTTAACCAGATAAGGTTCATCTTGATGTGAATTTGGTACCAATAATGCAATAAAAAGCAAATTGTCGCACACTTGCAGAGTAGAGTGGAACACAAAAATATATTTTTCGTTTGAAATGTAATAGTGCAGGGTTGATGCATCTGTTGGATATAATTATGTGCCTTAGCATTTTCAATAAACGTCTGTGTTTTATTGATAATCAATTTTAACTTGTGTAAATTGTACTTAAATAAAAAACTGATTTTGTATTGTTAGTTGGGCTAGGGGAATTATATTTGAATAAAGCTAAAGATGTGTATTTCAATCAGTTGCTACGGAATAATATTTATAACTTTTGCAAAAATTAACGCATAAATTTTTATCATGCCCCAAATTGTAGGTAATTAAAAGACCAAATAGCCCTTCGACGATCGGAGTTTTGTCCCATAAACAACTAGCCTTAAATGACGATATTATCCGTTCGAATAGCAAACGTATTTCAATAAACTGCTCCAGACAACTAAGTGCTTATAACTTTTGCAACATTTGTATCATACCCCAAATTGTAAGTAATTAAAAGACTAGCAGCTCTTCGATGATGGGAGCTTTGTCCCACGGACAAGTAGCCCTAAATCCTAAATGGTGTTAATGCCCGTTCGAATAAAAAAACTATTTCAAAGTTTTGCTGCAGAAAAATGTTTAGAAAAAACTGGAAAAATTACAGCATACATTTCTATCATACCCCAAGTTGTAGGTAATGAAAATGACCTAGTAGCCCATCAACGTTCGGAGTTTTGCCCTACGGACGACAACCCGTAAATGGCGATAATCTCCGTTCCAAAAGCAACCGTATTTCAATCAGTTGCTACAGAAAAATGATTATAACTTTTGCAAAAATTGTTGCATAAATTTCAAACCCCAAATTGTAGGTAATTAAAAGACCTGGTAGTCCGTCGACGCTCGTAGTTTTGCTAAATGGCAATAATCCCTATTGGAACAGCAAACGTATTTCAAATTTCAATCAGTTGTCACTTGTTTGTTTCTGTTTTTTTTTTTGTAATTGAACATATATTAATTTTTATGTGTAAATTAAAAAGTTTATTAATTATTTTATTATTGAGCTCTATTACTTTATTATTTCTTTTTTTTAACTTAAATGTAAATATTTTTAACACTAGTTATAAATCAGCATGTATTTCCAGCGCTTTCACTTAGCATTAAGCGTAAATACCCTCTGTGAAGTTGGCCCCTCCTGGTTCGAAATTTGTAATTTTGTTTCTACAGATCGTTTGCAATTTATTTGCAATTGTTTGCACCCTTTTAATTTTCGTTTGCACCCTAGCCGTTTTCGAGATAAAATTAAAACAATATTTGAAGTGTGAACTTGGCTCCTACCATTCCAAATTTAATTTCTTTTTCTACTTGTCGTTTGCAATTTGTTTGCACTTGTTTGCCCCTTTAGTTTCGTTTGCACCCCTACCGCTTTCGAGAAAAATTAAAACTCTTGTGAAGTGATAATTTGGCCCCCTTTTTCAAAATTTCAATTTTATTTCTTCAGATTGTTTGTAATTCGTTTGCACCTACCATTTTTCAGATATATTTAAAATAAAGTTTGAAATAAAAAGTTACCCCTTGTTATAGTTTTCCAAATCATTTTCTATAGATTTATTACCATTGTATTGCATATGCTTGCACTCTCTTTGTTTTTGCACCCATTAAGATTTGAAAAAAAAAATACAAATAAATAAGCGGACACATATGATTTAAACAAAAAATCACAAAATACAAATTACAATAAATTGAAGGGACAATAAATTAACCTGAATTGTACACACATGTACAGGCTATCACATTTTCTCTCCAGCAAAATTTTTCTTTTAGATAGTAATAATTTCATACTGCATAAAAAGCCACATGGACTTATTGTTACAGCCGTTTGAAATATTAACAAAACCGTGTTATAAATAGCTCTACTTTCTTAACGAACCGAAAAACCAAAAAGTCTATTACTTTGTACTCAGAATGACAATTACTTTCGAGAAAAGAAAAATCCACCCCACGTCTGGAAAATTATCAAGATACCAAAGCTAGGCAAACTACCGAATGAGGCCAAATCATATCACTTAATATCATTGTTACCAATGATATCGAAGCTCTTTGAAAAACTGCTTCTAAAGAGAATGAAACCTACCATTGAGAGAAAGGAACTAATTCCTAATTCCAATTTGGGTTTAGAGAAAAGTATTCCACTATAGATCTAGCCCATAAAATAACGGATATCATCGAGAAAGCATTAGAAGAAAGGCTAAGCAAAAACAAAGAAAAAATATTTATTTATTTCATCTTTGTTTTGAAAATCTTTTTTATTTTAAATTTTTTTGGATGATGTTCTCTTTTGGGTTTATACGTATTTTATTTAAATATATCTTTATTGTGTTACTACTTCAAGCGGCTGTAACGTTTTAAGGTGTTAAAAAACAAATTCAAAAAGTCCGTTGACTCTTTTTGCTCGGATAGTTGTGTCATAACAACTATCTAAAAGGAAATGTTTGCGGAAGAGAAATTGGGAGACCTCACTGTACACGCGTTTGCGATTTTTTTTTTTAAATACATATAGACTTGAAACAATAGAATATTTATTAAATTTGTAGCAGTTCATCCCAAATTCTAGATTAATGCTCAGGTTAATTTATTGTCTCTTCAATTTATTGGAATTTGTATTTTGTTATTTTTCTTATAAGTTATACAGTTTAGTGTGTTGCTATCCAAACTGCACCCATTTATATACTATCCAAATGGAGTGATATCTAACCTCAAATGCTTATCGATTACTATTTTTTATTAATTACCTAGTCATTGAGCAATGCAAATTTATTGTTAAACATGTATTAATGCAATTGTTTGTCAGGCGATATAAGAACACTTTGAAGGGGTAGCCCTTGAAAAAAATAATTTTGGACAAAATAAGTAACCAATCATAATTTCGACTGAATGCGATCAACGCCATCTCGAGTTTCAAATGCATACCAACGTATCTGGATCGGCAACTGTAAGTCACCATTTGAAACCAAGGGAGAACGGTATCGGTAAATGTTATACCGCACATATTGGTAAGGCATGGATAGATATGATATACCTACAACTATTTGGGTTGCCTGCACATGAACTCGTAAGACGCTGCGAGTGCAGCAGGCATATAAAATACCGAAAAGCTGTTATCTTTGTCGGCGTCAAGGTGGGATAGGCGAATAGGGGCTCTGTAGGATACGGTGTAGTAGATCATGAGCGAGTAGAATGATTAGCACGGATTAGCAGCATATTAGCAGTTATCGCCACGTAAGCGCTATTTTAGACATATCTATTCAGATTAATTTTCTTTGGTTATGTTATGAATAGAGTCCTTGGGAAAAACATACCAAAACTTGTGGTAAATCGATACGTTATATGCCAGAGAATCAACTAACAACATCTCAACAGAAAGTTGACAGTTGGCTGCGTGTAGATCAAGGAAGATAAACAATAATTAACGGGTTGATAAATGAATCAATCCGAAATCTCAAAAACATTGTATTTACGGGATCATAGTGCGATACGAGGTAACCTAATATAGAATAAGATGCTAATGTTGCTTTACCAAAATAGTTTATAACGAGAGTTTAAAAACTGTTTTTAAGATATTTATTTTAGATTTGAAAAAATTTGGAAAGTAATATGAATACTATTGCTCATCAAAATTCATCGACGAAATATGACGAAGCTGACGCAACCAAGGACTTGCCGTCAGTCGTTACATTTAGTTGCAGGTTATGTGGGTTCACGTTTAGCAAAGAAAAATATTTAACCAACCATTTAAACCTATGTAAGAATGTCAAGAATCCTCAGGACAGATTGGGTGCAAATCCAGGTAAGTTCTTTTGTTTATTGCCTCGACATCAAAATTCTAACTTGAAATTTGTTTCTTATATAGCCACTGTTAAGAAGGAGCATTCTAATGAGGCAATTCACGACACGGAATTACTTGATAAACAATTAACAACCAATTCGACGTAAGTAAAACATTCGACTTTCGAAACATTCTTTCACACTGTCATATTTCTCTGCGGTTCTTTCAATGTACCTAATACTAATGCTGAAAAGCAACAACTCACTTTACTGATACGTTGATATCGGTTGTCTGTGTAGGTATTTAAACGGTAACGAGTATGAGTATCAAGTAGTAGGTACGGTCATGAAAAGATGTAACTTCCTATCGCTATTTCCGATTTTTAAAAGAACATGTTGGTAAATATCCATGTACTGTTTCTTTGTTTTCTCTAATGAAAGCTGTTTAAACTGTCCAAAATATTGGCCCAAATCTTATAGACGAAAACAGCTGTGATTTTGTACAAGAATTGGTATATTTTTATTTTTGTGTGTATGATACTATGCAATTTTTCGTTTAATGTGATATCTTCAGATTCTGCGCAGTGCGCATAAACATTGGTTTTTCTAGTTCCAATATTAATTATAACCTGATAATTATGACTTATTGAGTTTATGAACATTGTTTATTTAGCATCAACGTGGATGTATGAAACAGCATGACAGAAGCTCATTTTATCAAGTGCAATCGTATTGGTTGTTATATCGAAGAGAATTATGCTAAAGAAATGGAGAGAAAAATCAATGGAAAGTTACAAAGACGTGGCAAGGAAAATGGCTGCAACGTAGAGACTATAAGTAATGTTTAGTTACTTTTGGGTACCCGTTACTTTGTACCAGTTACTTTGCACCGTTTGAGTATTCGGTACTGCATATAAACCAAAGTTGCGTAGCTATGAAGTTCAATACAACAAATTGTAAGGTTAAGTAGAGTTTGACACTGTCGTTTCCCGGGGCATTGGTGTGACGCACGTCTAAGACTAATCACAGGTACTGGCAGGTATATCAATGACACGTACAAAAACCTACACTAAAGTTTTCCTAATATTGCGTAGGTAATAATCCATATATACAGGGTTCTTTAGTAGTATCCTGGAGGTCGATAGTCACCAAATCGTTTGAGAAAGAAAAAAATACAAAAATACGAGAGTTGTTTAAATGGAACGTGTATTTCATACCATATTATGAATACTAAGGAAGTTGTCTTTCCTACTATGTAACTTGTACCTGTATAACGTAAATAATTTCTGAGATATGCAATTGTTTGTCAAAAAATTGGCAATTGCGGGCCTTTCATAAAAACTACGTTAATACTACATTTTTGCAGATATTGTCCTAAACATTTTGTCACAAAATAACTAAACCCATAGCTAGATGCTGATGTCATGAAAAATTAGATGCGCTCTACAAGGTGATCGTAGCATGCACTAGTTTTTAAACATTTTTAAATGACTTTTTCTTGAGATTTTTGAATGGAATACCCTGTATATTATTTGCTAATTGAAATGTCCCTTAAGTTATTTTTAATTTATATTCATATCGTATATCTATTATTATATATTATTATTATTATTTTTACCAGTTTTTGTGATATTTGCAATTTAAAGAGTAGTATGCTATTTAGTGTCTTAATATTGCTCTTAATACAGTGTGGTGGGTAGCATGATGTAAAATATTTCAATGGTTATAGAAGAAGCCATTTAGAACGTATTTAACTAGATTTATTCATTTACAAAGTATTACGGTTATCAAGGTATTGCTCGCTGAACATGTGTAAAAATTGCTAAACAGACTTATAAAATTGTGTATAAGTCTGTTTAGCAATTTTTACACATGTTCAGCGAGCGAACCTGAAGACCTAGTAACTTCAGTTGGGCTCTGAAGTAAACCAGAAACAGTGTAACTTTAGGGGGACTATCGTGAAAAATTGTTCACCTGTGTGAAAATTGTGCGGAGTCGTTTTATTGTAGTGGTCTGTGCGCTCATACACAAAAGCGAACAGAAAGGCTAAAACCTGTCTTGATGAGCTACGTTTGACAAGGGATTTCTATTCAGTACAAAAACAACCAACAAAATCTACTTACTATTGTTAATTGGTTTGAAAAAGGTTATTTTTCTGTAGAGACATTAAAAAATGGGATAATATGAATGATAGCATGAGTGATATTGATAATGTGAATGGAAACTGGGTTATTTGGAAGTGTTTTTAATAGATTTTTGAAAATCTGAATCTAAAGATCCTATCAGTTTGTTTTTGTTGCATATTTGGTTTTTGTGTGTGAGCACATAAATCACATCAAAGAAAGTCTCATTTTCAACACTCAGAAGTCAACAAACTTCCAGGATAGTTAACCGAAAAGTACAGGATTTTGGGTTTACTTTAGCAGTAATTTGAAATTTTTAAATGTGTGTTCTGTTGCCATACTATAGACGGCAAAATATAGGTACCTACAAAATTTCATAAAAAATTGTTAATATGTTGATAACGGTAATACTTTGTTTAAGGATCAAGCTGGTTAAATCATTTCTAAATTATCTCTTCTATCGCCACTTGAAGTCTTTACATCAAACTACCAAATACATAATTCACAGCAACATATTATACTTCCATTTAAAAAACTCGAGAAAAAGCAATTTGAAAAACATCAATGTTCAATGAACAGCCTGTATAGTGTATCTAATATCTTAGGATACTATCATCTACCTACTGGCTTTGACTATTGTCTCACATAGTTTAAAGGCAAAATCAAATCGGCAAAAATGCCGTTTTTACATAGTTTTTAAAAAGATCCTGCAACGGGCATATTTTGGAAAAACAGTTGAATATCTCTGGAACTATTAACGTTGTGACTTAGCAACATACACGGTTGGATAAACAAATTTAGTAGTATTCGTAATATAATAAAATATACAGGACTTTCCATTTCAAAAAAATTACATACTTTCCGTCACACTTAAATGCAACACCCTGTGTAAATAAAAATAATTTTACTTTATTAAAAATTTGTGCCTGATACGCGTTTGTTTATTAAAATTGTTTGACATTTAACAGAATTATCAAATTTTATTCACCCGCTTGACGGATGACACTACGGAGAAAAATTATACAGGCCAACTGTAATAAATGCGTAGTCTTTATACACAATAATTAGACATTATTAGCACTTATATTTACAATGTTATTCTAAAATTATGAGACTGTTTTTATTCTTTTCCGTTCTGTTGTTACATGCCAGCAGTGGCGTAGCTACCATGGGTGGCACCCGGTGCGGATATCGTGGTGTCTCACCCTAAGAATGAAAACCGTTAAAATTAACAAAAAACTGATAAACATAAAGTATTATTTTATTTAATTTATACAAATGAGTGTTATTAGTAAGTTACAATATTATGATAATAATAGTATTGTTTTATTAGATGTATGTTCTTTCATATAGGTGTATGAAAGTGAACCTCTTTTCTTCTTAAAATCTCTTCTTTCTAGCTTTAACAGCCGCATAACCGGAAATCGCATTATCAAAATTTATATTTTGTGTTGCCTGGTATTCTATTGTTAATATGCCAAGATTATTAAGTCTCGTTCGGGTCATTGTTGTCCGTAAATAATTTTTTCACACGAACAAGCTGATCTAATTTCAACTCTTCAGTGTTTGTCAAAAGTAAAGTGTTCACTGCACTACCTCGAACAATAAAGCTACATCTTAAATTGACTTTGATCTAGTTCGGAGTTCAATACTGAATCGGTCAAGACGTTCCAACATATCCTTTTCAAGTTCAGTTCTCTGTGTAAGTCTTGCATCGGTACCCAACTCATAACACAAATTCATTTTTTACAACGAATTCTTCTTTCTATTGGAATGACGTAGTCCTCCGAATTTTTTACTGCAAGATGTATTGCCTTTTCTGCAATATGACTCAGTTGTCTTCAAGATATAGACGAAGTGTCTCTACTTTCATAAAACAGTCAAGCATTTATTTTGCAATCCAATCTGAGCACAATTTATTTCCCTTAGAATAAATATTAAATCACACACAGCAGGCATAAGGTCGTGTGGAGCACCTCTGGTGTCTGAATTTTCTTGTTGATCAAAGAATTTCTAAACTGCAGCCACAATCCCATAAAAATTTTCAACAAATACTTTTACTGCAGCATAATGAGCACTCCAACAAAGACTCAACAACGCGAGTCTTTTAACAGATATGCTTTGCTGTGTTTAAGAAGCACATACAAAAATGCAAATATTGTCTCCATCTTCCAAAAAATATTACACAAGATACATATTGAATATTGTGCAAATGAGTATTGGTCGTATAAGTTAATTGAATGATCTATACATCCAAGAAAAAATTGCTTTGTTGTAAACAAAAAAAATACAAATAAATCATACCATATGTACACATCAGTAGTGCCGCCTATAAAAATTCGCAAAACTGTAGTAATTGCATAGCTGTCACCTGTAAACATTTTAATCTGCAGTAATTATTTATTTCATAGCGTACAAGCATTTATCAACTATCACAATTGATAAATTAAATTATTTACTATGTATAACTTGCTTAAAATGGCTTCAAGCCTAAGTGATTTATAGTTGAACAATATATGCGATGGTTTGTGTAAGTTTTTTTTACGGTCGGGTGTCACCTCAAAGCGGGTGGCACCCGGTGCGCCCCCCCCCCCCCCTTAGCTACGCCACTGCCTGCCAGACTATCACAATATGTTACCAAGTACATTAGAGTTTACGTTCATTACATTTGCAGGTATATTTTGGTTCAAAATAAATTGCACCAACAGTAAAATTTTCACTCGTTTATTGGAACAGTAAAATAAAGAAAAGAAGAAATGCATCAAAACTTAAAAATGTTTACTCGATCTCTGTCGTTTATACAATACATCATAATATACCTAGCCTCAGTAGCTCAGATGGGAGAGCATTGTGCTAGAAACGCAAAGGTCCCTGGTTCAAATCCAGGTTGTGGCTGTAATTTGTGATTTATTTAAAATTTGCATCCCGCCTGGATATCACCATATTCTATACATTGATTACATCATAACATGTTTCACGTTTAAGTGACCAACAGTAGCCTGCGATCACGTTGATGGCGTTTTTTCCCTTGAAAACGTTTTTCAATAGCTTCCATGAAATCGTTCACCTTGTTCGTCACTGAATTAGCCAAGACTGTCCAGAAAGAAATTCAATTGAGAATGCAAAAAGGCAGTAAAATTTGGTGACACTAATTGTCCTAATAGTATACACAATTGTTAATGAGATAGTTGGGTAAAGCCGAATAGTTCTTATGGGGAGGTTCTCATGTAATCGGTTGAGAAAATCATTTTTCTTTCTTTCATATTTTGAAACCTTGGAGTGCATAATATCAGCCTCTGAAAGAGTTTTTTGATTCTCGTTTTACGGTTTTATAGCCTATGACTGGCCTATGGTATTGTCCGGTCAAAATTTCCTGCATTAAGGCGGTGTGAAAAGATGTGTCTATTCAAATAATTGTAATGTCCTGTGTTAGTATGGTTGAGGCAGGTCGATTAAATTACACACTACGCCCAGTATAATACATATATTGACATGTTAGGTTCAGTACATCGACTATAATACTGTTCTACATAATAATGCCTACATTACACTTATTGCTACTTTATGCTGACTTAAGACTATTCACTCATATGCACATTCAAACACTATTACATACTCCATTACACCTCCCTCGCAAAAAAGAAAAAAAAATGTTTAGCAAAGGTTTTTTTTGTTATTTTATTCAATTTTATTCCTGAAATAATTTTACTCTATTCTTATAAACTGTTACTAACTTACTGTCCTTGATTATAATATTAGGATCGTCATCCTGTATAGATTCGCACGGGCCTGTGTACAAAGAATTTTATAAACTTACTTACTAATAACACTATATTTTCTATCTCCTATTTAACAACTAGAGAAATTTGTTTTATCATACCATTTTTTACGCTTTATTTTGGACTATTAAATTACGCAATTCTGCATCGGTAAAAATTTCTATTTTAGTGAATCCAAATTATACTACCCTGAAAATAGTATGTACTCTGAAAATTATATAATATTCAAAATTACTTATCTCTCCTATACCTTGAGCATCTCCAACAACAGATAACTGTGGACCTTCCTTGATGATAATACATTTATTTTAATTTTATTAAAATTATTTTAATAGTGATGCGCATCTACTACTTTTTACATAAATTATTTCGGAATATTATATTGCAAACATATGTTTTTTTTTTTAGGTCTGTCCACGACGCATTTAATGCTGACGCGGATCCAGGGTCCTATTTCATATGCATAATTGCTTCATGTATTAATATTATAACTACGGTCTCTTTTAATGTCGGTATACCTATATTTTTTCATTATATTCTCATATTTGTTTTCATCTATTAGAGATACTTCAAAGCATGTTTTCGGTTTAATATTAATTCCACCACGACAGGATGATCAAGCCTTTCATGGTACAATCAACTAGAATACCTACAGCAATTTGTTTGTAAATTTTGAAATTCGGTACTAGCGAAAATCGATATTATTTAAATTATAAACAAGTACTGGAAATGCTGATTCTTGTAAATGCAGAGTTTCGTTATACACATTAACGACTTGGTAAATGGATCGAATTCCAGCTGAAATAATTCAGCGTATTTTACTATTTTTTTTCCTTAAGTCATAGGCCTCTTTGAATAAAAATTGCGAATGAATTTTACTGCACCTACGTTATTATACCTTGCATTTCTCTATCGAATTATTAAAATAAGCAAATTTGCCAACCAATTTTATGTCATTTATGCTAATAAAATATAATACTTATGCATTGTAGCAGTTACGCGATACAAGCAGTTTTACATTCTAGAGCAATCAAATATTTCCGGTGTCACAAATGCTTCGTAAACATTTTGCTTTAATTTTGTTTTATATGATAAGTCTGATATTACCTTATTATACTCGTAGGTTAACAATAATTATTTTTTCGTTTTTATAAAGTTTAGGTTCCAAAATACATACTTACATAAGCAATCACATACACATTTAAAAAATCATTTGTAATAATTTTTTTTATTGTTATTCAGCATAGATAATATCGTATAATTTGATAGCGCGCATTAATTCTTTAGTTATGTTTTCGGTATTATTGATAAAATTTACCAAATTTCTCTGTTATGCTCACTAATTCGTTTACTTACTTACTAACTTATCTCTTTCATGCACTGATTCACTTTCTAACAATTGTACCTATTATTATTACATTTATACATAATATTATGAAATTATCTTATACTTTTCAAATAAGTCTTAAAATTACCAAATTTGAATAATTTATCTAGCTTTTCTGTCAATAATAATTAATTAAATACATCCTTGATTAAATACAGTGAAAAAAATATGTCTTCTAGTGTTGTAATGTTGAAATTTGCTAGGAATCACATTTTTGCACTTTTTCAATCTCTGCTTTTCACAAGCCCACTATTTTTCAAAAGTTACGAACACATTTCACATTGTTTTTGTTTACTTTCACATTGGACAAGTTGCTTACATTGGTCGTTTGCAATTTTTTTCTTACTTTTGTGTGGTAGATACCCATTCTTGTTTCTTTTCTTCTCAAGTTGTTTTAAAGGTGCACTGGTAGGATCACCATGTAATGTCCTGTGTTAGGATGGTTGAGGCAGGTCGATGAAATTACACACTACGCCCAGTATAATACATATATTGACATGTTACGTTCAGTACATCGACTATAATACTGTTCTACATAATAATGCCTACATTATACTTATTGCTACTTTATGCTGACTTAAGACTATTCACTCATATGCACATTCATACACTATTACATATTCCATTACATAATAATTTTCGGGAACGCTTTAAATTACGAATGTGAAATTTGGATACAGTACAGAGAACGTATAGATCTAGGTGCTAATGTTAATTAAATTATTATATTTCAATGAATTCATATAGAAAAGGAGTTTGAAAAAGTATCATGTTTGTACCTTCTCTTGTAGAGTTTTTACACCGATACAACCGACGCGTTTTTCTAGGAACACGATCTTTCAAATTGGCTGGCACGATTACTTTTGAATCGTTTAACGGATCGAGTCATTCCTTTTTCCCTTAGTAAAAATACTTTTTATCGGAGGCTAAACCTAATAATAAGTGAAACTTTTAAATAATTATATTATTAATAACGATTTGAAACCGAAAAACGGGATACAAAATCGATCTTAAAATTCAAATAGGTCAATGTTGGTTTAGCCTCCAACTAATTCCATCTAGTTTCACAGCGCTTTTGAAATTTCGATTTCTGTTTATCTTTATTGCAGCTATCATGCACGTCGTTGAGACAAGCATGCCGCACAGGACCTGACAATTCCTACAACAGTATACACTTCTTGCATATAGTTTTTATGGCGATTGCGTCCTTGAGTACACTAAAGTATGATAAATATATGGCAAAAGAAAAAATATTGATATCACTTACAATTTGTTTGAAAAACTGTCTCTAACTTGAGCTACTTTTTAGGTCTCTACATGAGAACCTTTCGTTAATAGCATATTGGATAGACTGAAATACAATAAAACAAGGTAATAAATAAACAAAATAATGTTTAGTTAATGTGATCAAGAGTACGGATTTATTACGGTTGGGCCGTAGGGATATTCCTTTTGCTTAGTGTGAATGTCAAGACAGCGATTAAACTTCGATAACTCAGTAAAATTTCAACCGATTCTAATAAACAAACTCGTATTAAACGCGAATTTAAATGGGCTTTCAATAAAAGAATAGAAAGAAAATATTATGGATTGAAACAGGTTCACAGGTGACTGTTAAAGTTCAGAAAATCTGAAAATAATGGGTAACTTCTGAATCTGAGCGTTCATCACTTTTCGACTTTTTATTGGATCTGCGTGAGCACTATAGTCGGTGGCGTTAGTGTAAAAATATTTCAGTGCCGGATACCAGCACCAAATTTTGCAAAAATCTTGTACACATATTAAGGTTTAAGAAACCGCCTGGAGACACTCTCCTGGGGTCAAGATCATCCCTTTATGACGTCATCAAAATGGCGGTTTAAAGTCAGAATAGCGAAGTATGTTATCGCAGGAATTATTGTTAATTTTTAACCAATTTTGAGTTTTAGTATGTCACTTTAAAGCTTAGGTAACGTTCTTTAAAATAGTATATTATTTGACGAGCACATAATTAAGGATATAAACCGCGAGCATAAAGTAATCATGCGAGCGATGTATATCCGTTATGTGCGAGTCAAATACGACGTTTTATCTACGAGTCATAAATTCCATTTTATGCAAAATATTTTAAAAGTATGTGTCAATGATGGCGAGGCAAACTGTCAAATAACTGTCATCCACGTAGGTTTTGACAGACTTTGACACTAGCGTTGTATAATGATGATAGTTCGTTTAAATAATGAGGTCATTATTGGAACGAACTGTCATTATTCTACAAAGCTTTATTATAAGCTATTATCTAGCTGTCATTATAATCTTCGGCGCGTATAATGATGGGGATTATATAGTCATAGATCCGTATACAATGAACTTATTATATATGAGTCGTAGATAAAACTAAGAAAATTTGTGTACAAAGGGCAGTTTTTGCACAACCCTCTAAATATCACTATACATATATAAAATTACTACTATACTAAGCAACTCTGATAAAAAATATTTCCGTACGGAAATACTTTTTACCTCAGTTGCTTAGTATGGCAGTATTTTTAACAAACAATACTCATTCGTTTTCATGATTTTTCCAAAACATTTTTACTTTCATTTTTGGTCACGAGAAAACTGTACTTTCCTGGCAACCAAAAATATTTTGTCTATCGTGTAAGCATTAATAAGTAGTATAGCTAGCAAAACGCAATTTGAAATTTGCGAAGGAAGCTTCGCCTTGAGCCAAGAAAAGTATTATCCAATGAACCACTTCCTACGCCTACAGAACGCGGATTGCTTCCTTAGAAATAAATTTAGAAGATTACGTAAAAATAGCAACTCTTCCCCGGCATCTGGATATATCTAATCTTGCTCATGTCTTAACAGAAAAAAATCCAAAATATCACAAAGTAGGCCGAACAAGACTTAATAACCAGAAAATTGAAAGACTTTCCAGAAAAAATATTGTTTTAGACAAATACAATGAAGAGCAAATAACAGTTACTAGATCACATTTAAAGCAGATATTCATATAAGTCAAACTTCCATTTTTTGTGAGAAGGAAGAAGGTAAATCTACTAATCAAAAACTGTGTTAGCATTCACACTTGGTATAGGTCCAACAATATACGAAAAAGCTGTGATTATTCAGGCTGATAAACATTAAAGTTAAAGTTTAAAGTTAACAAGTAACGCCGATTTGGTAGCTTTAGAAGCATAATATCACAAAATTTGTTATGTCGGATTCCTTAACAAGGTCTTTCAATTTTCTGGTTTTAAATCTTGTTCGGCATACTTTGTGATGTTATGCATTTTTGTCTGTTAAGACATGAGCAAGATTAGAAATATTCAGATACCAAGGAAGAGTTGCTATTTTTAGCGTAAGCATCTAATTTTTTTCTATGGAAGCATATCCGTGTTCTGTAGGCGCAGTAAGTGGAAATTACTCGACAAATTATGGACAAATCCCAGGTAATTTCTTGCTTCGAGGCGAAGGTTGCTTTGAGACGAAGCTTGCTTCGCAAAGTTCAAGTTGCCTTTTGCTAACCACACTACTTTCAACACCTGAATATAGCAAATGGTTTCACAATAGAAAAAATATTTTTGATTCCCAGAAAAGTACAGTTTTCTTCGTGACCAAAAATGAAAGTAGAAATGTTTTTAAAAAATCCTGAAAACGAATGAATATTGTTTGTTATAAATACTGCCATACCTACTAGGCAACTGAAGTGAAAAATATTGTTGTAGGGAAATATTTTTTATCTCATTTTCTTAGTATAGCAGTAATTTTATATATAGTGAAATTTAGAGGGTTGTGCAAAAAGTACCTTTCCAACACAAAAATTAAATAGAATGTTTTTTAAAGAACCTTGCCTGAGCTTTAAAATGACGTACTAAAACTCAAAATTTGTTAAAAATTAACAATAATACGTGCGATTACGTAATTCGCTACTCTGACTTACATCCGCCATTTTGATGACGTCATAAAGGGATGATCTTGACCCCCACGAGAGTGTCTCCAGGCGGTTTTGTAAACCTTAATATGTGTACAAGATGTGTAAAAAATTTGGTGCTGGTATCCAGCACTGAAATATTTTGGTGCCTAATGTTGGTAACGCCACCGACTACTATCACATCTAATGGTCTGTGTTTCCTCTTTCAATTGCACTTTTTCTTTTGGAAATCAAATGGAAAAGAGTTATTTTTGTAAAAAATCGAGGTTTTGGGAGTGCTTGGAAAATTTTCTATATGCCGTTTGTATATGCCAGCTCAATAACTTACACCGTTGCTAATTTCTGGCCAGTTTGGGAAGTTAGCTCATATTCGAACCAATTTCCTGTTTGATACTACAAAATTTGTATTGGTACGAATAGTATACAATATTTTAGACAGTGTAAAATAGTTTTAATAATAAGAAATGGTTTGTCACTTGGTTGTTTACGCTGTATATGCAGGGGTGACCCAAAACTCAAAGTCATGCCTTGGGGGAGGGGAGGGCTTGAATAGGCCAACTTATAATTGACCAGAATATATAAATACGAGTAGTAAAATGTAAAATTCGTTAGTTTGCGTGATATTGACACTTTCATTAATTTTGTCCAAATCGTCACCTTAGATCAAGTGCCACAGCTGCAAAACCCGATGTCCAAGTATTGGCTTGAAGGGAGGCAGACGTAGGTAGCTGTTCTCCGTCATTTAAGTACAGTAAGTTCGGAAATTTGGTAGCTAGAATTGTGAATGTGGTATCACCGGATTGAGAAATTTGCCGGCAACAATAGCTACAGAATTCCATATTCTAATTTTATCCTTTTTGGTACGCCGTATACGTATACTGGTATAAATTTTGACCTATTCATGATTAATTTTTTCTCATTACCCAACTGTCAGTAGTCATATCTAAAAGAAAAATACCTAAGATAACCTGACAAGTTATTTTAAAAAATTGCTCATTTAGTGTAACTTTCAAAATGGTATGTTTTACCTGCTATGTTTTACTAGCATTTCAATCCGGAGGGCAGGAAGGTCATAAAATTGGACCTACACAGCCGATCTATATGTGTGGATAATATTGGCGCAAATAAGTTAAATAAGCAGGTATTTTTCGTTTTGATATGACGACTCAAGTTACAAAGAAAAAAAAATCATAAATTGGTCAAAAATACTATTTCGTTATTTTGTAGCTGTTCTTTAGATACCTTGCTGAGATTGAGAGTATGTCTAAATTCAGTTGCTTAATTTCATACTGATCAATCTAAAGAAAAATTTCAATTGTCTACTTTGGTATGGTATGGTATGGTATGGTAGAGCCTTTTGATATACTTTGACCTAAAAGATCTTTTATATTTCCCCCAATACATTAGAGTCCTTCGATGTTGAGCCTTTTCACAAAGTCAGTAATTTTTCGAGGTGTAAGTTGTGTCAGCTCCGCTGATTCCATGATGACGGCTCGCAAGTGGTTTTGTCTTGTGCGCATTAGATCGTGACATTTGCACAATAGGTGTACCGCTGTCTCGGTGGACCCCCCGCAGAATCTACAGTCTGCGTTCTTTACCCCTCCAATCTTTGTGAGATGATATCGTAGTGGACAATGTCCTGTAAGGAGACCTGTAATCAGTCGAAGGTCTGTTTTTTGTAACTGGAGATTCTTTATGGCCTTGGAGGCGGAGAAGGCTATGGTAGCCTTAGTTTGTCTCATACCAGGTGATGTTTCCCAGTAAGCTCGTTTAGCTTTATCGACCCAGTTTTGTATTATCTTCCTGATGTGGCTCTTTGTGATACTGCAACAGGGTTCAGGTTCAGGACAAGTATTTGATATATTTGGCATATAATCATGGCAACCCATAACGCCTGCGCGGGCGTTAAGAAGCAGTTTTTGCCCCGGTATCTTAAGATGTAGAATGTCACTTTATGATCATGTAGGACATAATAGTTATTTATGTACCAAGGGCATTACACGGATATTTATGCCCCGAGGGTGACCGTTTAAAAAGCTCTTGAGCCTATCGGCCCTCGAACTTTTTAAGTCGCCCGGGGGTGTTAACATCAAGTAATGCCCGAGGTGCATACAAAATTTTATGTCCTACAATGGTTTTGTTCTTCCGTTTGAATAATATTAATAAATATTTTGACGTTATCAAGTGACATGCGTATCTACGGAGTTGAATAACAATACAAACAAATCGGAGTTGAGTGACAATACAGACAATTAATTGTCAATTATTTATTACTAATTACCAATATTTACAATTTAGTACTTTCCTGTTCTTATGTAAGGCCATAAAATGTTTCCGCTACCATTTATACCATTAAAACACCTACCAAACTCAATCAGAAAAAATAAGGTTGTTATTTAAAAAAAAATCTGATGTGGCCAGGCACATGACTTTATCATACCATATATTAATAGTTTAGCTGCATGAGTTTCTATTTGATCGAGATCGGCCATGTCTGCATTAAAATAAAACTACTAGAACTAGTCAGATATTTTGATTAGATTTACAGTATGTAATGTCAAAACATCAGCATTAGACACTACCTACTGTCATTAGAATCACAATATCTGACAAATCCTGGCTAGTTTTAATACTATAGTATTTTAATGCAGTACGAGCGATCTCGATGAAATAGAATTTGCTCATACGGCTAAACTATTTATGTTACCAAAAAATGTCATGGTCATAAATTATTCAGAATTTCTTCTACATTAATTTATTATTAAACTATTTCGACGAAATTCCAGATATAGCGGCTCAAAAATGTTTAGGGTACCCAATAGGACATATTTTCGCTACAATCTAAAAAAAAATGTTCGCCACGATTACTATAGTTTGTCATACTACGTATTATAAAGTAAAAAGGTTGTTGATTATGATGATTAATATATTATATTGGCTTCTAGCATACTATATTTTCGGGTATTACCACGTCTTCAGTGCTAACTACAAGAGATCATAAAGAATTATGGTCAATATTCCAAATAAGTTTTAAGGTTAACATACCGTCTTACAATCTTTCTTGCATTTATTCGCGAAAACATGACAACATTGCTATCCGCACTTGAAATACACATTGACTTTGTGAACAACAAGATGTTCCAATATTGTTTCACATAGCGTACGTGCGCGAGTGTTTCTCCTCCTCATCGCATTCTCCATACATATGCCATACATTTCCGTGTTGAATTGACGTTTCGCAACCGCTGACGTTCTGAATATGTACTGTCAAAAGTTTGAAAATATCTTGGCTACCTACTGTTAATGCAGACACGATTTCGATCCAATAGAATTTGCTCCTGCAGCTAAACTATTAATTTTAACAAAAAATGTTATAAACATAAATTATACAAAATTTCCTCTACTTTAATTTATTATTTGTCTATTTTGACGAAATTACAGAAATGGCGGCTCATTTGCAAAATGCTAAGAGTAAATACCCAGTTCCTTTGGACCCTTTTGAACCAAAAGCTTTTCAGCTCTAAGTTTAGTCATGAAACTTCTAAATAAGAACTTTCGGCCCGATACCTTTAGTGGTTTCTCCGGAATGGTCTCCACAAAAATTGGGTACACACACACACACACACACACACACACACACACACACACACACACACACACACACACACACACACACACACACACACACACACACACACACACACACACACACACAGATTTTTTTTTTACCTTGGTCAAAAGTGTTCAGGGGACCCAAAAGGACCTATTTCCGCTAAAATCTCAATTTTTGTTTTTGGCGCGA
Source organism: Melinopterus prodromus (assembly GCA_964023965.1). Taxonomy (NCBI): domain Eukaryota; kingdom Metazoa; phylum Arthropoda; class Insecta; order Coleoptera; family Scarabaeidae; genus Melinopterus; species Melinopterus prodromus. Next base: position 34,057,030 of record OZ030395.1, read on the forward strand.
TTAACAATCCTTTATTATACTGCGTATGATAAAGTAAAAATCGATAACCTTTTTAATAAGATAACAAATCGTCTCAGAGATTTTCTCAAGTATACATACTTTACGCGCTCACTGTATGGATTATTTTACCAGTTTTATAAGACGAATGTGATAAGATGTCTTATCAATCGAGTAACATACGGTATTTTTCTACATTGAATAAAAAAAATTATATAAATTACAGAATTGCTGTTGGTATTATGTAGCTTTTTCGTTATAAAACCAACAACAGTTTCACAATGTGGTCATTGTGAAAACAGTAGAAAACATAATACATACATTAATACATACATCCGCGATATATTGTAAAATATTGTGTTTTTTAATGCTGTATAGTTACATTCTGTGTAAATTTTGGTTGACTTGTATTTGCTTTGTATCTAATACCATTTACTCTATGTAGCGTTCTAGTTAATTATTTCAGGTACATAATTATTTATTACATGCTACAATATAAACTTGGCTTCAGTTGTATTTCCTTGAATACCGGGTGGTCGTTTTAACTTGAGACTCCTAAATATCTCGAGAAATATGAATGGTACGATAAAAGTGTCTGCAGTAAACTTGTAGGACGCAAAGGGGGAAATAAGATGGCGATATCAGTGCCATTGCAGATGGCGCTGGAAAAAGTTGGAAATTAGGTTAACGTCATTTTTTTTAATGGGAATACCCAATTTTTTTTTTATCAAATTATGATTTTAGGCTAAAGATGAACAATCTTTCGTCTGAACATTTTTTTCGTACGACGCATCTATTAACAGTTATTGACGAATTGGAAGTTTGTGGCGTCTGCGGTAGTTACAACCGCTGATCTTGGTATTTTGCAACATGTATAGCTCATAAGTATCAATAGGTGCAGTATGACGCAACATACCAAACATTAGACGTTGCAAGGTGTTCGTTGCCCTGTTTAGCGAACACCTTGCAGCGTCTAATGTTTGGTATGTTGCGTCATGCTGCCCCTATTGAATCTTATATGCTATACAGTATACATGATGCCAAATACCAAGGTCGAGTCCTACGTTGTACCATGAGTAGACATGACAGTCTTCGCTTTGATTGCCAGACGCCGAGCGCATCCCATGCAGTGGCAGCATATAACATTTAATTATATTTTATAATGTATTACTGCAGACAATAATCACACTCAACTGCCATCGAAAAGCATTTCTATATTTTAGTCCACATCAAAATTTGCGTTTTCAAGGTCAGAGACGGGAGCTTTAACATTGGGAGAATATTTCAGTTTGTTTAGGAATACAATCAAAGAATACAAGTGATTACTCTCACCCCGTGAAGTCAATCTTACCCCGTTTTACGGCACATAGATATATCACCGACAGGTAATTTATAAAATTTGAAATAGCGATAGAAATATAACTCTTATTAAAACTGTACCTAAGAGTAAAGTTAGCATAAAATCTCTGAAAGTTGCATATACTTGAGAGTACCAGAACATTACATCACCGCTGCGTTTGTTTCCACTTTTCAGATTTGGCGTGAAAGTTGAAGAATTACCATTTACTGAAATCACTATTTCTGGCTCAACTTGTACGACATCTGGACAATCTACCGAAAGCCACCAGTTTGAACCTAGAGAGGACACATTCAAGTGCAGCAAATGTGACTACAAAGCTGCACAAGCAACACAACTTGAAGAACATGTGAAAGTGCACGATGGAGTCAAGTCATATAAGTGTAATATTTGTGACTTTACTACTGCACAACCTAGATTCCTAAAAGCTCATAACCGACGACATACAGGGAAGAAATCACGTGGAGTTCCTATGAAAAGGTATAAATATACCGTATCTAATTATTCTAGTGCGCGACGTAGTCTTCTTACACAACAAAATAAAGTTCACGTTGGAGTAAAAATATTTAAATGCTTGATTTGTGACTATGCAACTGCACACCCTGGACAGTTAAAAACTCATATGAGACATCACGCAGGGGATAAAGCTTATAAATGCAGAAAATGTGAATATACGTGTACACGACTTAGTTATCTAACACAGCATATGCGACGGCATACAGCAAGGAAACCATTTACATGCAGCAAATGCGATTGTGCTTATAAACATCCCTCTAGTCTTAGAGTGCATATGAGAAAGCATTCAGATTATAAACTGCTTAAATGCAGCAAATGCGACTATTGTTGTACACAACGTTCTCTTCTCACACTGCATAATATGAGAAAACATATAGGAAAGAAAGCATTTAAGTGCACCTTATGTGATTATGCTGGCGTAATTAGAAGTGATCTAGCAAAACATATGAGAACGCACACGGGACAGAAACCGTTTAAATGCAATGAATGTGACTTTGCTACTGCATATCATTCAGCGTTTGCGCAGCATAAGCGAAGGCATACGGGAGCGAAACCATTTAAATGCACAGTGTGTGACTACTCGACAGCGTACTCAGGAGACGTCAAAACTCACATGAGGAAGCATACAGGTGAGAAACCGTTCAAGTGCAGCAGATGTGTTTTTGCTACTGCACGACGTTCTGCACTTTCGATGCATATTAGAACGCATACAGGCGAGAAACCATATAAATGCAGTAAATGTGACTATAGTAGTGTGTCATGTGGTACCCTTGCGCGGCATGTAAGAAATCATTCAGTTGAGAGGCCATTTAAATGCACGATCTGTGATTATGCTTGCAAGCAACGTAGTAATCTTGCACAGCACATCAGAACGCATACAGGTGAGAAACCGTATAAGTGCACGGTTTGTGACTACTCGGCGGGACACCCGAGTACCGTTAAAAGTCACATGACTACGCATGCACAAGAGAAATTATTTAAGTGCACAGTTTGTGACTACTCGGCGGCAAACTCGAGCTCGGTCAAACATCACATGAAAAAGCATTCAGAAACTACACAACCAAAACGATTTAAGTGCATGGTGTGTGACTACGCGACTGCATATTCGGACCACATGAAAATTCATGTGCGGAAGCATTCTGGAGAGAAACCGTTTAAATGCACTGATTGTGATTATGCTAGTGCACGCTCTGGAGATATCAAAAAGCACATGAGAAAGCATACAGGCGAGAAACCGTTTAAATGCTGCGAATGTGACTTTAAATGTGCACAACATTCTGGCCTTCTGCAGCATATGAGGACGCATACAGGCGAGAAGCCATATAAATGCACAGTTTGTGACTTTTCAACCGCGCAGTCAGGATCCATAAAAACTCACATGAGGAGGCATACAGGAGAGAAGCCGTTTAAATGCAGCCAGTGTGACTATGCTTGTATATCACGTTTTTATCTTACTCAGCACATGAAAACACATACGCGTGAGAAATCGTATAAATGCACCATGTGTCATTTTTCTTGTTCCCAAAGGTATAATCTTACAAGGCACATCACAATGCATGGAGGAGAGAAACCGTTTAAATGCACAGTTTGTGCTTACTCGGCTGCACGATCAGGATACATCAAAATTCACATGAAAACCCATGCTCAAAAGAAAAAAAAAATAGTTTAGTACAGTTTGTGACTACTTCGTGGTAAACTCAAGCTCCATCAAATGTCTCATGTAAACGCTTCATAATGTAATAATAAATAAACTGGAATAAATATTCTTTGCAACATATAAATAACATATAAATAATGAACTAGATAGTATGTAGTCAATAGTATTGTTACGTAGCCCTTAATGGGATGGTTCCAGGCCAGAGTGGATGTAAAATATAAACTCGCACTGGGGTTTTACATGCGTGTATAATTGTTCCAGATATACTAAGAAAACAGCTGAGGACAGGTCGCTGTCTTCTCGTACAGGTGTCGGATGTCTCGCTCGTAAATACAGACAAATAACCATCCTCCGTGATACTTCGCTATACTCTATTTATATCAATTGCCCAAATACGTCATTACCGTTAATTAGGTTACCAAACGTCGAGGTTGTTCACTTGCCTTTTGTGCAAACTCGGCGTTTGGTATCTATACTAGACGCGGCAATCATTGAGGAATCCGGGTTGTTAGCTTTATATTTGTATGCAATTTTTACTCGAACACAATAATAACTTTATTACTCCTTCGTAACAGTATTAATAAGAAATAAAATAAATATTTTCCAAATAAACAATAAATATTTTAATCCGTACTCTTCCTCCGTCACTCGTTCTCTTTAGTTTTTTTGCAATGCACTTATTAATTTGTTCCTTTTGTCTAAGGCTGTAGCTATTCTTGAATATTCCTTTGCTATGACATCTAATTTTTCTACTTCGTCCTTTTCAACATTTCAATATCCCAGACGAAACTATTCAAGTTAACAATGTTTTGACGAAGAAACGTACCAAAAAGTATCACGAACGGTCACACAGGGGGCGCTGACGTCACTTAGTTTCGACCAGTTTCGACACAATCGGGTATTTGACTATTATGGGAAACCCAATGTGTTTATTCCTTCACTCTACTTTGTAAATACATTATTATTTGTTAATTATTTTCTCAATATTTCATAAAAATCAGTACGTAGATCACGTGATTCTTGTGCCGTCACACGATACTAGATATCCAATCGGCCCATTTAGCCCATATGCACCCATATCTATGGTCTGTAAGCATCGGCTTCGTCGCCGTTTGGTAATTGTGTTGTATGATGTATTGTTTTCACAAGTTCTATATAAAAATGGGTTATAAATAGTGTATAAATCCACAACGCAGAAATATGTCTAGAAAAACTCCTGATAAACTATTTGTAGCTGTTCTGCAAGATTTAAAACTGGGAAGAAAGTGGTTGAGACCGAGTTGTAGAAATCCAAAAGAAATAAATAAGGCCAATACAAGTGTTTTTTTCTTGTGAAGATTACTTCGACATAAGTAAAGCTGACTAGAATACGTTATCTATCGTATTTTCGATCCAGGTATAATATGACAGTTCAAGGTTAGGAGTAACCTAACCTACAAAGTTATTGCACTTTTTACACGTTGCTTAGATTTGGAGAGTAAAAATGAGGATTATGTTTAAAGAAGAATCCCACCATCAAAGCGCGCCATCGGTAGATTACCACTAACCGCTTTAACAAATTGTTTTCTATTGTTTGTAAATTAACGTAGTAAATTCAAGCCGGAAATACCAGAAATACATAAGCGTACTAACGAATGACGTCACTGGAGACTGAGCCAATTACAGAGCGTTTTCAATCACGTGATAGGACGTGAATAAAATTCAATTTTAATTTTTGCTTTTAATAGAAATAAAGCATATTTTCTTTAAAGTTATAACAAATAGTTTCCTTAAACTGAAATCTATTAGGATGACTATACAAGTAGTGTTCGATTGCTGGCCGCGCTTAATTCTGTTTAATCTGAGCAGCGCTCAGTTGTCTAAAGTGCAGTTCGATTGCTCGTTTGACGTCTGAGCCAAACTGATTCCACCAATAGGAACCAAGTATTTCAAATTTGCGCTCAGATTGAACAGATTACAACTGAGCGCGGCCAGCAATCGAACATACCTAATACGAGGCGGACGTGTGTGAAACGTCCGCCCAGGGCCCCAATGTGAGGCCATCTTATAGAAATTGTGCTGTCTTGTGTTTCTCGTTCCCAGCTATTTTAAAGCGTAAGTGTTTACTGTATTTATATTGTGACCATCTCTGCCAAAAGATTATTATCATTGTTTAGGGTTAACGTTCATCGCTTTTTGTAAGCAGTTCTGCATTTGTTCATGTTATTTGTTAATAGATAATTAGTGTTGTTTTGGATTTGCGTTTTATTAGATAGAATAATATAAATCAGTACATTTTGTGGAGAAGCATTTTTGGCTTCTATAAAAAGGGTTAAGTAATTTGTGGTTCATCTTTCTCTGACAAAGTCTCAGAGAAAGAACCTAGATTTACAGCCTCCGGAAGAGAGATAGTTAATTCACGCTACCATAAGAATTAAAGTAAGTAAAGTTTGTATATTGAAAATGGCGGGAAGCGTCCCCCTCCAGTAAGTAATAATAATAAGTGAGAGGCCCCCCCCCTTACATAGGAAAACTTACCCAAACCACCCAAACTCACCAATGAATTTCCGATATCTCTGCTATAATTTGCAAAATCATACCATATTATGCTTGTATGCATACGTAGTAGGTTTCATTCGTACGTAATAAAGACAAATGCGAATTCTTAATTATTCATATACGTAGAACATACGTTATAGGTTTCTCGGAGGTTATTTGGAACTGTTTGGAACGGACGTTGTGTGAAGATATGAATCAACAAATTGCAGGTTATGTCTGCGCTTTTGACGTTTCTTATCTGGCAACCATGACGACGCGTAATAAACTGCTGTTGGAATGTTGAGGCGTGTTCACCAAAATCGCTCGCTTTTTGGAAAATTTTTAAGCAAAAACGCCCTAGAGGCCTTTTTGCGTCGATTTCAAAAGCTCACGCAACGTAGAATGGTCCATTTAGGGCGACGACCGCGCTTCGCGCGCCCGTAAGGGCTTCTTCAAATTTTCTATAAGCAACTAAGAACGCACTTTTTCGCACGTGAAATGGTGAGAACAAATACGTGAAATCAGTTTACATAATATAGACAAGCCATATTTTTAATACATATGCTAAGCCCAAGCGGCTGGAGCTTGTACGGTCTCCTACCGGCCACTAGATGTCCCCATCGCGAGACACTACTCGATTTTAGTTTCAGAATGACTGGAATTGTTGTTTCTAAATGCTTGAATTACTTATATTAAACTACGCAACACACTACTTACTTTTCAATTAGTAAAGTTTATTAAATTTAGGTTTGAAACAATCACCGATTTTCATTTATTGTTGTTCGAAGCTACAACGTATGATACGAATAGTAATTATTGACAAGTAACTTACAAATTAGTTTACTATATTAATTTCAATTAAATGAATTGTATTCACTTCCCAGTCAACACGACTCTAAAATACAAAGTGGCACTATGTGCAAGCCTACGACTCTGCATATTCAACCAATCCGCAGTTATCAATTTATGACTTATGTGCTCGCGTCGCTTAATTCCAGTTAGATAGACCGATTTAGGAAAATAATTTTAGGTGAATTACTAACAACAATTGATTAAATAAATAGAATTTTTTAAACAAATGTGGGTTTATTAGATATCTCGAACATGAAATTTATAAGTTAATTTCTCAAAAAAGCTGACTTCTAGCAGTGTCAGAAAAAAGTTGTAAATGAATAATTATTGATTGTTTAAACAACAGGAAGATTTTTTAATGAAAAATGTTACTGTAAGATAATAAATTGCCATTTCGAACTCAGAAAACTGATTCATTCTGATTTTCGAGAAAAACGAATTATTTAAGCAAGTAGAATTTCTTTAAACAAACGTAAATTAACTGACAAATGTTTATAAACATTCCACTAGACTGAAATGATTAGAAGGATCAATTATCTGAAGAATGTCTTCTTCCCATGCATTTTCATATGTAAAGTAAAGTCTTAGCGTACAGTGCTTCTCGCTTCCGCCGAATGTCGTCCTTGTTCTAATTCTGCACACACATCGTGTCAACTTTCAGTTGGTGGACCTGTACAATGCATGAGAGAAGTCATATTGTACTCAGAAACAACGAGAATCAAATTAAATGCAAATCAATGCCAATCAAAATCAAGAAAATCAGTACATTTTAAAAACTAATATAAAACAAAAACAAACCAAGAAAGGGAATGAATACATAAATAAATACAAATGAATACAAAGGTAATAAAGAAAAAAGAACCGACTAGACAAGAGCTAGTAAATTTAAGGCCACGACAGGTACGGTGAATAATCAAAATTTCAACAACAAAAAACACTGTCTACTTTTTTGGATTTGGAAACGATTTGAGGGGGGGGATCTTTGCTTTCAATTATCACAAAAATTTTTGCAAGGCATTTTTGAACCAACCTAATGGGCACCTTTCCCCCATACAGCAAGGCAAATTTAGAAAACTGTCCCCCCTTCCGATTTGAGCTGGATACGCCCATGCTCTTGGGTATTCAAACTTGAAAGATCACGGTTGTGCGTCGAGCGCCCAAGCGTAGGGCCCCAATGGGGGCCAAGTTATACTAATTGTGCTGTCTTGCGTTTTCTTGTTCTCAAATATTTTAACGCGTAAGTTGTTTATAGAGTTTATATTGATTTATATTGTTGACAATGTTGACCATCTCTGCCAAAAGAATATTATTATTGTTTTATAATTAGCGTTCATATCCTTAGTAAGCAGTTTTGCATCTGTTCATGGTTAATTGTTAATAGTGTTGTTTTGGATTTGCGTTTTTTTTTATTATAGAATAATTTAAATCAGTCTTTTTGTGGAGAAGCATTTTGGCTTCTAAATAGTCATCATTAATTTGTTAGTGAGTTCAAACTTCTGTGACAAACTTTCAGAGAAAGAACTCACAGAGTTTAAGCCTCCGGAAGAGATAGATAATTAGTTCACGCTACCGTAAGTGAAAGTCAGGCAAAAGAGAGCTTAGGATCGGTTAGATTTCGAGTTATATTGAAAATGGCGGGTAAGCGTCCCCTTCAGTAGAGTCATTAAGTAATAATATATATAGGCTAAATCAAATTGTCGCCCATGGACTCAATTAATTTTCTTACAAAACTAAATATAGCTAATAAAATAGGCTAAACGAAAGTTATGCAAACGTTTATCAAACTCACTCCATCAAACCTTATCCCTTGCTCGTATTAAGTTTTCCGTCTGAATATATTCTCCACGAACATTTTTATTATATCGTCAAAAACGATGGCATTTGCAATATCATATTCTATTGATAAAACTGCTAAATCGTTCAATCTGCATTCGGACATACTTGACCGTAAGTATCTTTTAATTCGTTTTAAGCACGACAATGAACGTTCCGAGGAACAGTTGCTTACAGTCATTGATTTGTAAATTTTTAAAACTATATCGATGTTAGGAAATATAACTAGATATGAATATACGGACATCCCGTATCTTTCCGGACTTACCGTAATGATTAATGTATATATAGTAAATGGTGATATACAGGCGGGATGTAAATTTTAAATAAATTAAAAATTACAGGAAATATATCCAACAGATTTCGATCTCTAATCCAATTGCACATACTGTTGATATTTACATGATTTTCGTCTTCTAGTGCCAAATACTCTTTGTGGTGCAAAATTTCTTCAATTAGATCGTATGAAATATCGTGGGAATAAACTGCACATAATTTTAGCACTTCTCCCCTTATTTTTTTTTTTTTCAACAGAGAGTTCTCAAAGTTTAAAGAGAACGTTGAAAAGTTAGAACACTTTTTCGTACACACTTCTTCGAAGATCCAATTCTGAAATGAACCGATCTACTATTGTAAGGAATACGTTGTTTTTTTTGAGGCATCCTTTGCACTAACGAAAAGATCTTCATCTTTCATCGAAATGTCGCTTTCTCTTTCTAGTATTCTTTTTGTTTACAATGTAGCTCAGCTCACCAGTCAGCCTCCCGTTCATAAATTGTGAAGTTCTTACGGGAAGATGAAATAAATTAAATTAAGGCTCCGTTCGGAAAACTTCGCAAGTCCGTAACGAAATATTTCGTTTCGATGATCTTTTTTTGCTGGGAGCGATCACCAACGTCAATCCATAGTCACCAGTTATAGGCGGTGTTTAAAGCTCCTGACGTTTGCTGTCTACACCGGGCAGCAGTAATATGGGCAAATAAATAAATACATTTATGGCAATTACACTTTATTATCGCAATTATAATGTTTGGGTTAAAATTGTACTTAAATAAAGAATCTATTTTTGTATCATGAGTTCGGCTAGATGTTTTATATTTTAAAAAAGCCAAAGATGTAGAAGTAAAATAAATTTTTATCTTAAAAAATATTTTTCATCTAGCCCAACTCATTATTTATCTAAGAAGTTACACTGAAAATTTCATAAACTTTGAACAATGAATAACGATTCTATTTGAAACCGCGTTTTAGGAGATGTAGAACTGGGTCTTAAGGGTTTGTACAAATCGATCATCAATCCAATATCAGCATCTTCCTGTTGTACTTTTTTACTGACTACATTTATGTGGTTCAGAATACTACTCCAAAAAAACTGTCATAAACGGAATTTCAAATGTAGTTCAAATTTTCTTGATTAATCCTTCTGCTTCCACCTTCGTTATAGCCGTCTCTGAACTGTCATTAGAAATTAATTTTAGAGTATCGTGAATACTTTTCCAAGACTTACAATAAACACTTGCAGCCTTCATTTCTCTGCATGACCACCTCGTGGACGACAGACTCTTTGGTGTTATTTGTATATCAGCCTTTTTTAGTTTCTCCCAACGCATCGTGGATGCGGAAAAAACTTATAGATTTGTTGTAGAAATGTAAAATAACTTGTAGATTCATTACATCTAGCTGCTGCAGTTCCTACAAGATTCAGAGAATGTGCTGAACAAGGTATAAATTAAGCAAATTGTTTGTTTTCTTACTTCTTGGTTGAAGACCGGTATAAGCTCCTAACATGTCCGCAGCATTATCATAAGACTGGCCTCTACAATCATCTAAATTAATTCCAACAAATGTCAATGTGTTAATTATTGCAGTGTAAATTTCCTCGGATTATTTTCAGTATTTGGTATGAATGTTACGATAACTTCTATTGGTGTACCACATTCTTGGACATATCTTACGACAATCGATAACTGATCTACATGTGAAATATTAGGTTGAATCCACAATATTATGAAGAAATATTTAGCTGCCGTTACATTACATCACTTCTTCGTACGTTGTAGATGACAGATGATTTGTTTTACCGCTACCTGGTCTTCCATAGATCTTCAGATGTTCCTTTAAGAATGGATTATATTCGGCTAATAGTTCCACAGCCATTCAAAAGTTTCCATCATTATATGTATAACTGGAAAGGACACGAAATGGTCAATAAGAGAGGCAAATACATTTGGTATGCAACCTGCAGTATATACTGTATTTTCGCTGGAAAGCGGCCGGCGCGGGCCCCTTTTGTATTGTAGCTAGCCTATTTAGAAATCCGCCACTGTGTATAGATAAGGACCACCCTTAATCACATATGGTCTATTTTAATCATTTCTCCCCTGTATGTGCTCTCATATGCTGTGTAAGATGGTAACTTCGTGCAGAACTGTAATCACATAAGGGGCATTTAAATGGTTTCTCTCCTGTATGTGTTCTTTTATGCTGTTTAAGATTACATTTTTGTGCAAAGGCAAGATCACATATGGTGCATTTAAATGGCTTCTCACCTGTATGTGTTCTTTTATGCCTTATCATATGATTACTTTGCGTACTGCTATAATCACATAAGGTGCATTTAAATGGTCTCTCTAGTGTATGCATACTCCTCATATGCCTTGTTAGATTACCACTAGTTACAACAGCAAAATCACATATGGTGCATTTAAATGGTTTCTCGCCTGTATGAGATCTCATATGTACTCTGAGATTTGAAGCTTTACCGCAACTATAATCACATACGGTGCATTTAAATGGTTTCTCACCTGTATGCGTTCTCATATGCGTTATAAGAGCACCATTTTGTGAACTAGAATAATCACATAAGGTGCATTTAAATGGTTTCTCTCCTGTATGTGTTCTTATATGCTCTTCAAGATTACATTCTTGTGCAAAGGCAAGATCACATATAGTGCATTTAAATGGCTTCTCACCTGTATGTGTTATCTTATGCTTTATAAGATGATTACTTTGTGTACTGCTATAATCACTTAAGGTGCATTTAAAAGGTTTCTCGCCGGTATGTGTTCTCATATGCCGGTTAAGACTATCCCTCTGAGCACTAGCATAATCGCATAAGGTGCATTTAAATGGTTTCTTCCCTGTATTTCTTCTCACTGGCTTACAAACTTCCTCACGTTCCTTAAGATGTGTTGATTGTGCCGCTGCGTTGTCATACTTGCTAAACAGAGAGTCTGCCTCAGATGTTTCTGCCTTCGGAGCATCTGTGGATTGTCCGTATACCATTACAGTAGTTTCAGTCAATTCCATTTCCTCATCTTTGATGTGCAATCTGAAAAATATGAAGCCACAGTAAGCAATACTTTCAGCTACTATACTCAGTTCACGTTATATTTAGTTATTCACGTTAAACTATATATAAACTATAATATTAGCAAAACATTTTATTTACATAAATTATACAAAATTTCGTATAGTTTAATTTATTATCTAACTATCTTGACAAAATTACTGAAATGGCGGCTCATTTACAAAATCGTTGAAAAAATGCTAAGAATAAACCTCAATTTTACAAGAAATCCCAACCAATCTTTATGTAATTTAGAATAGAATTTTTTTCCATTAGAAAACAAACGTTTTCATTAATTGTTTATTGTAAAAATATTACATTGTTTTTGGGTTGTTATGTATGTTCTGTATGTATAAAAACCCCGCACAGGTGTTATGTATGTTTCATTTTATAAAACTAATAATTATTAGATAGCAAGTTAAAATTGTACACGGAATAACCGTATTTGAAACGAATCATACGGCGTAATGGTACTTATCTACTGAAACACAGCGGAAAAGGTACTACTATTAAACAATGTTGATTATCCAAAAGGAAAAAAATATTGATAAAATTGTACAGCATCTAATTCTACTAAACACATGTGCAAAAAGAACAAGACGTAGGATACATATGATACAACACACATATTCTTATACATGTTATAGGGGTTTAAACTATTACTAAAATCGCCTTTCCTCAAACGCGCGCAATTTGGTATACTTGAGATTATGATTGTAACTAGAATTATATTTACACTATGTACTGACTTATTCAAAGAAAATAAAACAGTTCACTTCCCTGTCAAACCAATTTTTATGACTCAGTTATAAAGTTCTGTTTAGCTGACACCAAAACCACAGAGCAACGACAGGACTAAGCTGTACGATACACGTAAATGCGCTACGGGTTGCAGAACTTAATGCACACTATAATCTCTCCAGGGCGCATTATAATTTTTTCATGGTACAATTTAGATTATTGAATGCTCTTACCAAATTTTCAAATGCTGATTTATTTAAACCATTCAACATATATATTTTTTTTATTAACAATTATTTTTTGTGGTGCATATTATATTTTTATAGAGGTAACGATTGAATTGCACATTTATTTATTTAAGTGCACAAATATATTATGAAAGGGACATTCAAATATATAAACGTACAATTATTTATTGTGATGCACATTTATTTTTTTTAAAGATCAAGGCATTTTTTGCGTTGCTCAAATATTTTTTTGTATTGGTCAAATGTTTTTTGTATTGGTCAAATATTTTATCAAATGCTTACCATAAATGCACGTTTCATTTTATATATTGCGCAAATAATTTGTACTGTTACTAAATGTCGTATACTTATCTTCATATACGGATCACGTTAGTATTTTTTTTTTTAATTTATTTGTATAGCATAAGTTAAGGGTAAAACTGACATTTATTCATATCATAGGATTACATAATACCTCCACGCTCTTCAAGAATATTTGTTTGTTCAGTTTTTATTATTATTCTCCATTCTTTTACTAACATTTTTAAAGTACAAATTATTAAAATCATCTGTTAATAACTAAACTATGACAATAATGGTCACCGACACTGTAGAGACTTTAGCGCGGAGGGCATCTTGTGCCCTGTGGAATCCGTGTAGCTACTTGTTACTTGACAAATTAGTTTGTAGATAAAATACAAAATGAGATGATATATTTTAGTATGGACCAGGAATCACGGAGTAGAAGAATTTAATCTATAAAAAGAACAAACCAGTATATTCGCTAGTTTATTTACGATATTGTTCTTCTAACTTCAAACAGCTTTTCAAAACAGTGCTTTTTTTTCTACACGGTCGCGTCGGCACGATAACTCGAAAAGTTTTAACTATTTTTAGATCATTTCTTTTTTACATTTTCGAAAAGCTGTGTATCAATAGTCGGTCGACAGCATTTTTAAAAATTTGTACCTATTTTCTTTATCTACAATAATAGAACAAAAATGAGGTTTAACTGTACTTGATTTACTTAATCGGGCTTTAACTTCTTGATAACAATTTTATACGATTGTTTTAACTTTCATATATGTTTGTTCGGGAGAAATATGGGAGAAATAGGACAAACGTCTGAAGAAATAGGACAAATGTCTGCGACATTTCTGTAAAGGGAACCGAACCGATATATTTCTAATGTATTGAACCGTAACGGAAAGCGTAACGAAAGAAATACCGGTTCAATACCCTGGTTTAAACAATACAGAATGATATCAGTTTTCAAGAACTTGCAGTGTGGGGTGTTATCTGTGTCTTTTAGATGCCACATGTTATTTTATTTTGATCTTTTGTGATTTTTTCCAATGACAAAACAGGAATTTTTTTTTTCTAAAATAAGCGTCGAAAGACATTTTGTTTCATTACTATTTCTCCATACCTAGTTTAACAGAATTTTCAGGAACAATATAATATAAGATTGTCTTTATTTTAATACCAATAAATTCGAAATCAGATCAGAAATCACAATATTCTTAATTTTATTTAATATTAGTGGTAATTGTGCCATATTAACGTATTTTTTTCAAATTTAATGGTGATTACTGAGAAATAATCATCAAAATGTTGATATTATAAAATAATATTGCATAATATGTATTGTAAATTGCGTATTTTCACATTTTAATTGTAAAGCTACTTTTATCTTGTAATCGCACATTTGCATTCGGATATTTAGAGTTTTAGCACTGGAAACATGAAGTTCCTGTTATGGTGTACCCTCAGAATGAACAAAAGAGTGGGCTCTTAAACATATCATTATAATATATCGATAAAAATTAATCTTTTATGGTTTATAAAAAATTTACCCCAAATTAACATATTAACACAAAATGGTGCAAAAATACACTATTTTGGCAAAATTTCGGTGATAAGGGGTGATATTAAAACTAAAACATGAGTGTCTTTATGTATCTTTATGGCGCATTTTTTAAATAAAATCGAAAAATTTTAAATAAATAAAACTCTTTAAGATAGAGTTTTTATTTTTTATTCTGTTCCCATTACACAAAATCATGTTTTAATTTTCAGATTCATTTTGTTCATAATCATCGAATTGATGTTGCTGAAGCATTTAGCTACCTACGAATGAGCGTGGAAACAAGGGAAACATTTCTAAAATACTTTGAGGACGGATTGTCACCAAGAGAAGCAACAATTTTTCATAGATCATGTCTAGTTGCAGCTACGCCTGTAGACAAAATATGTGAATTACTTGCTAATGCTCACGTAAATCCACTTGATAGTACCATATATCATTTGTACGAAACTTGGAGGTAAGTTTTTTATTTAGATTTGTTTATTTCAGTAAAAAAATAGTTATTTAATTTTAGGAAAGAAAAGTACGGCACACGAGAGTTAAAGAGCATCGTAAATAAATTCTTGGAAAGAAAAGAATATTTTAAGACTAACGGAGTGAAAATAGCTGTTCACGAAAACCCTTTTTGCTGCGTATTAATTACACCTTTAATGCAAAGAGCCCATGCCTGTCGATTTGCTGGGGAAGTCGTCTTTGTAGATTCAAGTGGTTCTTGCGATCAAGGCGGTTCATCTGTGACATTTGTATTCGGAGCTTCCAAAATAGGTGGGGTACCACACTATGTTGCATAATACATGAATTTCAAACAGAAGAGAGCTATACGAAGTGTGTTTCGAAAAGTTCCGTGACTTAATTGGCAACGAAGGGTTTTATGGAATGGGATATCCAGCCATTTTTATGACGGACGATAGTTTAGCCGAAAAAAAAAGAAAGTATTTCCAAATTCTGTCCTACTTCTGTGTACATTTCATATTCTACAAGCTGTGGAACAGTTCCAATAATATTGAAACTGATGATCGAAGAACCTTGATGCTTTTATTCCGAGAAGTTCTTTTAGCTCAGAACGTAATTGACCGTGAATTAAAAAAAAAGAATTGTTATGCAGTCAGCCATTGGTTGGCAAATATAAAGTATTCCTTGATTATTTCCAATAGCAATACTGGATTAGAAAAACTGAATGGTTTCATTGCTTTCGCAAAGGATATATTACAAGAGGACATAACACAAACAACATTATCGAGGTTTCCATCCGTATATTTAAAGATCAAGTGTTAAAGAGGGGCAAGGCTTTCAACGCGATATCTTTGGCTGATTTTGCTTGCGTTTCTTTGGAAGAATTTTATAAACAAAAGATAATTTCGTTTGCGAATGGACGTGATTTGAAACTTGAGCATTACTTCAAAAAGTTTTGCCGTAAAGCTTGCCTTCTAGCTGTGCAAAAAAGGACGGACACAACTTTTACAGTCGCATCTTCAGAAGATAGCAATCTTTTGTATGCAGTTGACATAACAATTGAGCAATGCGATTGTCCAGCTGGAGCGGGAGGCATATTCTGCAAACATCTTTGTGCAGTGTATAACACAGGTGTTAATTTGCAAACCACACCACATCTGCTATTTTCTGATCGCATTGAGCTAGCCAATTTGGCACTTGGAAATAATTTTGATAGTAGGTACCTATTTTATGGGTATGAAGGAAACCAACAATGAGATGATACAATCACCATCCTGCGATAATCATGATTTTGAACAGCCAATGCGAGATGAATTAGATAATAATATTGCCCCAACTGAAGAATTTCAGCCGGATAGTCCTTCTGATGACATAATTGGGGAGTTTAACGCGGAACTTGCATTATTTCAGCATAATTTAAAGAAACTTCATACCTTCGCAGAGTCCCATCCTTCCAAATTTATGCTTAAAAACATAAAGAGCTTAAACGCAAAGATGAATAGTATTGAAAGTGAACAAGATTTTTAAGAAATTTCTTCAGCCATACACAATATAAGGCCTGGAAGACGGATCAAAGTTCAACCAACATCAGTTGCGCGTCGTAAGGATAGAAAACTGCACGCAGGCACGAGACTGATGCAAGCAGGTAGACCAGCTAATACAGAACTGAGAACCAAAGTCATTAGGAAGAAACGATCATTGAGTGGAAATATTTTTCTCAACACACCAAATGCAAAAAGCCATGGCAGTGCTCACTAAATGTGCAAATATAATATGTTTTTTGTATATTGTTCCACTATTCTCTTTTGCACGCACCTCCTTTATTGCTCAGTATATATATACACCTCCTATACTAATTTGAATGACATTACTTTTGTTAAACGGATCTATTTAATAAAATATTTAGTAAAATTTTGCATGTTTTATAATTCAAATTATAATTATGATTATTATTATTATTACTTTGTATGTACATTAAAAAAAACACATCTATAAAGTTCGTGGTATAGGCGCATACATACATATTTCTGTTTCAGGTATGCAGAGGCATGCTTAGTAAATGTATGAGGTGCGTAAACCACTTAGGGAACGGAATTACAGGTCTCGCATTCGTTTCCTACACGATTAGCGCACTCGGCTGCGCTAGCCCTATTGGCCCCGTGCACGGTATAGAGTGGGGGTTTCAAAAGCTATTTAGGCGCCCGTTGCGAAATCCCGGCGGACTATGTTTCCGCCGGAACTTTTCTCGGTCACCGCTACACGCAAAGGCGCTGTAGTCGACTTTATTATATCTGTCTGCTGTTGGCGTTCGTAAACGCGCTCTGGCTACAGGTAACTACACCACGTCGGTAATTACTAGGGAGAAAACTGTTTAGAACAGCGCCACCTCCTGGCTATCTTAGACTCTTCCGGCGGTGAAACAGACGTGCTTGTCGACGCGCACCCGGCCAATAGGGAACGGAAAAATGCGGCCGCGCCCGTGACAACAGTCACAGGTGTCACCTCCTCTCGGCCAGTGTTGCCACCTCCAAAGAAAAAATTGTACTAGATTGGGACTTTTCAGCGTAATAGATTTAACGTCATTGTAATAGGTAATGATGTGTCGCTTATTGTTGACGGGGGGGGGGGGGGGGGGGGGGGGGGGTTGTACAATCAAACCAGCCTCACGCAAGGTCTATAAAAGAGAGGTTATCCATTTGCTATCTTTCCTATAGTCCACTTCATATACCCCCCTCGGATCCCTATATGCTCTATTTGCGTGACGTCACTAGAGTCCCGGCTATCTTCGCAGTTCGCATCACGTCGCATACATCGCTCGTTTACTTTGTTCGAAGATACGCGCGGACTCTAGTGACGTCACGATACCCTTTACCCCTCAAATTGAGAAATCCCGTCTTTGGATAACCTTACTATTTTATAGACCTTGAGCCTCACGTACCGCCTGTGAAAGAAAAAAAAATACAAGCGTTTATAATAAGAAAATACCTTTATATCTTTGCCTCTAGTCGAACACATTAACCATTATATATAGCGTTAAATAAACACAAGGAACAAGGTAAAAATCAATTAAAGTGAAATTGTAATAGATTTTGGACAAATGTAATAGGGTAATAGATTTTATGCTAGAGTAATAGAACTATTACAATTGTAATAGGGGTGGCAACACTGCTCTCGGCGGCCTTGTGTAGGGTTGCCAACATTGTGCCTATGCTGACCCGGAGAAAAATAATTTTATTATGGAACATAAGTTTAAATTGATATCAACCGCCACAAAAATGTGCGGCTTCGAGTTATTTCAATTAATGTCTACTACTTTTCCCTCTTTTCGTTTCTGCCTCTTATTGTAGATATTTTTACCTCACAACCAACATGAGACAAAATGTCTGACAATCATGTGTTCTTGCTTGAAGTAATTATCTACACGTTCCCTAACTAATTTAAAATTTTTGTTTTATTCCGACAATATTGGCGTTTTGTATAAACGCCCATAATAAATGTGTCTCTAGTCAAAAATGATAACTATATCTCTCAGTCTTTGTAAATATATAGTCCAACTAATAATAAAATTTTCAAATAAAGTTATCGCTGTCATCATTTCCATGATTTAAAAAATACTGTTTTATGGCAGACCAGTATGACACTAGACCAGCCCAGTGTGAACTGCATTGGACAAACTCAAACATATTGTTGGGACATTTCTTATCAGCTGAACAACATACATATTAAATTAATCAACGAAAGTACAAAACATATTTTCTTAAGTAATGTATCATTACTAAATTTAGAATTCCGACAAACAAAATTACTACCTTTAAATAATAACCGTCCTTTTGAGACCCATTATTGATATTAAATATGTCTCAGTCTATGATCATCGAGGCAGGATACAATCTTATGCGTTCGTCGTACCGCTACAGAATTCCTACTGTAATTACTAGACATGTGACAAAATCTAAAAATGCTACAATTGCTACTTTCAAAGTTTCTCACATGCTCTCAAAAAGTAAAATTAAATTGTTGTGAAGATTGAGTACTAGTGTGCTTCTTATTTTGAGAAAAATTCCTTATTTTCAAGGGAAATCGCTGCAATAACAATTACTGTATTATCATAATTTTTTTAAAATATTTGTGGGTTGCTACAGTTTCTCAAAAGATCGTAGCCCGGAGAATGGTCGCCAAACCCAGAGTCTCCGGGTCAAAATGACCATGTTGGCAACCCTAACACATGTATAGAGTTAGCATATTTCCGCATAACTAGTACAAAAGAGACACCTATAAAAATTTTGACAATAATAATTTAACAGTACAAATTGTATGCATAATAAATAATAATAGAACGGTATTCTGTAAGCATTTGATAAAATATTTTACCAATTCCAAAACTAGGTTAATAATATGGGGACATACAGCGGAATGTAAATATTAAATAAATCAAAAATTACAGCCACATCCTGGATTTGAACCAGGAACAATTATTCCCAAAATATTTGTGGAATACAAAAAATATTTCAGCAAGGCAACAAATTACGTGTGCATTGTAAAAAATAAATGTGCAATATATTTTTATACATATACAACGGAAAACTAATTGTGTATTTATATATTTTAATCTTCCTTTCATAATATATTTGTACACTTAACTAAATGTGAAAAAAATATATTCCCAATAGTTTAAATAAATCAGCACTTGAAAATATTTTAGGCGCATTCATTAATCAAAATTGTACAATGAGAAAATTATAATGCACCCTAGAAAGGATATAATGTGCATTATGTACTGCAACCTGTCGCACACATACAGTAAGCGCGTAAAGTACCTATGGAAAAATGGGAAAATTTCAGACGTTTTATCATTTTAAAAAATTTTGTAGACGTCAATTAGCGTTATTAAGAGGCATAGTTGGGAAAAAATGTAAAAAAAGCGATTTTGGTAATTTTTACAAATTTATACCACCTGAACCCATTGTCCTACAAACCTCAAAATAGTCTCATGGAAAACCTTAATCCTCAAAGTTTGGTCACAGATGTTCAAGCGTTTAAATCGATTATTTCTTAACTGATGTGGAGGCGTGTCCGGAAGTATTATAAAAAAAACGCAATAGTCTGACGTGAATGCAACTTTCAAACTCAGATTCATATTCAGCGCATATAAATCAATTGAAAATGGCTATACTCATTCCATAACAAATACTACCCTAATTTGCAACTACCTATTTGTACTGCCACACTCGAAAACAGCTGATTTCGTTCGAGGTTGGAGTACCGCTATGGTGCTTTGCCGCTGTAGTGCGGCAAAGTACAAAATACAAATTTAAAATAAACTAAGATCACCAATTTGATTGTTTGTTGAAAAGGAATATCTACCCGTTGTTATATCTAATTCCAAAAACGATAAATTGAGAAAATTGTAACTAAAGTATAGCGATGAGTGTAGTTGTATTTTAGTTTGTTGGAAAGCATGTGACATTTACAGCGTAATGAACACATATATTTCGTCAGAATTTGATTAGTTTTTTAAAGATTGACGTTTCGTCAAAGTGCTGCCATCGTAATATTTCCTATAAAGTAATAGTACTTTCGGCACTTGTAACATTAATAACTATTAAAACAATGCACATATACCGGGTGGTCGTTTTAACTTGAGGCTCCTAAATATCTCGTGAAATATGCATGGTACGACAAAAGTGTCTTAAATAAAGTTATAGGACTCAAAGGGGGAAATGAGATGACGATATCAGCTTCATTGCAGATGGCGCTGCAATCGGTGAAAATGAGGCTAACTTCATTTTTTTAAATGGAATACTAAAATTTTTTATCAAATTATGACTACGCTAAATAAGAAGAACCTTTTGTCTGAAACTTTTTTTCGTACGATGATTTTTTTTCGTGCGTGAACAAACCCTATGCGCATGACGGCGCAACGCGCGAGATGCCAATACATGTCCCGGTTACGCACATACCTTCCTACGTTGTACCATGAGTGTCTACTCAGCCGACGCTTTGACTGCCAGACGGCGAGCGCATCCCATGCAGTGGCAGCGGTCGTAACTACCGCAGCCGCCACAAAGTTCCATCGTCAATAAATTCTAATAGATGCATCGTAAGAAAAAAAATTTCAGACAAAAGATTTTTCTTATTTAGCGGAAAATCATAATTTGATAAAAAAATTGGGTATTCCCATTTAAAAAAATGAAGCTAGCCTCATTTTCACCGATTGCAGCGCCATCTGCAATGAAACTGATATCGTCATTTCATTTCCCCCTTTGAGTCTTACAAGTTTATTCAAACCACTTTTGTCGTACCATGCATATTTTTCTTTTTTTTTTTTTGGGGGGGGGGGGGTGTTGCCATGTGCACAAAGCCTGTGGCTTGTCTGTGCGGCAGTCGGGGAGACGAAGTATTAGAAAAATCCCCTGCCTAACCTGGGCTTGAACCTCTTGAACCTCCGCTCCGAATTTCACGAGATATTTAGGAGTCTCAAGTTAAAACGACCACCCGGTATATTCAAATAATGCACGCTTAAATAGCACCCATAATTTAATAGAAATGAGTACACGAATATTTATTTTTTTGTATTTATATTGCCAATCTGTTGTTGAACTTCTTATGTGTGTGGTTAGGTAATATATTTTTTGCATAATTTGAAACCTTGAAGTGTATAAAATATGACCCTCAAACGTTTTTTTTTTACTTTCGCAAGTTTTATGATTTTACAGCCTATATACAGAGTTAGCCAAAATTACCGGATCACAAAACTTTTTAGCTATAAACAAGTTAATGTTTAAATATATTTTCAATATAAAGGGGTACTCATTGTATTATAGAAATTAGGTGACCTTTCCGTTTTTTCCCGATTTAGGTGTTCAGGTAACTTTGACTATTTTTGGTCAATAGCTTATAATTAACAAAAATGCATTTTATAAAAATTAGATTACTATAACAAATTCTTTGAATTAATCTTAGAATTAAAAATTTTTAATTTGTTTCTATATAAAAATGAAACGGTTACTAAGTTTCTATGATAAAATGCGCATCTGTATATTAAAAATATATTTAAACGATAGCTTGTTTAAAGCCAACAAACTTTTGTTTGAGCAATTACTTGAAATTTCTTATGATTAGAGAATTATTTAGGTGTTTCGGTAATTTTGGCTAAATTCTCCAGTCCAAATTTCCTGCATTATAGCTTTAAAGTTGGAATGTAACATTTTTATACAGTGTAGAAAACGAGAGATCTAGGTGCTTATGTTGAGTATAATGAGTATATTTCAATGAATTCATATACACAAGAAATTTTAAAAAGTATATTGTTTCTATGTATATGGTCGACCTCAAAATTCAAATAACAGCCATTGTGTCAATTTACAACTTATTTAACTAAATGTTGGTTTAGTCTCCAATAAATTTCTACTAGTTTCATTGTTTTGAAGTATTAATTTCTGATGATTCTACATAAAAAGGCTAGGCATTGAAGGACTCTAAATGCATAACGGGAAATTGGAGAAAATCAAACCCGGTTGACGTAATTCGAAAGGCAGGAAATCCAAGCGACCCACTCAGCAACATAACATGACAAGCCCACGATGTAAAGCACAGATATCCAAATAAAAATGATTACTATTCTGCTCTCTAATAAGTAATATTTTCATCAACATTTTGTTTACTCATTTCTTTTCTCATTAACCGTTTTGCAGTCGCAGCAAGAATATCTCATATACCAGGTGTCACTCTACCACCGAATGCCGACTGGGATAAATAAAATGCGTGATGCAGGGTTCTTGTTTAAAAAAAGCTGTCTCGTCCAATAATTATTACTGTCCAATTACCCATTTACTGTCCTATTACCCAACCTTGTACAAGGAAAAAACATAGTCAAAACATCATCAATTTTTAGCAGAATGAACATAACAGTATACAAGAACTGCTTTAGAGTCTTACTTGTTAATACAATGCAATCTGACACTAATGACAATCTTTTTAATGAGAAAGTAAACATTGGTCTAAAATAGGTTTTAAAAATCGATGAAGCAGGAATTTTATGGAAACGTATAAAATGCACTTACGTCAACTCAGATGTCGCTTGTTCGTTAACCAATTCCATGCCGTCCATCTCCTCTTTTTTAACAGCGGCTATTAAGAAATTTTTAATGCAAGTTAGACTTCAAAAGTCACTGTAATAAATTAATAAGCTTACTCGGGTCTACGCATAATCTGTCATCGGGATTCTCAATGTTTTTGCACAGGTTAACATGGTTTGTTAAAAACTTTTCTTCGCCAAAGTTGAACCCACATATACTGCGAACCGAAGGCAAGTCCTCAATAACATCGGTTACTTCTTGCTTGATTGACGGTTGTTGTTGAAGCAAACTCATATTTCCTTTTAAATTTCCACAAACCTACAAAACACGGTTAATATACTATAAGACTTCTAAATTTGTATATTGCTAGATTTAATTATTGTAATATATACTTACAAATTATCTCCAAAATATGTGCGGCTCAGCTTCTTCTAAACAAAATGGCGGAATCAGGCGGAATTACTGCTTATGCGGCTAGCTATTCCAATCAATTCTAGGAAGCTGCAATGGATTCTACGTTAATTGTTTGCTACTCGGTAGAGATGGCGGTATAATGATAATTCGTTTTCAGATTTATTATTTTGTAGAAGAACAAACGAAAAGAATAAACGTAAACTTGGTATAGAATACGTAGGTTCCAAACGAAGAGATTTGTAGTAAAAATGTAAGCTGACACGTGATATTTTTGATGACACTCAATAGATGTATGGGTTCTCAGAGTTAGAGGGATATTTTTGTTGAATATTTAATACAAAATAAAGGCTGTCTCAATAAGAGCAGCATTGTACTGGAATATTTATTGATTTATAATGTAGACATAAGGGAATTATGAATTGAATAATGCAACCAGTAAAACAAGGCCGGGGCGGCCTTGTTACAAATGAGCCTTGTCGCTGAAAATTATTTTGTCCACCAAGTCGGCATTCACTATTTGTTGTTCAATGGTCTAATTAGTGAACTCTCTTCGTGTTGTGCATGGTCTGGTGGGAGAACTTATTGAACAGGGCCGGCCCTAGGCGGTAGGCAAGGTAGGCAACTGCCTACGGCGGCAAAGTTTAGGGGCGGCAAAACCAACTGAACTACAATTTAAAAAAAGCTCTAAAATATTGCATACATGCCGGACAGACGTGTCTGTCCGGCTGTCTTGTCTCGTGTACATGTTTACAAGAATTTTAAATGTTTATAGTTTGCAGTTTGGATGATTGTAAGCGCTTACTCCGATAACTTGACCATTTAGGCTGATGATGGCTCCACCTTGAGTCGAAACCGGTACCTATTACAATAAACTCATCAAAGGATTAAGAGGTGTTTTTTAATATCCCAATATACAAAAACCTTTGAAAATGGACTACTATTTGAATGAACTATTAGGTTCCTATTGCTGTAAAAACATAGATGCTATACACGGTGATGTTAGCACATATAGTAAATTTTTTACGTTTTCAAATTACTCAGAAAAATATGCAACAATTAGCTAGTATCTAAAAATTATTCACAACTTTTCCATTACTCAGTTTTTCATTATTGTTCGATTTATTTATGGTAGATATATTTGTCAGTTTATTAAATAAAATATTTAACAAGAACACTAAAAAGCACTAATCCACGTACTAACCCTGTATTTTTTTAATTTACGGATAATTGGGTCACCCTCTTAATCGGGACAAAATGTACTACTCCCGATGTGTCCCGATTAAGTGGAATTGACTGTATTTTAAAGAATTTTTTGCTTAAAATCGCTCCAGCGCACGTTAAGACGATTGAAGTGGTTTACCCTATCGCAGGGCATTCCTTCCTACCATCTGACTACGTTTTCGGCCGCATAGAAAAGAAGATAACGAAAAACAGTGATAGACCCCGCAAGAATATACAGCCATTCTTGCTCAGCAAGGAACCAGTTGCTTTTTGCTTCCTGGGAACGTACTGGTTACTTCAAAGCAGCTGTTTCCTCTCTTTTGCACATCACAGGACAGTGGCAACTGGCATTTTACATTTTTAGCTTGTAAACGATTTTTGCTCTCAGGAACAAGATGAAAACTCGGCACTTCCACAGAGAAACCCTTTCTCTGTGGCTACTGGCGTCCCTGGTGCTCCAGCAAAGATAAATAACGTGAACAATTCGCTCACCAAACATTTTGGAGATCAGTGGATGGCCATCGAATTCCTCAAATATTATACATAGAGAGGACATATATATATATATATATATATATAATCATGTTCATAAGTATGTCATTATTATGTTTTTCTACTTTGCATTTACAATGCACACATTGCAACAGTGTTTTCGGTGTTACAATTAACAAATTGTAACATCGTTTTTAGTAACATTTTTCTAAGATTGGTACACACTGACACAGTATACATTGATTGTAGATATCAAAAACATATGTTAAACGTACAACACATAACCACACACTCTCTCTTTTTATATACGTGTAGCCAGAGATTAGTAAAAAAAGATAGGAAACGGCCATAAGCCACCTATGGTGAAATTCGACCACATTTTAACTGGTTAACATCTGAGACGTTAGGTGGCGGCACGGTGGCGCTCTGGGCGATTAACGGCGGGATGTGGCGATAAATTTGAATTTGTGTGCATTTCTTATATGCTTTATTTTTATTTGTACATTATATATTAAATATCAATAACAAATAAGAACAGTGTTACTAAAGTAATTCAACACTAAGCTATACCAACACCAATAGAAAGCTTAGGTTCATTACTGCAGCTGACCTGCTGCTCTTCTCTGCTGTTCGTAGCAACATCCATATTATATGCAGAAAGTAAAAGTACAGCTCCTGATTTGAAAAGCAAAAGCATCTTTATTTACTAATCTCTGCATGTAGCCTGCTATAGTATGGCCAAAGGATTGGGGCTTTGTTAGTTTCGCTGTGTTCATCAAAATACGCCAGCATAACATTTCGGTGATGTTTTGCGACTCGGGTAAGTGATCGTCATCATTCTTTTCAAGTAAACATCAAATACCCTTTTCAGATATAATTCAAGGACCACATGTACTTTAATAAGGTATTATACGATCAAACCCGCAACGTAGATATGAACGATTTTAATTACTAGCTGTTGCGAGACTGTATATGCCCAATAGATGGTTTATTAAATATCAACATACACGTAGGAAACTATGGTACATTTAAAGTGTTCAATATTTTAAAGTTTTTTTTTTCAAGTTTTCGGTAACATTTTGGGCCGAATTCTGCTCGTTTCAATACCGTATTCGTTTTGTCCGTCGATTTTGACTTCGTCTTAGTTCTGGTTCTGTGCAACTGATTTGTATTACCTCCATCACATGTAATTTTACTAAGTATAGTTTATTTGAATAAATTGTTACACCGAAATTAGAATTTGGTTACAATTATAAGCCAGTGGTACTAGGTAGAAACTGCTATTAAATGTTAACCGTAATAACAATTCTTTACTAATTGCTTATTCCTTGAAGTAACTAATCAGTTACCGCAAAACACGACTATTCAGATTATTATACTTATGAAACCACTCTTTTAAAGTTACTTTTTAGGTTATGTTTCATGTATTTATCACAGTAGGGTTAAGTGTTGCCCCAAGCTCCATTATGATCATAGTTGCGAGATTGCTGATTATTTATTAAAACTTGTAGGCTAAAGTAGAGTAAAATTATTCACAATTAGATTTTGTCATGATTTTATCCCATGCTTACAAAGTTTACAGTTACTTACAGTCAGGGCCGGCGCGTGCTATTTTTCTTGTGTGTGCAAAAAAATGTTTGGCGCCCTTGTGAAAAATATCGTTCCATCGGTTATATGGCACGATTACAATACTTTCCTTTTACAAGGTGTCCCCAACATTATTTTCTATACGCATATTTGTTTTTTTTCAGTTCCTTAAGTTACAGTCGTTTGCAATATTCAGAAAACAACTAAAAATAAAATACATATGAAACAATTTATAAGTAAAAACAATAAAAATTATAATATTATATTGAATAAACATAAGAATAAACTAAAATCGATATCAAACTTTTTACTGACATTTTTTAGAAAGTAAATGTTATTCTTTTAAGCAGTTTAATATGAGCTCAATTCCATAAGAACTTGTAAAGTGCCTGTCACAACACACAAGAAGGAGTGTTAGCGCTGAAATAAAAAATAATAGAGATCTGAAATTTTATAATTGGCAATTAGAATCTAACAGTACTAGGGAATCTCACAAAAATTGTCGTCATTTTTTAATTCATGTGTGACATAACAAAACGTCTTTTTTTTAAAAAGAATTAACAATAAAAGTACCAAAGAAATTAAAAGCAGGCCAAGAAATCAAAATAACTTAAGAACCCCTTAAAATCTTTAGTACAATGATGGAATTATTTTAACTTCGGAGTATTGCTGTTTAAAAAACAAGACGGCGCAAGAAAAACACCAACAAAATTATTAAGAATATTTTTTTCACAGATTTTCATATTTATGTTCAAATTAAAAATATCAAGTTAACAGCTTGCGATGTGATTAAGAAAATGTATTTATGACAGTTTTCTTCAAGTACTTTGAATCTAATTTTGATTATTCTTATTAATGACACAATGACACTCGTAGTGGATTATATGGTTACTCTAGTTATTACACATGAAATATAATGCAGCCAGCCAAACATTTTCATAACAACTGGAATTATTTTTTAACTTCATTAAATTGGATACTTGATACGGTTGTGGGTTTTAAATTTTAAAACATCACAATAAACATGTGTTCCCTCTTTGTACCTCAATCCGAGGAGACATACTGTATATTTATTTGAAGGGAACTCTCTCAGCTTTAGTTTTTGCAAATTCTTCTAGTAGTGGATATTCACTGACGGCGATTGCCTTTAAACGGAAATAATAGCGAAACCATTCCATTTTCCTGGTAATGTAGGTAGATGTTTAGTTTATTTAGCACGTATTTTTTACTACTGCAAATCTAGAAAGTGAACCAGGTAAAGTTAATGCAAGTCTGCATTTGGGTAAATCATCACTGTTTAATCATCATCATTAATTTTAATATAAACACATATCTCCAAGTTATTTTTAAGATCTTTTGGGGTTATTAATGCCAGTTTGCCAGGATTTTGTATAATTAAACCTAGTTCACGATTTTAATTGGCATTGAAAAATTCAGCTTTTAGGCGCCTTTTTATCACGGCGCCTGTGTGCACCGCACACTTCGCACACGCCTGCCCTGCTTACAAAACCGCCACGTGGTACTCGCAAAATACCCTAGATTCTAATTTAGTGCAATTTCTAAATTTATATAAAATTAATGACGCAAAGTAGACAAAATTGTATATTACTCAGTTTCCAGCGCTTTCACTTAGCACTAAGAGTAAATACATGTATTTGGATCTGACAGTTCAGCCGCCGCTGGCGCTTAGTCTCGGCGCCGGCAGCACAAGTAGCTTTGGCTAGAACCGGCTGAACGCACCCTTTGCTTTTTAGGCTAAATAACCTCTTCCAATATGTAAACAAAAACCATAAATAAAACAAAAAATTATTTTAATATATTTTATTGTATGTATATCATCTGTACATATCTAACCCTAGATAACCCCACATATCTAACTATAACAAAAATTTGGGTTTGTTTATAAGAGCATTCATAACCTCAATTCACATTAAAGAAGTCCCACGACTATTGTCTGACATATTGACCACGGATAAAACAATTTCTTTACTTTACTTTTCAAAACTATAAATATCGACTTGGCATCAAAAAGGTGACTTTTATTTAAGAACTAAACCCTAAACAGTTATCTTAATACTCTAAGTACATCCAGTTATTAAAATTAGGCCATCTTGACAAGGCACATTTCCGCTGAACTCAGGAGGGGAACTACTAGGATATTGTTTTACTTGAACTAGAAACGTAACCTCAACCTCCAATCACATACAGATCATACCTGTTGTTTTCCTCCTGAATGCTTTCTCAAATTCCTTTGTTATATTACTACTATGTTACAATGTATTTACTTTAGTGTTAGCTCGCCTGTATGTGTTCTCGAATGATGTATAAGTTGCTGACTTTGTGCACACCTATAATCACATAAGATGCATTTAAATTTCTTCTCTCCTGTATGTGTTGTCATATGCTGGATAACATGAGCCTTACGTGCACTAGCATAATCACATATGGCACATTTAAATGGTTTCTCGCCTGTATGCGTTCTATTATGCATTATAAGAAAAGTTTTCCGTGCACAGGTAAAATCACAGAAGGTGCATTTAAATGGTTTCACTCCTGTATGCGTACTCATATGCGTTGTTAGATTACTTTTACTTACACTAGAATAATCACATATGGTGCATTTAAATGGTTTCTCGCCTGTATGTGTTCTCATATGCCTTATAAGATGATTACTTTGTGCACAGCTATAATCACATAAGGTGCATTTAAATGGTTTCGCTTCTCTATGAGTACTGATATGCGTCGTTAGATTACTATTACTTACACTAGCATAATCACATATGCTGCATTTAAATGGTTTCACGCCTGTATGTGTTCTCATATGCTGAGTGAGGTGAGGCTTGTGTGCACTAGCATAATTACATATGGTGCATTTAAATTGTTTCTCTCCTGTATGCCTTCTGATATGCCTTGTTAGATTACTACTATCTACACAAGCATAATCACATACGGTGCATTTAAATAGTCTCTCACCTGTATGTGTTCTCTTATGCCTTGTAAGATGATGACTTTGTGCAGAAGCATAATCACATAAAGTGCATTTAAATGGTTTTTCGCCTGTATTTGTTCTCACAGGGTCACAAACTTCGTCATGTGCCTTAGGATGTGTTGGTTGTACAGCTGTGTCGTCATACTTGCAACACAGAAAGACTTCCTCCAATGTTTCTGCCTTCGGAGCATCTATGGATTGTCCGTATACCGCTACAGCAGTTTCAGTCAATTCCATATCCTCATCTTTGATGTCGAATCTGAAAAATATGAAACCACAATAAGCAATACTGCCATTTACTATACTCAGTTCATGTTAAGGGTCCTGTCTCAATTCATACAGCGAACTGTAGCAAACTTCTCTCCCAAGCTTCGACATAAAAATATCCCCAGATGTAATGGTGCTACCCTAAACATGTCCGTTTTTATTTGGTATTTATTAATTTGACGTTTGGTATAACCTAAAGAATTTAATGTATTGCTTCCGAATCAGTTATCATTTGCCCGACAACTTTTTAGTTGGTCTGTGCAATTTACAAATAACGGAAGAAGCAGAGTACTCCGTCCGGTGCTGCAATGGGCGCGCGCTCCGAGCAACAAGTGGTAGAAAGCCTTCAAAGTTTCTGAATTTTCTCTATATGGTCTTAAAAGAAAAGGTTCCAAATTTTATTTGATCCTACATATAAACATCTATTACATAACGTTACTGTTTTGCATGTGCTCAAATGTAGCAAAAACGCGTCTTTTTGCAT
The DNA here is from genome assembly GCA_964023965.1 of Melinopterus prodromus. Classification (NCBI taxonomy): domain Eukaryota; kingdom Metazoa; phylum Arthropoda; class Insecta; order Coleoptera; family Scarabaeidae; genus Melinopterus; species Melinopterus prodromus. Next base: position 34,087,928 of record OZ030395.1, read on the forward strand.
CTTTTACATTGTTTTTTGGGAAAACTAGAGCCAATTCACAATTGGTATGTTCAGATTCTGATTCCTGGGAAAAGATTCTATCCGAATCAGTTGTCATTTGTCCGGCAAAATTTCAAGCCCCCACCCGTACAAAGTTTCCAATTTAATGAAGTTAAAAAATAATTCCCGTTTGTATGAAAATTTTTAGCTGGCCGCATTATATTTCATATTCAATAGCTAGAGTAACCATATAATTAATCTACTACGTGTGTCATTAGTAACAATAATCAAAATTAGATTCAAAGTACTCGAAGAAAACTGCCATAAATACATTTTCTTAATCATGTTGCAAACTGTTAACTTGATACTTTTAATTTAAACATAAATATAAAAATCTATGAGAAAAATATTCTAAATCATTTTGTTGTTCTTTTTCTTGCACCGCTTTGTTTTTTAAACAGCTATAATCCAAAGTTAAAATAATCCCATGAAATAAAACCTCATCTAATTGTACTAAAGATTTTAAGGGGTTCTTAAGTTATTTTGATTTCTTAGCCTGCTTTTAATTTCTTTGGTGCTTTTAATGTTAATTCTTTTAAAAAAAGAGACGTTTTGTTATGTCATATATGAATTAAATAATGACGAAAATTTTTATGTTATTCCCTAGTAGTGTTCGATTCTAATCGCAAATTATAATATTTCAGATCTCTATTATTATTTGTTTCAGTGATAACACTCCTTCTTGTGTCGCGTCACAGGCACTTCACAAGTTCTTAAGGAATTAGGCTCATTAAAAGAATAACATTTGCTTTCTAAACAAAGTCAGTAAAAATTTCATATGGATTTTAGTTTGTTCTTTTATAATTTTTATTGTTTTTACTTATTACGGTGTTATTTTTCGAATACGCATTATATCATATGTATTTTACTTTTAGTTGTTTTGTAATAACTGAACTTTTTCCAAAGGTCGCCAAAATTTTTTTTGCACACACAAGAAAATTATCACGCGCCGGCCCTGCATGTATAATGTTCGTATGTTTCCGCGTAACGAGTACACAACAGCACACCTATAAAACGTTGGACACTATTAATTTAATAGAAGCAGACTATTTTTACAAATAGTCTGCTTCTGGGAATCTCAATCATTTCGTTCAATATAAGGTCAGGGGAGTCAATATGATGTTTACAAATTTCAAACTCTTCCATCAGGTGCATCTTTTTAGATTTCTTCATCTCATGAAGGAGTTTGACATTGGCTGTGTCTATCTTATGTGTAGTCTCTTGTATGTGTTTGAATACACTTGAATTGCTATCTTTTATATATTCTTTAAAACAGATATTCAGATTGCGACTACATTGTCCAATATAAAATTTGGAGCATTCAGCACATGTAATTTTGTAAATACTGTGTAATACTATGTAATTTTGTTTTCTCATGGTTGTTGTTTTGCAGTAGTTTGAACGCGCTGATTTACCGTGTGTGTTGTCTACACTAAATTATAACAAGACCTAACCTCTCATGTCGGACACATTTCCTGTAATTTTATCGCATTGACGGTATGTTATATTTATAGTTTTTGTTATAATTGTAAATTTGTATTGTATACCTATCGTAGTCTATACTGACGTCTACTTTTCGTTTTTTAGCTTAGCCTGATCACGAATGTAATTCGAAACTAGTAGCCGAAAGGCCCCCAAAAATAATTGGAAAACGCTTTGTGTTTTATTTTTTTCTACTTCACACCAATGTCAATGGAGAACTTCATAGCCACATCAGATTTAAGAACATAGTTACACTAATTTTGGTTCCGTAAAAACCAAGGTGGGAAGACTATCGCAAATGGTCAAGTTTTAATTGCACGCTATTGTCCTTCTTATTATGAAATATGATGCGTTTTCAAATAGGTACTTGGGATGCAGAATGGACCACCCAGCATAGAAATACGTTATACGTGCTAGTGCCGTATTTTAAGATGCATAACTTGAAAGCGCCAACTCGTACTTAAACAATGTATACACAAAACACATTTTATATAGAGAATTAAAAGATCTAGAAATTTCCTTTAGAAAAAGCATTGTTGTCGCATCAATAAAAAATCCAATTCGGTCATCTTTGACCGTGAATAACTCGCCACCCAGTGTTACGCTGGATTTTGTTTGTTCTGTTTTTGTTGATAAATTACATTAAATTCAGTTGTTTGTTTGCTGCTGGCGCCATCTGTTGAGTTGCGTTCGAACTCATCGGTGTTAGGCATCTATGTTGCCGACCTTGCCTGTACCAAATTAAGTTATTTTCTCAGATTTAGCCAGGGTTTTGCGTTTTGATTTTGTGATAACCTTGTTAGGGGTAATGTTCTGTACATTTTGACGGCTCATTTGTGGGAGTTGGTTTGGTTTTTGCGCTAATTGTTTGTACCGCGTAATGGCGATTTTCTGTTCATTTATGATGAGCCAGACGCCGGTAGGTTGGCCTATTGGGTAATCCAACGTGCTGTATCGTTTGGTTATATCAGTTTTTACTTTTGTGGCCTCCCGGAGTAGCTGGAGAGATGTACGCCCTTTTAATTTTTTTTATGTCGCACTTCGTGTTGTGTGCAGACGCCCTGGTTGGATTTAATGTGAGATTTTACGTTTAATGGCGATCCAGCATTAGTTAAAGTGTTCCTGGTTAATTTCGTTAAATTTCGTAGTATAATTAATTAGTGGCGTAATTTTGGTTTAGTTCCGACCTGGCCAATAGAGCGCCAAGTGGCGCTGGGACCGCGTTCTAGAGTCGAGAATCATGCCCCTCCTCTCTTGAAACAGTACATTTTTGACCGCTTAGAGAACCTGTTGCTGCTCTACGATTGCTCCGTCGTTCTGGTCTTTTCCTTCTGTGTAGTTTGAGATTCGGTGTATATCGCTCGATTTGGGAGCGAACCGATCTTCGAACGTCGCCGCTGTTGCGTTTATTTGAAGGAAGGGTCCATTTGGAGGTTGTATTTGCTGTTTGGAATCAACCTCGCGCATATAATTGCGGATTTTGTTGAATGACGGAAACGTTTGCGGTCAGAAAATTTGGTATTACGAGCCCTGACCACCTTGGGCTGCTAGGTTAAGGTAGAGGACACCTAGTTGAGGTACCGGTCTGTGTACAAGTTCTGATTGGCTTTTGGAACAGGAATTGGTAGTCGTGGGACCTTTGGCACGGAGTATTGATGTCCAAAGGCGGGCTGTGTTGCCGGCGACTTGAGATTATCGTCCAGCGAGGACCGTCGAGAAGTACAACGGGTCTTTAGGAGCTTTGATTGTGGAACCAGGTTAGCGTATCAGTCTCTGACTCCGTTTGAACCTTTTTTTGGAGCGAGACGCTTTATTTTGTATCGGAACGTGAGCTTTTAGCGTTGACAATGAACGTCCCGGAGTTTTGTTTGTCGGAGAAGCTACGTAGACCGAGGCCTAACCTAACTTTTATTGAACGGAAGGTTTTCTAACCGCACTTCCCGGTTTGACGTTACCGTTGAATGTTTGTTACTGTTTTGTACGTCCGAGAGTTACGTAGACTGGGGCTTAACCTCAAATGTTATTGAACGGATGCAATCCTAACCTCACATTCCGATTTGCCGTTGTTTATTTGCCGGTGCTTGAAGGTTCGGAGTGTCGAAAAGCTACGTAACTCAGTCGGAGTTCAACGTTGTCAACTTGTGTCACTGTTCTTCGCCTTCAGCGATTATTTTTGATTAAACGTTTTTTATTTCAATTAATTTTGGCAACTATATTCAATTATCTGTGTAATCATTTATCAACGCTTGGGTTTTATTAAATTTATAGATTTATTTGGGGTGTTTTTCCCCACTCTATCTGCGATCTCGAACAATTTGGCCATTTTGTTTACAGGTACGCGGTTTTGGTTTATTTAATTTTATTTCCTGCAATTTAGGAAATAGTACAGTGGCGTTGAGATCTGACTTGATCGAAGTGGTAGATGTCAGATTTATAATTAAGATTTTGACCTTCGTTGATGATAGCATTTTTTTTATTTAAACGTTTGGGTGAATTAGGTCACCTATGTATGTACACCGTTGGGACAAATAAACTGAGTGTACATTCCATCGTTGTTTCTCTGCCTGTGTTGATTTTATTTCAGCTCGCTTTTGCAGCCAAGCGTGTCCGTTCGCAGGGGTTTTGACTGCATGGCGCCCGTTGTGACACCTTGTGGTTATTCCTTTGACCCACGCCCTCTACTTGGGTTAGCTGACGCACCCCGGAACATACGATAAGCAGCAGGTAGGAGTTCCTCGAGTGGTTTTTCCCGTTGGAAATTTTTGAGTGAAATCAAGGTGTTACACCAGACCAATCAAAGATATTTAAAAATCCAGCTCTGAGTTTTTCCAAAGTTATTTTATTATTTGTTTTATACTGGGCTAGACGACATAGTCTAATAACAATAATCAAATTTTATTGTCTATAATTTTTTTTTCGTTTTTCCTAATTAATCTGAAAATTTCTAATGTTCTAATGTCTACAAAGTTAATGTCTTTGATATTAACAAGAAAAGACAGAAAACCACTTACATACTTGTAAGTTTGTGAATAAAAAACACAGTAATTTAGTAAAATAATAGCCATTTAAAAACCATAACAATCCTATAAACATATACATGGAGTTATATACATTATGTAGAAATACTACGCATCAATCTATAAATCAAGTGTGATAATTAAGTTAAGATCACAAAACATTTAGGTCCCTAGAGTTTTATTTAGAAAATCTGGCAAAAAAAAAATTTGTACACAAATGCTTTTTATTGACCTTTAAATTTTGTGTCCCCTCTACCTGTGCGCCTGGAGCAGTTTCCTCCCACTGGTCCCCGTAGCTACCAAGTTTCACTCTACCACCGAACGCTGACTGTAATAAATAAAAAGCGGGGTGAAGGGTTCTTAACAAAAGAAATCTGACTTATCCAATAACGATTACTGTCCAATAATTGTATGGTTTACAAAACCTGGTACAAGGAAAAAAATAGTCAAACATCGTCACAATATTTAGCCATGTGAATGTTACAGTATTCAAGAGCTGCTTCAAAGCCATCGTACTTGTTAAATCAATACAATCTGACATTAAAGACATTCCCTTTCCTGAGAAAGTAAACATTGGTCTAAGATGGGTTAAAAAATCCATAAAACAGGAATTTTCTTTAAACGGATAAAATGCACTTACGTTAATTCAGATGCCGTTTGTTCGTCAACCAATTCCGGGCTGTCCATCTCCTCGTTTTTAACAGCGGCTAACAAGAAATTTATAATGCAAGTTAGAATTTAAAAATCACAGCAATAAATCAGTAAGCTTACTCGGGTCTACGCTCAATCTTTCATCGGGATTCTCAATGTTCTGGCAGAGGTTAACATGGTTTGTTAAAACATTTTCTTCGCTAAAGTTTAAGCCACATAAACTGCAAGTCCAAGGCAAGTCCTCGATAACACCAGTTCCTTCCTGCTTGTTTGATGTTTGTTGCTGAAGTAAACTCATATTTCCTTTCAAATTTTCACAAACCTATATAACACGGTTTATAAAAAACTATAAAATTTCTACGTGTATCATACTAGGTTAAATTATTGTAATAACTATTATATGTACTTACAAACTTCGTTAAAATTGTGCAACTTCTTAGCTTCTAAAGAAAATGGCGGACTGGCTGCTACGCAAACCGGTGATTGTCAACAGAGACACCATAACCCTAACAGATACTAGGAAACTGTAATCGATTCAATTATAGTGGTATGCTACTCGCTAGAGATGGCGGTGTAATAATTTCCCGTTTTCAGATTATTTGTTTGTAAATGAATAAACGATAAAGCCTTTGTTGTATGTCGTCTTTATATTTCTTTTAATAAAACGCTACATCTTACTTGAGTTCTGTATTAAGACTGCCGTTAGTACATGCGCATAGAAATACATATATATATATATATGTGTAAAATAGGTGGCATAACCTAAGGTGCTTATGGTACTATAATATACATAAAATATCAGCAAGTATATACATATAACATCTCCCCTCTTATTAAAAGATTTTTATAACAATCTTAAACTAAATGGCCTTAATTTAACTTATTAACTAAACATTAACATTATTATTATTTAATGTTATTCTGAAATGTATGAGTATTTGTTTTTAACAATACGTCCTGATCTAGTTTTATAACCATTCATATTTTGTAAGATATTAGGATCGCTGGATTGTGATGTTTGTGTGGGAGGATTCAATGTATTGTTAAGGGTGGAATTTAGATTTGTGGTTACACTTTCATTACTGTTGTTGTGTGATGCATAGTTGCAACCAGGGTTAATATGTCGTTCATTTCTTCTATAAATACCACCGTTCTTATCTTCTACCATATATGCTCTTGGTTCTTCATTCTTTTTGATTATTGTTCCCCTTGTCCAGTTGTCATCCGGTTTCTTTTTAAACCATATTTCTTCCCCTTCCATGAATATATTTTCGTTTCTTAAGGCATTTTTATCATACGCATTCTTATATTTTTGGATTCTATTCAAAACGGAATAATGGTCTTGTTTTAAGGTGTTTTGTGGTATTAAATTGTTGAATTGTGTCGGAATGCATGTTCGAATATTTCTTGACAATAGGATTTTTGCAGGTGAATTAGTGTCATTTCTCGGAGTATTTCTTAGATGTAACAGAGCTAGATATGGATCGCTTTGGGTTTCTTCGCATTTTTTGAACATTGTTTTTATAGCTTTCACTGCGCTCTCAGCTTTTCCATTCGACTGAGGGTAGTGCGGGCTGGACAATACATGTTTGAATTCCCATTCCTTTGCAAATGATTCAAATTCCTTCGACGTAAAGTATGTTGCTCCATCAGTGAAAACTTTCAAAGGTATTCCAAATCTTGCAAATGACGCTTTTATTTTCTTTATAACTGTTGAACTTCTCATGTCATTTAATCTTTCGGTTTCAATGTAATTTGATAAATAATCAACAATTACTATAAAATTCTGGTTTTTGTATTCAAAAAGGTCAATTCCTACATCCTGCCAAGGCAATTTTGGTGTTTCCCTTAGAATTAACTCTGTCTTTGTTTTCTTTACCTGGTATTTTTGGCAAGTAGTACATTTCTTAACATACTGTTCAATGTCTTTTTTTATGTTTGTCCAATAGATGGTATTTTTTGCTCTATTATACATTGTATTTATTCCAGGATGGCCATTGTGTAGTTTTTCCATCATTTTCTCTTTCAGCTTGTGTGGTATAAAAATTCTGTCGTTATGAAAGATTAATTCTCGATTCAAAGTAAGAGCCTTTTTATCGTCATAGTAGGGTTTTAGTTTATCGTCAATATCTTTCCGGTATTTGGGCCACTGTGAGGTGATATACAATTTAAGTTGTTGATATGTAGAGTCTCTGTCACTTTCCTCTTTAATCATGGTCCAATTTTCTTCTGTGACTGGTAACGAATTTATTAGAAGATTGACTTGTAATTCGAGGTCGTTGTACTCAGATTTTTCTTTGTCATTGGCTACATTTGCTTTGTTGAAATCTCTGGATAGAGTGTCGGCTAGGTACATAAGCTTACCTGGGGTGTATTTCATTTTAAATGTATATGGTTGTAGTCGAAGCATCATACGTTGAAGCCTGGTTGTAAGTTTGTGTAGAGGTTTTTGGTAGATGGACACTAAGGGTTTGTGGTCTGTCTCTATAATGATATCATTTCCATATATATATTGTTTAAATTTTTCACATCCAAAGACCACAGCTAACAGTTCTTTCTCCACTTGTGCATATCTTCGTTGGACTTCATTGAGAGCCTTTGACGCAAATGCTATCGGTTTCCCTTCTTGGAGTAGCGCCGCCCCTAATCCTATTGAGCTTGAGTCTACAGTCAGTGTTATCTTTGCTTTTGAGTCAAAAAATCTTAGTTCAGGCGCATTTATTACCTTTTCTTTCAACTTTTTAAAATCATTTTCTAATTGTGATGTCCACTGAAAAACTATATCATCTTTCAGTAGTTCTCGAAGATTTACTGTCAATTCAGAGAACTTTGGGATATATTTACTTAGGTAATTGAAGAATCCTAATATTCTTTGTAGTGATTTTTTATTTGTAGGAGTTTCCAGTTCTTTAACTGCTCTTATCTTTTCTTCGTCTATTCTTATTCCATTTTCATCAAATTTGTGTCCCAAAAATCTTATCTCTTTCATCTTAAATTCACACTTTGTTGGATTAAATTTAATTCCTTTGTCTCTTGCTCTCTGCAGTACCTCTAAAGTTCTTTTCTCAAGGTCCTCTGCATCATTAGCATAAATGAGGATATCGTCTTGAAATGAGACAACTCCTTCTATGTTATCAAAAGTTTGAGCTATAATCCGGTGGAATATTTCTCCAGCGCAATTTAGTCCGAATGGAAGCCTCTTAAATTTATATCTCCCAAATGGGGTCTGAAAGGTGCATATTTTCGAACTGTCCTCATCCAGGGGTATCATCCAGTAACCTGAATTTGCATCCAATTTTGTGAAATATTTGGCCCCCTTAAGCTTTGCCGTCAGTTCATCTAACGTTGGGAACGGATAATGTGCCCTTTTAATCGCTTTATTCAACTGGTGTGGATCTAAGCAAATTCTGATGGTGTTGTTTGACTTTTGTACTAATACTATATTACTAACCCATCTGGTCGGACTACTGATTGGCTCAATAATTTCCTGTCTCGTTAATCTTTCCAGTTCACGTTTCAATGTACTATGTAAGGTTAATGGGATTCTACGGTATGGAGCTACTGAGGGTTCAATCTGATTGTCTAATTCTAATATAACTGCTTCTTTAAGACATCCTATCTTTCCATTAAATAAATCTCTAAAATTGTCTAAATTTACTTGGTCCACTTTTTTAATCATTTTCAGTTTAGTACATGCATTAAGTCCTAAAATGTTACTTTTTTGTACGGTTGTTACATAAAATTTGATTTTATACATCTTATTCTTATACATACAGTCTAAGATACACACGCCATTAATAGGAATTTTGTCGTTTGTATAGGTCGTTATTAAGTCATTGGATTTCTTTATTTTATCTACCATACAGCCTAAATTCATATACTCTTTTAATGAAATAAGGTTACAATCGGCACCTGTATCTAATTTGAGCTGTAGCTCTTTATTATTTATATATAAACTTGCATGCCATTGCTTTTTATCTGAACTTAAACTACTTACATTTTTAATATTATTTATCACGTATTCTTCATTAGTGTCACTGCTCTCTGGGTCTTCTTCATGTTGGTCTTGACGAACTTCTCTTATCTTCGCCTGTGGACGCTTGAACGTTGACCCGGGCTGAGGGTATCTCGATATTGCCTGACTGCCTCGTTTTATTTTACATTTGGCTGCAAAATGGTTCCTACCTCCACAACTCTTGCACTCTTTACCAAATGCTGGACACTTTCCATACTCGTGATTTTTTCCACATTTTCCACAAGGTTCTCTTTGATAGCCTTTTTGGTAACTTTTTCTTGCATATAATACCTCTTTTTCTTCACCTTTGGGATTCTGCAACTCTTCTACCCGCTTAGACGTCAGCTCCCTTGCTCGGCACATGCTCAACGCCTTCTCTATAGTAAGATCCTCCATTTTTAATAAACTCTCCATAATATTCGCATCACGAACTCCGCACACGAATACGTCTCTCACCAACTCATCCTTTAGTGGTCCAAATTTGCAGGTTTGGCTTAGATTTTTTAATGTTGTCATATATTGTTCGTAAGTTTCGTCGGTTTTCATTTTTCTGTTGAGAAAGATGTATCGTTCGTATGTTATGTTGACTTTTAGTTTAAAGTACTCGTCAAACTTGTTTATTATTACTTTGTATGTGTATTTTTCTTCTTCTTCTAATTCAAACGATGAGAAAATTTCATCACCTGGGTCTCCCATAGCATGTAATAGCAGTGCACATTTCTTCTTCTCTGTTAAATTATCATCGTAAAATGCTTCAATGTATCTTTCAAATTTTCTTCTAAACTTTTCCCAATTGTTACTAATATTTCCCTCGTATTCCATCTTATCGCATGAACCGCATGGCTGTTGTGTTTGCATTTTGTAGGTTATCTTCTTTTCACCTTCGTATTTCTCGCTCATCCGTCTATATTTCTTATTACTTTCACTTCTATTCTAATATTCTATCTTCTTACTGGTCTTTTATCGCATTATTGCGTATTTTTACCGCTGTCACCATGTTGTATGTCGTCTTTATATTTCTTTTAATAAAACGCTACATCTTACTTGAGTTCTGTATTAAGACTGCCGTTAGTACATGCGCATAGAAATACATATATATATATATATATATATGTGTAAAATAGGTGGCATAACCTAAGGTGCTTATGGTACTATAATATACATAAAATATCAGCAAGTATATACATATAACAGCCTTATACACACTACAGCTGATAACATGTAATGTAACGTGTAACGTAAATGTGTGTACGGCGTGTTCCGTGTTACAGCGAGCATTACACTGTGTGCTCGCCGTGATCCGTCGGCAGTCGGTTTTTGTCGCGAACACAAAGGGCCCACACATTTCAGCGTGGACGTGTTTGTTGGCCCATCGGCCAACGTCGCACAAGAATCCGAGACGACTAGAAGATAATGATGAAGCTTCGGAAAGTGAGTCGCCATCATGTCCACATAAAAGAGTGCGACCTGCAGACCAAAAATTAGAAATGCTGAAACAGTCTTTTGGCATTTAAAGTTAGCACCGGATACCATAAAGACATCAAAAAGCAGCCAAGTATTTTTTCCCAATGAACAAACTAAATATTTCTGCGGTTTTATAGGTAATAAAATTAGTAAATATTCAGATACGACAACGACTGCAGTAGAACATGCTATTAATAACATCCTCTATTATGCTGACTGCGGTTACTATGAGAACATTGACAACGCCTACTTCCAGAGAACACATCTCAACTACCATAATCACAACAGCCCTTTCAACCGTCACATCCAGGATTTACTCCCACCAAAACAGCAGCACGCACAGCCACAGCAAAATCTTACACAGTCGACACCAATTCAACAATATACACAGAGATATACTGAGAAGAGTGATGCAAATATGTATAATCAAAAGCCTCCCCATTCGCTTTCCAACAACTTCATTTCCATTCAACAAGGAATACCAGTCCAGTATTATGCCCGGCAATATATCGCCGAGACACCATCTCCTCTTTCGTCTGGGCAGACATCGCTAACTCAGGATTCTCTTTTGTCGGATTTATAAGATATGGTTTAATTACTGTCATGCAGTATTATTTATTTCTATGTCCGTGATCGGTATAGCAGAATATATTATTTCTTTTTATATTTGTCATATAAAGTTAAGGTGCGTTCGCATTAGTGTTAATGGCAGTGGTAGCAGACGCCATTATAGTATTTCTAATGGAAAGTTGCTAGTGACTCAAGTTTATGTACATGCAAACTAATATGTGTCACTATCACGAAATGTGAGAAATACTATAATTTCGTATGCTACCACCGCCATTACCACCAATCGGCAGGGCCGGCCCTAGGGGGGGGGCGAAGCCGGGCGCCGCCCGAGGGCGCCGGGTGTTTTACGGGCGCCACCGGCGCCCTACCTTTTATACAAGATATGGCGAAATTTATATCACCCTTTCTAAAATTCATAAATAGCGCCCCATTAAAATTTGAGAGGCGGAAAGACAGAGATATTTAGTTTAAGAATCAGATTTATTATAAGCCTCATTGTAAAAAACAACTAAAATTTATTACAAAATCAAACAAGTAATGAATCGCTGGGCGTTTATCGCTGGGCGTTTATCGCTGGGCGTTTATCGCTGGGCGTTTATCGCCCTTTGCGCCCCACCCGTACACTAATAAAAAGATATTTAAGATCTACAATGTCTCAAGACTGACATCCGAGTTTTAGTACATAGTGACTCTGATGTAGTGACAGTGTTTCACACCAGTTTTAGTACAAAAAATCCAATACTATTACCTTTTTGTCAGTATTCTAAGGTGTCCGCAAATTTCATTAGAGCCAGCTTCCCGTAAAAGGCGCCATAACGAGCACGTTCGCGGTTTTCTGCAATTTACCGTAAAACGATCACAATTTTGCATTTTTTGCTTCTAAAAAATTGGTACATAATTTTCTACATTTTCTTAAATGCAGTGGATCTTAAATTAAACTGCAAGCGCCCCAATATAGGAGTTTTCAGTTTAAGAACCACAGTACAGTGAGCGCGTAAACAAAATCTCTAAAACGGTTTGTTATTTGAAAACATCCTCGGACTTGTCGATCTTTAACACGTCGATTAATATTTACATCAATTTTAATTTCCGATCTTCAATTGTTTTCGACTTTTGACGTCATCGAAATTTTTTTTTTAATGGCAAGCCCATATTTTTTGTACTGACATTTATAGATCTGTTAATTGGCTTAAAGGTAAATCACCAAAGTTAACGCCTTACATAAGCAAAATTTTCGAGAAAATGAAAATTAGGGTAGTATTGATAACTTCTGTTTGTTTATGGAAAGTGAATATGCGTTTTCGATTGAATTATATGCACTAAATGCAAATCTAAGGTCAAAAGATGCACGTCCGCTTATTTCGGTATTTGAGGTTTCTTTTATGGGGCCGTACGTACACTTACTTAAGATCGGGTTCGAAATGAGTAGGCAACCAAATATACTTTACAATATTATTTTGAGTTTTTCAGCGAAATGATTAGGTATTTCCATTCAAATTATACGTCGAACATAACTTGAAACCTTTGCCGATAATACAAAAAATATCCGGTTCAATTCTGTTCTGTATAGCTGACGAATTCTACGATTGTTGATGGCTATGTCGTAGTCTTCTTACATTCTACAAAAACACGCCGATATTCACAGAATTCGTGAATCCAAAACAACACTTAATGTCTATTAACAAATAACATGAACAATGCAGAACCGCTTACAAAAGGATATGAACGTTAACCCTAAACAATAATAATATTCTTTTGGCAGAGATGGTCACAATATAACTACAGTAAACTCTTAATAACTTACGCGTTAAAATAGCTGGGAACTAGAAACACAAGACAGCACAATTATTAACTTGGCCCCAAAGGGCTCTGCCCCATTTGGCACGGGTCGACGCACGACCGCTTCTCTCAAAACCCGATAGCAAAGAGAATGAATGGTTGTGTGTCTTTTCCAGCCCTTAAAATATTCTGGCGCCAAACAAGACGACCGCAGACGCTTGGCAAATACCAACCTCGATTGGACATTAAAACAAAATACACCAGCGTTCAACTTTAAATCCCGCGCGAAATCTCACTTACTACAATGTTTCTCAATTTGTGGCGCTATCAACGCATTTTATTACACTGAAAAATATTTTATTTTTCACCCGATTACTATTTACTATTTATTTGTCGATTACTGTCCAGGATATTGTCCTAAACAAGCGCAGTGAATTTGTGTTATTTCCTCGGTCTTGTTTTCGTTCTTAAGGATTTATCCACAATAAGCTGCTGTGCCGATTAACCGGTGTTCCGATTAAGCGGAATTGACTGTATATTAAAACCCAACACTTTTTCCTCTTCTTTTTGCTAATTTGAATGTACTATTTGGATGGCGCTAACTCTAGATTTTTCTGCTCTTACTCATCATAGTAAAGTTATCGACAAAAAGACACGGAACGTTAATTTCGGACATTAATAAAAGTAGTTCCCAATTATGTTTGTAGTGTTGTAATACACGCTTTGTCAGGTGACGTAACCGCTGTTTTATTTTCTTACTGTGACAACGAAAAATTTTCTACTTGCAATTTTGAAAGGGGCGCTTAGAAACATGGGTGGTATCTTTTTTTGCAATCCTAGGACTGATTAGCTGACCCAAAGTTTCAAAGTCTGTACTTGACATTCTTACAAAATTTCGATATTGACTAGACAATTCTTGAGATTTTAATTCTGCAAGCAAATTGGATCCGTTTCGTTTTTTGTATAAATTGGTACTCCACCATCTTTGCTGTTTTCGGTATGTTCTTAATTCATACATTAACATAAAGGCACCAGATGCCACGGGTAGGTGAAAAGAATACTCAGTGTTTCGTCAACGCTCGTCGAACAACTGCGGAACCAATATGAGCGGCGTTGACTCGTCGTTACAATACACTGCCCAAAAGAGACCGTCCCCGAGCATAACACGTTACATTACGTGTTACCTTACGCAGTATGGTAGATTTACCGAAAAATCGGTACGGTTGGCAACACTGCTGCAGGTTGACGGCCATCAGCGAGTAACGACATCTGTCTACTGAACTCAGCGCATCTGTCAGCAATGCGATAGATAAACTAACCAGTGTTGCCAACTTGAGGGAATTTTTCCTTTTCAGGGTTTTACGGAGGTGTATTGGGAATTAAGGAATAATTAAAGAAAAAAGGGATTTTTTGGGATCATGAGCGCAATTTTTCATTGAATCAGCACTAATAATGGTAAGAAACCTATTAACATACTACCACCATTGTTTTGACCATGCTGTGGTAAAGCAAATTTGTTCTTTATGAGACGGAGTTGGGAAAAATATCAAGAGTTAATGTATTTACACATGGATGTAAATTTCAAAATAGTTTACAGGCCAATAAAACTAATTTTTAACGCAAAGATGAGCATGTAAAACTGCGAGATGTAAAAACATACTTATTTAAAAAAATATCTGGTAAATTTGTTTAATGTTTGTATTCTTTCTTACCAAAATAAAGAGTACTCCTTATTTTAAATTTTGATGAAAAAAAACTTAAAAGGGGTTGGCAACACTGCAACTAACATCTAACCATGATTTAACCTCGAATTCTCCCATATCTCCCATAAGGCTTTTATGTAAAAGTGCGTTGACTACGTCTATATTAGGTGGATATAAACTTAAAAGTGATAATAAAACGATCTACACATTGTGGAAATCAATTTTCTTTATCATTTTATTTACGATAATACAGGCGATACAAGGTAAGCTAATGCATCGTATAGCGTTTTACATCAACATAATCTAGATTCTCACACTAAATTTGGATATTTCATAGTTTATATTCTTTCATCTTTGACTTCAAAACATTTCTAGCGTTACTATTTATTTTTATTCAGATACCTGAAGAAATATGGCTAAGTTTGAACATCCATCAATGAACCATGAAGGAACTGGTGTAATAGAAAACTTAACCCCAGTGAAGAAATTTAATTGCAGTTTATGCGGATTCAAGTTTAGCAAGGAGAAGTATTT
Organism: Melinopterus prodromus; assembly: GCA_964023965.1. Lineage (NCBI taxonomy): Eukaryota > Metazoa > Arthropoda > Insecta > Coleoptera > Scarabaeidae > Melinopterus > Melinopterus prodromus. The sequence continues at coordinate 34,103,182 of OZ030395.1, forward strand.
GTTGAATCACGTCAACTTTTGCAAGGACGTTGAAAATCCGGCTGATAGGTTGGGCGCGGAGAGACGTAAGCGCGATGCTTCTTTGTTTTGATTCTTAAACTGTAACTTACCCGTTTTTCTTTTTAGCCACTAAATCTTGTGAAGAGGAGATCTATGTTGCAAGAGAACCGATGTAAGTATTTACATTCAAGCTAAATATTAGTCATTTTTAAATAACAGTTTTGCACTATGTTGCATCTTTAGGACTAAGTATCAAACCAAGTGCCACATAGATATGTTCGTAGCAAACTAAATACGGTCATTAACCACAAATTTTCCAGGAAATTTTACGTAACAAATGTAAATGCTTATTCACTCTTATTCACTGTGTCAAGGTTTAAGCTTTCATGTTAGCTTACTTAGAGCATTCTACAACATACAATTTTTGGGATAGTTTCCACTCGGCATCAAATTTGAACTTTTTAATTTTTACGGGTGAAATTTATTCGGAAAGTTACGTGTTAGTTCAACTAACTGCAAAGGCTGCCTTCTACACAATTGGGCAATTTGTAGAGTTACAAATTTTTTATGCCTTGATAAATTAAGTCGTCTTAGATTTAAGAAATATTTTTCGCAACTTTGCACCAATTGGAAATGAGAGTTCTGTTTTTCCGTAAAAATTGTTCTTATTTGCTTATTATGCATTAAAGCGATGTATCGAAAATATCGTATGACACGTTTTAGATAATTATATAAAAAATTCTAAAAAAAATCACCAAGATCACCAACTTGGAGGACATGGATTTGGAAAGCATATTTTCAAGGTTGCTACTATAGCTTGTAAATGTATGGTAGGGGTGCGACACTTGTCCTTTTGAGCTTTTCCCTCACTATGTTACAGTGACCAGACAGTCCCAACATTTTGTCCCGAATCCCGCGAAGTTTGAAAAACATTTTTGTTAGAAAATTGCTGAACAAGTGATATGCTATACTTATTATGGTTGTTCCTATTTAATTAAAATAGTTTTTCTAATCTTATGATAAAAAGCAGTATCAGTATTTCAATTAGTGATGTTATTGTCATAGTGAAGTTGTTATTTTCTAGAAAAGAAAAATATAAAATTAGATATTATTGGTAGTGCACATTCCATAATAATTTTAAAATTAATACAATTTTTAGATTAACTTATCAACTACAAGACATTTAGCTGAATGACTATAAAACAGTAGATTCATGCCATTTGTACATGAAGATGTTTTGGTTGAAAAGCCAAGCACAAATACAATAAAGCTCATGTTGCACATTGTTGCAATGTTGCACATTGTTAGCATGGTAACAAAGGTTAAAATTCACATTAGTACAACTTGGTTTCAATTTAAAGTCAATGAAGTCAAATTATCAAAAATAACTCGAAAACTAACTTTGCACAATTTGTATTTTTTATCTTACCCTCGAAGGCCATCAAAGACCAGCAATGCAAAATACTTTTTCTATCCAATGTTTGTTCCGCAAATCTTGTTGACATATTCAGTAAAAGCAAATCTGCGTTTGTCACAAAGTACCTATGAACAGAAACAAAAACGTACAAATTCATTTATTTTTATTTTCACCTATTCATAAATTATCAATCCTAAAATGCAATCAAAATTACAGCTATAATATGTAAAAATTTTAAGAAAAAAAATTTCATATCTTTGTTTGTGTTCTTTGTAAGTCTGTGCAGAAACGGAAGAGAATTAGGATTTTTTTATTAGAATATTTGTTTGCTATACTCTTAAGAGTATAGCAACAAAGTAATTTTAAGGCTTAAGCCTTAAAATTTGTGTTATTTACTAAAAGTAAATAATTAATTTTTGTTGATGCCTCCACAACCATTTCAACATTTAGATGTTCTGTTGATGGTCAATGTTACACAGAGGTGAAATTTAGTTTAATTTATATATCTACCTAAGTGTTTATATGTTTACAATTCTGGTGTGTATAAAGAACGTACATTTAAAGAAGTTTTTTAAAGAGTAGAGTTAAAATCTTCAATTTACTGTCCTCCAAACGTAAAGCGCCGTATCAACATTCAAGTCACCATAATTTTTCTTTTATTTTTTTCAATTCAAAATATCGCATTTTTTACATTTTTATGTATTTACACTAGCCAGCATGATAACTATTTCTACCTAAAATACAGTAACTTCTTTGTACTATTAAAGTTACATTTAAGAGAAAGATGCGTTATTTCCAACAATGTAATTTTTGTGGATACCTAATGAAAGAAACTGTTTCTCATCTCAAACAATCTTTATTCAAAAGATTGAATAAACCTATATGAACATTGAATCAACCTTTCTCAATATGTACCGGTACACATTCTAAATATTTAGTTATTTTATATAAATATGGCAAAACAATTAACATCTTTATGCAAATTTTGTAGTGTTCTTTTTAATGTTAAACCACTATGTGTTGATCACCATCACCAAAACGTGTAATAATATCTGAGTACGCAAACAAAATCAAAATCATATTGCCATTATTATTTTTTCAATTTATACCCAAAAACCAAAAATTTGTCGATTTTACGATGACACCAGCATTTGGTTTTAATCACAACCTCCCCCTTTCACCGCTTATGTCGCGTTTTTTTTCTGAAGAAAATTTTGGTCACCTTACGATACAGTCATATCGACAACCAGAGGTGTTCAACTGTTTGTCGAGCCCCACGGTTTTTCATCTCTTCCAAAAGACGACACACCAATTTACGGCTGTTCTTGGGTGTAAACCCTCCCGGGGCCTCCAAGTTATTTGTCCAATATTATTTTTACTGTGATCAAATTTGTTTGCTAACATTTACCTCCCCCCACAACGTTATTCCCAACGCAACGTCTGCATCTGGAAATTGTTCCAAACTAGTACTAAATTTTCTGTGTAATGTTCTACCCTTAATATTAACTTTCCGATAGGCGACTTAACTTAATCTAACAGGCAGTCATTTATGTCTCTCCAGTGGCGTAGCTACATATTCAGCGCCCTGGAAAAAGAAAAATCACTTGTTTTCGTAAGAGTTCTGGCATTTTCGAACAATTAATTTAATTTAGAAAATAAACTGCTTCCGGGTTATGCCGTGTGTCAAGATTTGCTAATGCTGACGTTTCGCGAACCATGTTGCTCGCTTCTTCAAAGCTAATTGAATACTGAAGACCTACCAAGATAATCTCCCTTATATACCTGAATTTACACCTCACTGCGCACATCTGGAGAACCGCTCCCATGTGCTTTTTCACTTGACCGCGTTAGGATCGATTTCCAGACCCTACTGATGTCAGTACCGTCCTCGCGATTGATGTTTGTAGATTTCGATGGCTTCTCTTATAAGCCTTCGATGATAATTACCTACCCTTGCCAACATCTTCGCGTCATCGAAATTCATTGTGTGTCCCGACTCGTGGCTCGTGAATTTCGATGACGCGAAGATGTTGGCAAGGGTAGGTAATTATCATCGAAGGCTTATAAGAGAAGCCATCGAAATCTACAAACATCCTGACAACATCAATCGCGAGGACGGTACTGACATGAGTAGGGTCTGGAAATCGATCCTAACGCGGTCAAGTGAAAAAGCACGTGGATGTGCGCAGTGAGGTGTAAATTCAGGTATATAAGGGAGATTGTCTTGGTAGGTCTTCAGTATTCAATTAGCTTTGAAGAAGCGAGCAACATGGTTCGCGAAACGTCAGCATTAGCAAATCTTGACACACGGCATAACCCGGAAGCAGTTTATTTTCTAAATGATTCTGGCCGTGAAAGCCTACGTACTTATTTAATCTCACTCTACGGGGAGGATGTTTACAAACTTACCAAGGATTTTGACACTTTACGAACAAAACGAAGCAAGATGTTAACCAATCTTGCTTTTCTGAGAAGGTGTAGAGACAAAGGTGTGGTATCAACATTCCTGCGTACCAAGCACCATATCAACATCGCTGCCGCCAAGAAGATTTTGAGGAGAACGGAGACTGCCTTATTACGTGAAAGGGTACATTTTACGTACCGATCTTTACAGGACATTACAGATAAATTGCTAAAACTTCATCTCAAATTAGCAAATAGATTGTCAGCCGAAGATTGGAGTAAGCTTGATTCCACCACATGGAGAAAGGCGGTGTTCCAGTTTGACAAAGCAACTGAATCTCAAAAGAAGAAGTTTGTTAAGTTAGAAGCTAAGAAAGTTGTGACCAAATCTACTACTGTGGACAAAGTAGTTATAAATATGTCTAAACACCAACTCTCCACTGGTGAATTGTCGGTCCTAGGCAAAGGATTGAACTTTGCAATCGCACCGATAAGAATACCTAATGAGGAAATTGTTACGGAAGTAGAAGCCGCATTGTACAAAATTCCAGGTGTACAAGCAGAGGACATTCGTCAAGAGGTTTCCAGGGTAATTAGGAAAGCTACTCCGCCGAAGAGCAATATTACAAAAGAAGAGAAGTACTTTCTGAAGACCATCAAGGACAACAAGGACATCACAGTACTACCAGCGGATAAAGGGAATGGAACGGTGATATTGAACAAGGAGGACTACAACCGGAAGATGAACGATCTATTGGACCCAAATACCTACCGTAAAATTGCGAAGGACTCAACAGATAAGATAGGAAGGCGAGTGAAGGAGTTGGTTAAATCATCAACGATTCCCGAACAGGAACAAAGAGGCCTTTTTGTTCAAGCCCCTAGGGCATCGAGGATCTACGGTTTGCCAAAGATACACAAGGATAACGTACCTTTAAGACCAATCGTCAGCGCAATAGGCTCCCCAACCTATTTGTTGGCAAAATACTTGTCGAAAACCATCCAACCGTTTATAGGACAAACTACATGTTTTGTTAAGAACTCTGAACATTTTATTCAGATTTTGAAGGAAGTTGTTATTGACCCGCAGGATATACTCGTAAGTTTCGACGTAACATCACTCTTTACGTGTGTTCCGGTTAAGGAGGGGGTCGAAGGCCTTCGGACAACACTTGTTCCCCTAGGTCTACCAACCGATGTACCGGATCTTGTAGAGTATTGTCTCTCCACCACATACTTCAAGTGGGCGGGAGAGATGTATGAGCAAGTAGAGGGTGCTCCCATGGGATCTCCTCTCTCACCGGTAATCGCCAATTTTTTCATGGAATTGTTTGAAGAAAAAGCCATTAGGTCATGTCCTTACAAACCCAAGCATTGGGTCAGATATGTTGATGATACCTTTGTGGTTTGGCCACACGGTAGAGAAAAACTTACTGAGTTCCTTAGCCACCTGAACATTGTCAATCCTTCTATCAAATTCACGATGGAAATAGAAGAGGATAACCAGCTGCTTTTTTTGGATGTTCTTTAGGATGTCCCTTATATGGGCAATTTTCTTTTTTTTAAGTGATGAAAACGCATACCCTCTAATTCGTTTCCATATACTAAACCTTACTTAAATATCAAATTTTAACTTCCTACGTTAATGTTAACCCGTGCCGACAGGGCCGCAAAGTTTATGTAAATAGCGATTTTTTAACAGTTCTTAATATGTAGCTAGATCATCGCAAATATGCATATCTTAGGTAACCATTGATGAAAAGACAAATTTCAATAACGCCTTTAATCATAAAAAAATAAACTTACATAATTATTCGGGATACTTTTTTTTAAGGTCTCTTTTTTGCAGTCTGGGTACATGTTAATATGATCTTGCACACAGCGTAATAAAAACTGTTTCTGTTCTTCTTCTGCCGTAATTAAACCATGAAAAGCTTGCGTTAGCTTAACAGCTCTTTCAGCTGTGTCATTAACTGATTTTAAACAGAAAACTTTCTTTTTGGCTTCCACAAAGGCTAAATTTTCATCCCACGAAGATACGTTTTGTTGGAGAAAACTGCTGTCAACTTTTAATCGCGAAAACAAATTTTTGCTCTTGATTGATACGAAATCACTCAAAGATTTCTCTAAAACAATAAGTAAAATTAGCAGGATTTAAAATAACAGATCAAACAAAACTCTCACCGTACAAAGATACAGACATCTCTTCCTTCGAAGGAACATATTTTTTCCTAAAATCATATGTACTCTCTCTTTGTAAGTTTGCTACAATATTCGCCTTAGTTTGTGTATCAACTTCATCATCAAAGAGGGATAATACGGCTATTTCCTCTGATAAATACCACAGGTGTTGACTGAACTTGCTAAGGGCCGCGTCGGATATTAATTTGTCCACTGTTTCATATTCCTTCAAGGTCTTTAAAAAACGCAAATCTTGATTCGGCGCCTTCACCGCCAAACCGCATTCAAGCCAGGGTTTCACATAAACTGCCACAATGAATAAACAAACATCTTGCAACGCTCGTCTGTCCTCAACGGTCATTTTGAACTGAGACTGGAGCAAACATATTTTCAAGGAGTAAATTGCTCTTGCCATCCATCGTGCTTGATGCATTGCGCCAGGAGGTCTGATTTTAATTTTACTCTCGTTATCTCCTCCCAAGAAAATAACAGATAGTTCGATTAGTTCCCGATAATCATCACGTATAATGGATTTTTGCAGTTCATGGTTATAAAACGTCACCAATCCGTGAATGGTCGCGTCACAAAGATACAGTTTGACAAAATCGGTGCACGTTTCAATAGCATTAGAATTAATGTTTTCCCAGTTGTCTCTGAACTTTTTGAACAGTGGAATATCGGGACCACTAGCGACTTGGTGAATCTTTGATTGAAACACAGTTTGAAGAACCAGTTCATAAACGTGATGACGGCAAGAAAAGAGTAACAATTCTCTTTCTAGTGTTTGTTCTAAGAGCACACAAGCTCCATTGAAGCGGCCTGTATTAGACGCTGTTGTGTCACAGCACATTATTTGTACCTTATCATCGAGGTTCCATTCATATAGAGCTTTTGAAATGGCTTTAGCTTGATCTTTGCCGGAAGAGCTGTCCAGTTTTGGTACCGCTAGTAGTTGCTCCTTCTCTCCAAACGAAATAAGAATCGGCAGGCGTTCTTCTTTAGAACTTCTTACATCCAAACCCGGTAACAATTTTCCATCCCAATGCACAGTAACTACTTCAGGCACGTTATTCTGAAAATCGGATTTTATGGATTCCGCTCTATCTTTTCTCATTTGTGTTCGAATGCGTTGATAGAAGATTTGTTGATTGGGTAGTCATCGTAACTAAGACCTGGTGCTTCTATTATTGCCTGAAGTATATAAACAGAATCCCTTATGCTTATTTTACATCTGTCTAAAGCTGCAACTAACTTGGACGTGATAAAATCCTTCCTGCCTCTTTTTGTAGTAGTTGCAGATCTTACAGTTTGAGATGTGGTAGGTAAAGGTTCCTCCAGGTTTACAGATTGAGATGTCGTAGGTAAAGGTTCCTCCAGGCTTCCTTCAGAGCTGGTAGATTGATCATATAGTTCTTGAGGTGGTATAAAGCCGTGCGAAGTAGAAGATGCCATCAAGTTCTCTGAAGACATTTGCCTCACTCTCCTTTCCTCTTCTTTTAGGTTTCTCTGCCTTGCCCTTTCTTCCTTCTCAGCTAACTTCTTGTCTATACCCGCCAAGCAACATGGACGCCCTGGCTCTCTTTGCTTTTGCAAGAAATATTTATCTTCTTCTATTTTCATTCGTGCGAGTGCATCAGCGTGTGCTATATCGAATAAATTATCTAAATCCCTTTGGAAATCTTCCTCGCGGCGTTTATAAAAATCCTTTGTTTTTTTGCAGTTTTTTTGCAGCTTTCGCCAGACTTCATAAAGATTCATAACTTGCTTCACACAGTTAGGAATAGCTTTGGTAGGTATTCTAGCCTTTTCCCAGAATATAATACATTCCCGAATCACTAGATTTGCGCTTTCACTAACACTCAATTTAACTTCGCGAATGTTAAAAAATAGAACCGTGTGAACTTGACAGTTAGACGGTAATTTGGCACCCGTTATTTGGTGACTTACATCACCAACCAAGAAAATGCTCTTTTTACTTCTAAGTCCCACTGACATCTTCGAAATATAATTATAAAACAATGCGCGTTGTTTACACTACAAGCCGAAAGTGACTGTCAAATAGAGTACGAACGCGCAGCACCTGCAACGCAGTTTGTACGAATATATTTCTATGCAAGTCGGCACTGGTTGCAGTACTCCAAATAAGGTAAAAATCGATATTTAAGAGTATTTTTGAGTGTTTTAGGGTTAAATGAACACACAGACTAGGATCTATGCGTTCAAAGATAAAAACGTTGAAATATAATGGACACCTAAATTGTTACATATTAGACGCCTATTTACATAAACTTTGCGGCCCTGTCGGCACGGGTTAACATTAACGTAGGAAGTTAAAATTTGTTATTTAAGTAAGGTTTAGTATATGGAAACGAATTGGAGGGTATGCGTTTTCATCACTTCACAAAAAAAAATTGCCCATAAAAGGGACACCCTAATGTTCTGGTATACAGAACGCCAACGGGTACGCTTGGACATACTGTCTACCGCAAGAAGACACATACCGATCGGTACTTGAACGCCAAGTCGCACCACCATCCCCAACAGAAGAGACGTGTTATTAATACTCTGTTCAACAGAGCCGACATGGTGTGCGACTCTAGCAGCTTGGACGACGAACGGAAACACTTGGAGTGGGCTCTGCGTCAGAATGGATACACCAAGCCTGACATACGGGGTGTCACACAGTGAAAACCGCAAGTCTCAGAGGAGAGGCAAGAGTCAAAGGGGTTCGCTTGTTTACCATACGTAAGTGGGGTATCGGAAAGAATCGGTAGAATACTGAAGAAATCCGGTATCACGGTAAGATACAGAGCGCCAGCAAAGGTAAAGGATCTTTTACCTAACCCAAAGGATATCACACCACTCCTGATGAACGAAGGGGTATACAAGATAACATGTCAGTGTGGAACATGCTATGTATGACAGACAGGACGAAGTATCGAATGTAGAGTCAAGGAGCATAGCAGAGATACCCGGCTACGCAAGATTCAACAGTCCGCTGTTGCTCAACATTGCCACGAGTCGGGACACACAATGAATTTCGATGACGCAAAGATGTTGGCAAGGCTAGGTAATTATCATCGAAGGTTTATAAGAGAAGCCATCGAAATCTACAAACATCCTGACAACATCAATCGCGAGGACGGTACTGACATCAGTAGGGTCTGGAAATCGATCCTAGCGCGGTCAAGTGAAAAAGCACATGGGAGCGGTTCTCCAGATGTGCGCAGTGAGGTGTAAATTCAGGTATATAAGGGAGATTGTCTTGGTAGGTCTTCAGTATTCAATTAGCTTTGAAGAAGCGAGCAACATGGTTCGCGAAACGTCAGCATTAGCAAATCTTGGCACACGGCATAACCCGGAAGCAGTTTATTTTCTAAATGATTCTGGCCGTGAAAGCCTACGTACTTAATTAATTTAATGTATACCAGTTTCAATTGCAATTTTTCAATTCCAGACTGAACCAAAAATGGAGTTTATATATATAAAATCCTTCCGAAACTCAGTTTACGGCTTTATGACAATAAAAAGCACTTAGTCAACAGCTGGTTGTTTTCGATTTTTTAGTTTTAGTTTAGTTTTCTAACAAATTAAAATAACCCAATTATTTTTTAAATGTGTTCACATGTGCTTCACAAGTGTTTTATATAAATGCCGGTAATGTATTTTACTGAATTTTTCTAAAACTATATTTTACTAGCGTAGACAGTGGCGTGCCGTGCTTTTGTTCATAAGGTGTGCAGTGAAAAATAAATACTTGTAAGTGTTTAATAAAAGATAGAAAGAAGTTGCCTAAAAATGTATAAAAATTGTAAGCTTACAGTCAAAATCAAGTGCAAGAGGTACAAGGCATCAGATATCAGGCAACAGAATGATGCATCAGTGTTTTTTATATTACAATTGTGCGTTGTTTCTTGTGATTGATTTGTGTTTTTCTAGTTTCTGGCTAATGATGATTTGTTGATAAAAGCTTGTACATAAGTACCCATTCTTGCAAAATTGAGGGTGTTATTTAACTCCTATCCTTTATTAAAGATATTTACTTATATACTATTAATAACTCAATGCTCCTTTACGCATTTTAAAAAGATTTATGACATTTGCAGAAATATCCGACTTAGATTATTAGTAACATTGATTTAAACCAGAAATAAAACTGACTGTAGTGTAGGTAAAACGGAAATAAATTTAATTTAATACGACAAAACTATCATCAATAGGCACAACATGCATCATGTTATCAGCATTATTGAGTTATTAAATAAAAATCATAAAAACATGGACACAGATAATTCAAAGTTCAAAATCAACAAACACTTCCAACACAAGTTTCCAAACGCCAAACGTCAACTGTGCATCGGAGCTGCTGCGGAAATACGTTCGCCCAAAGGCGAATTTAAATTAACAAATATAAGCGAAATACTTAAAAAATCTGATCAGGCTTTCTCCGGATTATTTATTGGAGTTTAAAGAATGCATAGGTAAAAGTCCGAGCAAAATTAGTTGGGTAGTTTTTTAATTACACCATTAGTAATTGGGGGCATTCAGCCGGTTCCAGCCAAAGCGGCTTGCGCTGCCGGCGCGGCGCCGAGACTAAGCGCCCGCAGCGGCTGAACGGTTAGATACAAATACATGTATTTACGCTTTGTGCTGAGTGAAAGCGCTGGAGACTCAGCTCTAAGCGTAAATACATGTATCTGACCGTTCAGCCGCCGCGGCCGCTACTATGATCACTAGCAGCTACATTGACCTCTAGTAAGTAGTCCCGAACATTCACGATCGCAGGCGACGTTGAGCGACTTTAATTTAAATGTAACCGTAGCTGTCAGGGTGAGTACGGAGTACCGGTCAAATTTGCCAGTGTGTTTGTGTATAGACATTTTAGTATTGTTCAGAATTTTTAGAAAAACATATGTAAGATACTAAGTTGTATAGCAATTAATTAATTGAAGGAACGCAAAATCATTTCAATTTAGTCAGCAAAAAAACTTGAAATTTGTTTAAAACCCCGATCTCACGTTCTGTTTACGTATTTAAGTAGTGAATACTATTATGCAAGGTATCCTGCAACTTCTGGGCATAAATCTCAGATGAATAAAGAGATACGGATGGGCGCCGTGAAAACTAAGGTAAGCGAATGTAAACAAAGTTGCATGGGCGGCGCGCGTGTTTTAGCTAAGGGGTTTAGAATACCACAATGTTTTTTTGATATTTCCAGCAAATAAAGACAAGGTTACGGATTAACTAGCAAGTACATCAGTATAATACATAATAATATTATACAATATAGGACTACCATTATAAATTATACTAATTCACTTATTAAAAAATTAGATTAAATACAAAAAATATTTTATTTTTTAAATTGAATTTATGGCAAGAGGTCGCTTGAATAAAACAGGCCACTTGAATAAAACGGCTCCAAACCCGTTTTCTAAATACTTAGCGAAATATACATCGCTAAAACAGATAAATTTAATTTAAAAAATCCATTACGTTGGCAGCAGTTAACATTGTTACACGAAATTTTCCACAACTGACACCCCGACAACGACAAAAAATGTTGCACAGCGAAAGACTTTGGCCAACAACAAAAAAAGAAGGATGAGTTACAGAAACATTAAATGTATAGTTATTTTGTTTTGAATAAATGGGTTATATAACAATTAGTAAATGTTTTAATCTCTCCAATATTTATGTAGGTACAATAGGAAACCAAGAATGGTTGCAGTGTACTTAATACATTTTAGAATTATAGAATCATACTTATGTGTAAGTAATAGCTGTAAATTTCGTATTTTCACGCCATGTGCCTACTTCATATAAACTTAATATAAAATACTATAAATAACTTCTGTTTGGATCATTCGTTTTGAAGATATTTAACTTGAAAGTTTTAGGAGCGCGGATAAATGAATAAACAAAGAACGTGGAATAATATTATTATTAAGGGTGCCGAAACGGGTGCGTTCCGCACCCAACAAAGTTCAGCAACGAACTTCATAAATCGTACAGATCTTTTAATTTTGCTTTTAAATTTGAGATATTTTGCAGTCAAAGGGTGTTATTTGAATGTAGCTACAGCATACGAACAGGACAACGATAACTAAAAAGAGAATACATACCTCTCCGTTCAAACGCACAAAAATCGTCGTTTTTGCTGCTTCGTACCGATTTTCTAATTAAAGCCATTTCTTGGATATTTTACTGCATGTATTGATAGGTGATTTTACTATGCAGTGGATGAAGCAAGGATTTATAAATCCAAAAACAAAATTGTAAGTTATTGTCTATTGTTCAATTCTGTCCAATTTTCGGTATGTATTCCCTTTTTAGTTGTCGTTGTCCTGTTCGTATGCTGCAGCTACATTCAATTAATACCCTTTGAGTGGAAAAAATCTCAAATTTAAAAGCAAAATTAAAAGATCGGTACGAAGTACGTTTTTACAATTTACGTGTATAATTCGCGGGTGCGTTCCGCACGCGTTCCGCACGCGTTTCTCCGTTTCGGCACCCTTAACGCGAAAAAACATTCATTGTTAATATTTATTTATCCACCGTCTGCTTCATCTCTTTGTTTATTAATTTAGCCACTGTCACAAAAGTTTAGAACATCTCGAAAACTATAGTTGATCGAAAAAAGTAGGTATCAAATTATAAATCATCCTAAATCACATATAAACGTAAGTTGTCAATCAAGAAGCACGTTTTTGTAAGAATCGTGCAACTGGCTCGTCGGGTTCGCACCGTATTTCAACATTTCCTGAGAAATTGATAAAAAAATTTAAATGTTAATATAAACAGCCGGTATATGCACTGAAGAAGATGATTATAATTTCGTATATGATATTCTGATATTTCTAAATACTTTTTTCACATAACATTTTTGCATAGCTGGCACCATAAAAGCACTCTTCAGATAATTACATTCTCATATTGCATTTTAGGTTTCTCCTATTACCTATACCGAGAGGTTTCTAGCGTAGAGTCCCGACTGAATCTGTTTAGTTCTTGTTTACTATGTTCAGTTCTGTTTAGTTTTTATTGCGCATGTGCGGAAGCCGCCACTCGTTTTCTCCCGGGCAATTTTGCTTGGGAAGTGTTGCTCTGTACCTTGCTGTAGGCGGACGTGCCACATTAAAATAGTTAACCCGCAAACGTCGTTTGATTTCACGATTCACGATAACCATTGAATGGCCAACACCAGTTGGTCCGTAAGGAAAAAGTCACGAGTCATCAGACAAAACATTGGTCCGTCGAGCCCGATAACATCATCCACGAAGCTATCAAAGCAGAAAAGTTCTACACTTGCTATACAGGACGTCACGTAAACAAGCTCGTCCCTGTCAACCACGCGCAGACCCAGGCTAGCCCGCCAACCGTCAACGCTGCTTCGCCGCACTCGCATCTCTTCGCTCTCTTCAACACGTGGCATACTCCAACGCCGTATAGGTACGTCTCACTCACTCTCATCCTATATACTCAGTTCCTCATACTTGTTATCCGTGCTTACTTCTGTGTATTGATCGTATTCAACGGTTTAAGATGACCGACATAATTCAATTAAAACAACAGCGCGCCCAAATTAAGGGAAAGCTTACACGTTTTGTAAATTTCTTACATTCATACAATGACGCGAAATATAATGAACTAAACGAAAGATTTGAAGTATTTCAAAATATATTAAACGACTTTGATCAATTACAATCGGCAATCGAGCTTATAAATCACGACGAAAATGAAGATAAGGAACGCAAATCGTTTGAAGATACCTATTATCAAACAAAATCGAAAGCAAGAAGTATTTTAGCTAATAACGGTTCAATCAATATCGCAACAAACAACATATGCAGCGTAAAATTACCCTCTATGAGCTTGCCAGAGTTCAGCGGTGAATATCACCAATGGCTTCAGTTTTACGACACGTTCAATACTCTCATAGATCAAAATGCTAATCTCAGCAAAATCGAAAAATTCTACTACTTAAAGGGGTGCCTTAAAAATGACGCTTGTGAAGTTTTGCAATCACTCGAAGTTTCAAGCACAAATTACGATATAGCTTGGGATTTATTAAAGCAACGATATCAAAACAAACGAATAATTATTGAAAAACACATTCAGGCTCTTTTTGATTGTTCTCCAATAGTAAAAGAATCTCCACAATCCTTGCAAAAACTTGTTGATGATTTTAATAAACATATTAGGTCCCTCAAGGCATTAGGCGAACCGACAGAAAGCTGGGATAGATTACTCATATATCTCATGAAATCTAAACTCGATTCAGTCTCACAAAGAGAATGGCAAGAATACATAATATCGAAAAACGGACAAGTACTACCCATATTTAATGATCTTATCACCTTTTTAACAAACCGAAGTCAAATATTAGAAACAATCGCATGTCCCGATAACACGAAAACGCAAAATAATTTAAAATTCGATAAAAAACGTTACAATGACAGAGCACAATCGTATGTAGCAACAACGAATATTTCATGTGAATTTTGCAAAAACTCTCACTACATTTATCATTGCGATACATTTAAACGATTACCCGTTAAATCGCGTTATGAAGAAGCTAAAAAATTGAAGTTATGCACAAATTGCTTACGTAGTGGTCATTTAACTCATAAATGCTTATCATCTGGTTGCAAACAATGCCAAAAGAAACATAATACCTTGCTACATATGCAAACTACCGAAAATAATTCTGTGACCCAAAACATTAATAAAAATGATATCAAAGAACGCGATCTCAATTCCAATTCTAATTCTAATAGTTTCAACGCTCACACAACCTTCAGGAAACCCAATAAACAAATCTTACTATCAACCGCTTTGGTATATGTAAAGGATAACGTAGGTGCTTATCACCAGGCTAGAGCCTTACTAGATTCAGGCAGTCAATCAAATTTCATAACACTAGATCTTGCTAAAAAATTGAATATTTCATCAGTAAAAATTAATATACCAGTAATCAGCATTAATCAGACTTCAACTAACATCACACGCTCAATACGAACTAGCCTTAAATCTCTATATAATAACTTTGAAACAGAACTCATGTATTTGGTGGTTCCACAAATTACCGACAGTCTACCTAATTTTAACATCGATCAAAATCTTATTACAATTCCCAATAACATCTCACTAGCAGATCCTACATTTAATATACCAGCTCCTGTAGACCTGCTTCTAGGAGCAGAAATTTTCTGGCAGTTAATCTGCGTAGGCCAAATTAAATTCTCACCCAATCAACCTATTTATCAAAAATCTAAACTCGGCTGGATATTGTCAGGCCCAATCGGTATGGAAAATAATATTCAAAAAAATCGTGTCGCGGTGAATCTCAATCTGCAAACTCAACTAGAAAAATTCTGGAACTTGGAAGAGATAGCAAACTCTGGCGAATTTACAGTAGAGGAGTTAGAGTGCGAAGAAGAATTCCGAAGAACCACGACGCGCGATAATTCAGGTAGATTTGTTGTCAAATTGCCCACGCGGAATAATATCTCGAACTTGGGAGAATCAAAGGGTAATGCTATAAAACGTTTTTTAAGATTAGAACAGCAATTACTTAAAAATAATGATATGCGCGAATATTACGTTAACTTTCTGAATGAATATGAAAGCTTAGGCCATATGGAACTTATAACGACCGATATTAACGAAAATGAATCGAAACCGAACTTTTATTTACCTCACCATGGCGTATATAAAGAATCTAGTACAACAACGAAATTACGCGTAGTCTTTGACGGCTCAGCAAAAACCTCGACAAATATCTCATTGAATGACACATTAAAGGTAGGACCGACAATACAAGATGATTTATTTAAAATACTACTTAGATTCAGAACACACAATTTCATTATTATCGCTGACGTAGAAAAAATGTACCGGCAAGTAAAGGTTTCAAGTGATCAACAAGATCTACAAAGAATCGTCTGGCGCAAAAATGAACATGAAAATCTTAAACATTATAGATTGACCACAGTCACTTATGGCACCGCTAGTGCATCTCATTTGGCTATCAGATGTTTGCATCAAATTGCGTATGAAAACGAACATTTATGGCCCGAAATTGCAAAAATTATATTAAAGGATTTTTACGTTGATGATCTCATCACAGGTACCGACACAATTGAAAATGCTATACTTATACGGGAAACGATTTCCGAATTATTGAAACAGTACGGTTTTGAATTAAGAAAATGGATATCGAATAGCAAACGCATTTTAGGTACGATACCGAGTTGTGAACAAAATAAATCTTATTTTATTACTGAAACTAAAGATTCCAAAGCTCTAGGCATATATTGGAATTCAGTGCGCGACATTTTGCATTACGATGTTTCCACTGTAAACTAACATTTTAACAAAACGATCGATATTATCTCACATTTCCAAAATTTTTGACCCGTTAGGACTTATTGGTCCAGTAACCATACGCGCAAAATTAATTCTGCAAAAATTATGGAAGTTAAATCTGGACTGGGATGAATCTGTTCCACAGGATATTTACACGACTTGCACGCAACTTTTCAAAAATTATTCATGCTTAAATGACATAACCATTAATCGGCATTGTCTGGCTGAAGGCGCAGCTAAACTTCAACTTCACGGCTTCTGTGACGCGTCTGAAGTCGCATACGGTGCTTGTATTTATTTGATATCCACCGATATTAAAGACACGATCCATAGTAATCTTCTATGTGCTAAATCGCGCGTAGCCCCGTTAAAATCAGTAACGCTTCCCAGATTGGAACTCTGTGGTGCTCTTTTACTTGCTCAGTTAATGGATAACGTACGAAACGCTCTAAATCTTAAAACAAATGATATATTTTATTGGACTGATTCTACAATCGTTTTGGCATGGTTAGCGTCAGAACCCAGTAATTATCAGACGTTTGTAAGAAATCGCATAGCACAAATTCAGCAATTAACCGATAGAACAATGTGGAAACACGTTCCCTCTAGCCAGAACCCAGCTGACATAATCTCGCGCGGTATTGAGCCTCGGGTATTAAAGAATCTCAATTTGTGGTTTAGGGGCCCTTCATGGCTCTCTTTGGCTTCTGATAATTGGCCTCACAATCTTAATAGCCCTACACCCGAAAACGTTCCTCAAAAATTGAAACAAACTCAAGTATTTATTAATATTCAGGGTGACTTCGAACTATTCGATAAATATTCCTCATTTAATAAGCTACAAAGAGTTACTGCTTATTGTCTACGTTTTATTAGCAACTGCAAAAGCACTCCTTCTCAAAGAAAACACGGAAATTTGCATAGTGATGAGTTGATAATTGCCACTAAATTGTTGATCAAACGGGTACAGGCACTCGAGTTCTCAAAGGAATTTGGAGATCTAATAAATAACAAAACGGTATGTCCCAGCAGTAAACTTTTTCAGCTTAATGTTTTTCTTGATAAAGATCAAATAATACGCGTCGGTGGCCGCATTGGCAAAGCTCCTATAGCTTACGACAAAAAACATCCAATAGTATTACCGGAACGGCACGCGCTTACAAAATTAATTATTATGAACGAACACCATAAGCAATTGCACGCTGGTGCACAAGCGGTACTCGCATTAGTGCGACTGAATTATTGGCCACTGAACGGACGAAGGGCTGTCAGGAGCGCATTGCGGAAATGTATTACGTGTTTTAGAATAAACCCACATAAGATAATTCAAAAAATTGGTGATTTACCCGAACACCGAATAATTCCAAATAGACCATTTTTTATTTCTGGCGTCGATTATGCTGGTCCCTTTGACATCAAGGATAGCAAATTAAGAAACCGAAAGATTACTAAGGGTTGGGTTTGCATTTTTGTTTGTTTTTCAACGAAAGCAGTCCATTTAGAGCTCGTTGGAGATTTAAGTGCAGATTCCTTCCTTAGCGCCTTAAAAAGATTCATTTCTCGACGTGGTATTTGTAAGCATATTTATTCAGATAACGCCACTAATTTTGTTGGCAGTGATAATAAAATTAAGAGAGATATTAAATCAATACTTGCTTCAAATCCTGATTTTAGTAGTTATATTTCTAATAATTACATTACTTGGCATTTTTCCCCGGCTCGTTCCCCACATCATGGTGGACTCTGGGAGGCTGCAGTAAAGTCAGCTAAATTTCATATGAAACGTGTAATTGGGAAATTGGTGTTACATTTTGAGAGTTTTAGTACGATCATTGCACAGATAGAAGCTACCTTAAATTCTCGCCCCCTTTTACCCTTGTCAAACGATCCTAATGATCTCCTAGCTTTAACTCCCGGTCATTTCCTCATTGGTGACTATCTTACTGCGTTGCCACAAGAAGATGTTTCAAGTATCCCTTCTAATCGATTAAACCAGTATCGAATGCTACAACAAATTTCGCAGCATTTCTGGCAGAGGTGGTCACATGAATATTTAACCAGCCTCCAGCGAAGAACCAAGTGGAACAAGCTGTCACCGACTAATTTCAGCATCGATTCGATGGTTGTACTGAAAGAAGATACTGCTCCACCATTGTATTGGCGCTTAGGACGCATCGTCGCCACGCATCCTGGTAGTGATGGTGTGGTTCGAGTGATTAGTGTTCGCACTACGACTGGTGTTGTGCGTCGATCTGTGCATAGCATTAGTGTTCTCCCACGCAATGACTAAATTTTGTGAATTTATAGTTATTTCTTTGTTTGTTTTACTATAATGTTCTCATTATTGTTTTTATGTATTTTTTATTGTTTCGAAAGTTAGGTCTTTCAAGGCCGGCGGTATGTTTAGTTCTTGTTTACTATGTTCAGTTCTGTTTAGTTTTTATTGCGCATGTGCGGAAGCCGCCACTCGTTTTCTCCCGGGCAATTTTGCTTGGGAAGTGTTGCTCTGTACCTTGCTGTTGGCGTACGTGCCACATTAAAATAGTTAACCCGCAAACGTCGTTTGATTTCACGATTCACGATAACCATTGAATGGCCAACACCAGTTGGTCCGTAAGGAAAAAGTCACGAGTCATCAGACAAAACAGAATCTGACGGCTAACACCGCGCGGCGCGCTCGTGAATATTGATCGGGACTACTTACTAGACTACTAGAGGACATTATAGACGCTAGTGCGGCCGCTTAGTCTCGGCGCCGGCAGCGCAAGCAACTCTGGCTGGAACGGCTGAATGCCCCCATTGTTTGCCGTTCGTCGGTGCGCCCCTAGTCGCTGCACGCTGGAGCGATATGGTTGCGTGTATACCTCCTATATGCACTGTGTGCGTATCTAGTAAAGTTCGGACAGCGGACAAATAAATTGGTGTGTTCTGTATTCAATCTCTAGACTATACTTTAAATTTGTCGTTGGTAGAGTTTGCTAATAAGGCTCATACATTATTTACATTCGTAAAAAGCAGCTATGATTCTTGAATTCGCCGATTTTAACCCAAGTAAAGCGGTACACAGTCTGGTGCACCGCTTGTGGCTGCACGACATGGCAGTATGTAGTCGCCAAGGCGGGTGTCGGTCGGGACGGGAGCGCTCGGCTCTAGCAAGTAGCAATGATATGGTGTGATTAGTCCGGACAAATGGAGTGGAGTTTTAACACCATGTGGTGTAAATTACTTTAAATTATTATTACGAAGAAATATTACTAAATATGTCGGTATATACATAAATACATAATATATCATTTTTTGGCAGAACTATTTTTAATATTCTTCCTTCTTTTTTCCCTAAATCTTAGGGTGTGCACTGCACGCTCTGCACGTATGGACTGCACGCCACTGAGCGTAGATTTAAGATCATTTACACTAATTTTAGTTTCCGTAAAAACCAAGGTGGGTTTCTTAACTTTCTAATGGACTATCTCGCAAATGGTCAAGTTTTAATTGCACGCTATTATTCCTCTTGTTATTAAATATTATGCTCAATCATGTTTTCAAATACTTTGGACGCGGAATGGATCACCCAGCATACAAATAACGTTATACGTGCTTTCGGTATTTTCAGCCGCATAACTTGAAAACGCATACTCGCACTTAAAGGATGTATACACATTTTATGTAGAGGACTAAAAGATCCAAGTCGATCATCTATGACCGTAAATAACTCGCAACTCACACCCCATATCAATGGGAACTTTTTACACGTTATTTCTAATGCCAAATCACAGGCGTATTTAAAAAGCCATATTTTCAAATTTTTAATTCAATTTTTCCGAAGTGAATTATTTGTTTAATTTCACTGGGCTAAGACGCGAAACTCTACTATAATCTCGTTTTTTAAGTGTGGTCTAATGTAAATAATTAATTCTTATGGTCTATAATTTCTTCCTTTTTCGTTTTTTGTAATTATTAACGTAAAATTTTTTAAAATTCTTATATCTACAATTACATCCGCAATATACAAACGCAATAAAATAATATTACCATTACAATAATAACATAACTTACAACCTTGAAAACATTTACACAGTTCAGGTGAAGGTTGGTTAAAATACCATAATACTCTTTTCTAACCCCATTCAAATGATAGTGTCATTTTTTCAAGTTTCTCAAACAGATTTTTTTATTCGTAATATTTATTATTCAGGAGTAAGATCGAGGATAAGCAAAAAAACACATTTTTTTTTGCAATATTTCGAAACTTCTATTGTTTCTTCATCAGGCAATCAAACACTACAATTTTAGATAAAATCAAATACAATAAATAAACACTAAAGCTACTTACGTAGTTAGTGAAGTCGGCCAACACAATTACAGTAGACATTTACATTCATATTAACAAGCGGAACATCATGGCGTTCGTAACACACCATGCGAAACGATTATATGAAGACATGTTTTTTTTTTGTTTTTTCTATGTGTACTGAAGGTACTAAAGTTTGAATATCAAAAGTTGCTGTCAGGAATTCGTGAATGATTGATTAGGTTTCTTGTTAACGATGTTGAAAATATAAGAGTAGATAGTACTGAGATGACTCGTGTCCGTTTTGAAGTTGACAGTGTTAGGAGTGTTGTTAATATGCACCATTTCCAAAAACAATCGACCATAGTAATTAACCTCTGAGTCCAAAACAGAAGCGTTATTGAAATCAAAAACATGGCCCAAACTCAGACTATGTTGTGCAAGAGCACAAGTGCCCTTACCCGTCTTTACGTCGCTCTTATGTGCACTAATTCTCTTTTTTAGCAATTGACAGGTTTGGCCAATGTATCTACCGGCACAATCCTTACACGGTATGTTGTAAATAACGCTCGATTGGTACATCAAGGGTGTTTTATCCTTTAGTCTGCTGAATAGTCTATTTATAGTCAAAGGGTAATGTTCTGCTATTTTCAGATTACTAGTTGTAAGTTCATTTTAAAACACTTTTATTAATTTTTCTGTTAACTCAGGTACATATGTTAACTTTTTGTAAACGATAGGGTTCTCAGTATTATCTGAGGTACCATTAGTTAGAGTTGTAACATTTTCATTAATAGAAGTTGTGGAGAATAAGAGTTTGTTCAGAATTTTTTCGGGATAATTGTTTTGTAGAAATATTCGGAAAAGTCCATGATGCAAAGGTCGTAAATTGAATAAAGAAGTTATTAAAACGCCTCTCAACTTTGCAGATTTAGTTTATTAATTTACTTTTGTACTAGTTTCGGCAGTGCTGCCTTCCTCAGCAAAAAATCTACAGAAAATGAGAAAGGGAATAAGCGAACAATCATGTGTATATACAGAACAGAAAAAACAGAAAAAATATAGAACTCACTGTCAGATATTAAAACATCGAATGCTGCAGTGAAATCATTCCCCTGTCAGGATCATTATGAAACATCTAAACAAAACAGAACATTACAGTACGGTATATACAAATAAATACACAGTTAAACAATCGTGAACAGCAATTGAAAATTTTTTAAAAACTTAAAAAAACTGAACTTATAAATATTGAGCAATGTCAAACTGAGGTTGAGTATACAAATAATTATTATAAATAAACAGAAGGCGATGAAAAACTTACATTAGATGGGAGAAGCACGAGAGTTACCAAATTAACCAATACATGTATGAAGTTCAACAGTTAAAAGATTCTAATTTTATAAATGAGGTATAGACCATGTGGCGGGTCTGCGAAGAGGCAAGAACTAGACAGTATTCAACCACCGTAGCGAAGCAGACTTTTGGTCGCCTCGACTAGGCAAGTAGGGGGGGGGGTGAAATATTTTTATTCTATTCTACCTTAAATTCCATTCTACTTTAAATTGGCACAGAAATAATAAAAATTAAAATTAAAAACTGAATAGAGAAATATATGACCACGACAGTCAAACCAACTCAAACTGAAACAAAATAAAATAAGGGATCAAAGAAAAGCAAACTAAATGTAAGAAAAAAGGGGCTAATATACAAAATTTAATTGATCGTTCATTAGAGTGTATTGCCTCTGTTGTCCATGCTTTCTAATTTCGTATTGCTCCAATAAATCTAACTTATAACCTTTCTGGCACTTGTGGAGGAGTTTTACATTATTAAAATCAATCTTATGTCCGGTCTCAATTTTATGCCTATAAATATTAGATGTGGTTTGACTTTTGTGTTCAGACAATCGTGCGGAAAGCTTTCTACCAGTCTGCCCAATATAGATTGCGTTACAGTTCGAACATGGTACACAATAAACACCACTCTCCTGAAGATGAGATTCATTATCTTGACGCCGAGAAGAGAGAACACTGACAAGTTTTGAGTCAGTCCTGAAGGCGGAGGTAATGTGATACGATTTTA
The DNA here is from genome assembly GCA_964023965.1 of Melinopterus prodromus. NCBI lineage: Eukaryota > Metazoa > Arthropoda > Insecta > Coleoptera > Scarabaeidae > Melinopterus > Melinopterus prodromus. The sequence continues at coordinate 34,125,930 of OZ030395.1, forward strand.
GGATTTTAGGGAGTCTTGAACTGGAAGGGCAATATGTGAAAGGTTTAAAAAAAGTCGGTGTGGGTTGGGGGCTCGAGTATATAAAGGGTCCATGGTGATTTGAGATTTAAACAACAATCTCCGGATCAAATTCTCGGGAAATTTGTTGTCCAAAGCAAGATTTCTAATGTAAGTAAGTTCTCGTGTTTTGTCTGAAGGACTAAGTGGAAATGTAATGGCTCTGCGGAAAAAGTAATGAAGTGAAGCTAGTTTATGGGTGAGGGGGTGGAAGGAATCGTAAGGGATTATTGTGGGGACTGAAGTGGGTTTTCTAAATATGTCAAAAGTAAAATTGTTGTCATGTCGGAAAACGGCCACATCAAGAAAATTCAAACGACCAGCAGATTCAATCTCGAGAGTAAATTTAAGTTTTGGATGAATATTATTAATATGTAAACTAGATAACGGCATCCCCATAGGTAAACCGTAATCAATTTTATAAAATTTATCGTCAAAAGTACAGAAATTCTGTGAAATTATGTGTTTAAGTATATCATTGAAATGCGAAATATGATCATTATCAGAGAAGTGAGATTTGAAAAGCTTGTCAGCAAGTGTTAAAGTTAGATCAATGGGGACATTAGAATACAGGTTTGTGTTATAATGTCCCCATTGATCTAACTTTAACACTTGCTGACAAGCTTTTCAAATCTCACTTCTCTGAAAATGGCCATATTTCGCATTTCAATGATATACTTAAACACATAATTTCACAGAATTTCTGTGTTTTTGCCGATAAATTTTATAAAATTGATTACGGTTTACCTATGGGGATGCCGTTATCTAGTTTCCTTTCAGACCTTTTCCTTGACCACATAGAAAATGACTTTATAATTAATCCTAAAAACCCTTATAGTTGTCATGTCGAAAACTGGTTTCGTTACGTTGATGACGTGTTTTGTGTTTGGAAGGGTAACCTGGACGACCTTAACAATATGCTTTTACATATTAATAATATTCATCCAAAACTTAAATTTACTCTCGAGATTGAATCTGCTGGTCGTTTGAATTTTCTTGATGTGGCCGTTTTCCGACATGACAACAATTTTACTTTTGACATATTTAGAAAACCCACTTCAGTCCCCACAATAATCCCTTACGATTCCTTCCACCCCCTCACCCATAAACTAGCTTCACTTCATTACTTTTTCCGCAGAGCCATTACATTTCCACTTAGTCCTTCAGACAAAACACGAGAACTTACTTACATTAGAAATCTTGCTTTGGACAACAAATTTCCCGAGAATTTGATCCGGAGATTGTTGTTTAAATCTCAAATCACCATGGACCCTTTATATACTCGAGACCCCCAACCCACACCGACTTTTTTTAAACCTTTCACATATTGCCCTTCCAGTTCAAGACTCCCTAAAATCCTAAAATCGTATCACATTACCCCCGCCTTCAGGACTAACTCAAAACTTGTCAGTGTTCTCTCTTCTCGGCGTCAAGATAATGAATCTCATCTTCAGGAGAGTGGTGTTTATTGTGTACCATGTTCGAACTGTAACGCAATCTATATTGGGCAGACTGGTAGAAAGCTTTCCGCACGATTGTCTGAACACAAAAGTCAAACCACACCTAATATTTATAGGCATAAAATTGAGACCGGACATAAGATTGATTTTAATAATGTAAAACTCCTTCACAAGTGCCAGAAAGGTAATAAGTTAGATTTATTGGAGCAATACGAAATTAGAAAGCATGGACAACAGAGGCAATACACTCTAATGAACGATCAATTAAATTTTGTATATTAGCCCCTTTTTTCTTACATTTAGTTTGCTTTTCTTTGATCCCTTATTTTATTTTGTTTCAGTTTGAGTTGGTTTGACTGTCGTGGTCATATATTTCTCTATTCAGTTTTTAATTTTAATTTTTATTATTTCTGTGCCAATTTAAAGTAGAATGGAATTTAAGGTAGAATAGAATAAAAATATTTCACCCCCCCCCCCCCTACTTGCCTAGTCGAGGCGACCAAAAGTCTGCTTCGCTACGGTGGTTGAATACTGTCTAGTTCCTGCCTCTTCGCAGGCCCGCCACATGGTCTATACCTAATTTATACAATTAGAATCTTTTAACTGTTGAACTTCATACATGTATTGGTTAATTTGGTAACTCTCGTGCTTCTCCCATCTAATGTAAGTTTTTCATCGCCTTCTGTTTATTTATAATAATTATTTGTATACTCAACCTCAGTTTGACATTGCTCAATATTTATAAGTTGTTTTTTTAAGTTTTTAAGAAATGTTCAATTGCTGTTCACGATTGTTTAACTGTGTATTTATTTGTATATACCGTACTGTAATGTTCTGTTTTGTTTAGATGTTTCATAATGATCCAGACAGGGGAATGATTTCACTGCAGCATTCGATGTTTTAATATCTGACAGTGAGTTCTATATTTTTTCTGTTTTTTTCTGTTCTGTATATACACATGATTGTTCGCTTATTCCCTTTCTCACTTTCTGTAGATTTTTTGCTGAGGAAGGCAGCACTGCCGAAACTAGTACAAAAGTAAATTAATAAACTAAATCTGCAAAGTTGAGAGGCGTTTTAATAACTTCTTTATTCAATTATTTTAGAAATATGGTTTTTAATTTAATTAAATTGTACTTCACAAATGATGTTTCGCATATATTGATAATTCTGTGCTTCATAGCTAGAACGATGTTGATTTTATGTTTCAATTTATGCGTCGACCAAAAGTGAAGGTATCGGCCAGAAGAAGTTGGTTTATTGTACCAATCGAACATTATCCCGTTATTTTCTCCCCTAATCACCTTAGTATCCAAAAACGGCACGAAACAATGCGAATTTTCAATTTCGATAGTGAACTGAATATGTTCATTAATACTGTTAAACATGGTCAAAGTGATATCACAAGCATCCCTTGGGATTGACATAATAATGTCATCAACGTATTTTTTAATGAATGGCACTTGGAAAGGTAACTTAGGAATAACGTTGTCCAATACGTGGTTTACATTGTACGATGATCTTATATGTATCTAATATGTAAAAAACACTTTTGAATTTACAAATGAACTTAGAGGTACAATTTTACCAGAAAAATATATTATTGTCTCATTAGACGTGATCAGTTTATTTACTAACATACCGTTGAGTTTGGTTTTGGATATCATAAGGGAGAGATGGACATATGTATCGGAATGTTGGGAAATAGACCAAAAACTGTTAATGGAAACACTTTCAACTATCTTTGATAACACCACGTTCACTTTTGATGGGACAATGTACCAACAAATTTTCGGTACACCAATGGGATCACCTATTTCTCCCATTTTGGCTCAAATAGTGATGGACTACGTATTGGACAACGTTATTCCTAAGTTACCTTTCCAAGTGCCATTCATTAAAAAATACGTTGATGACATTATTATGTCAATCCCAAGGGATGCTTGTGATATCACTTTGACCATGTTTAACAGTATTAATGAACATATTCAGTTCACTATCGAAATTGAAAATTCGGATTGTTTCGTGCCGTTTTTGGATACTAAGGTGATTAGGGGAGAAAATAACGGGATAATGTTCGATTGGTACAATAAACCAACTTCTTCTGGCCGATACCTTCACTTTTGGTCGACGCATAAATTGAAACATAAAATCAACACCGTTCTAGCTATGAAGCACAGAATTATCAATATATGCGAAACAGCATTTCTGAAGTACAATTTAATTAAATTAAAAACCATATTTCTACAAAACAATTATCCCGAAAAAATTCTGAACAAACTCTTATTCTCCACAACTTCTATTAATGAAAATGTTACAACTCTAACTAATGGTACCTCAGATAATACTGAGAACCCTATCGTTTACAAAAAGTTAACATATGTACCTGAGTTAACAGAAAAATTAATAAAAGTGTTTTCAAATGAACTTACATCTAGTAATCTGAAAATAGCAGTACATTACCCTTTGACTATAAATAGACTATTCAGCAGACTAAAGGATAAAACACCCTTAATGTACCAATCGAGCGTTATTTACAACATACCGTGTAAGGATTGTGCCGGTAGATACATTGGCCAAACCTGTCAATTGCTAAAAAAGAGAATTAGTGCACATAAGAGCGACGTAAAGACGGGTAAGGGCACTTGTGCTCTTGCACAACATAGTCTGAGTTTGGGCCATGTTTTTGATTTCAATAACGCTTCTGTTTTGGACTCAGAGGTTAATTACTATGGTCGATTGTTTTTGGAAATGGTGCATATTAACAACACTCCTAACACTGTCAACTTCAAAACGGACACGAGTCATCTCAGTACTATCTACTCTTATATTTTCAACATCGTTAACAAGAAACCTAATCAATCATTCACGAATTCCTGACAGCAACTTTTGATATTCAAACTTTAGTACCTTCAGTACACATAGAAAAAACAAAAAAAAAAACATGTCTTCATATAATCGTTTCGCATGGTGTGTTACGAACGCCATGATGTTCCGCTTGTTAATATGAATGTAAATGTCTACTGTAATTGTGTTGGCCGACTTCACTATCTACGTAAGTAGCTTTAGTGTTTATTTATTGTACCTGATTTTATCTAAAATTGTAGTGTTGATTGCCTGATGAAGAAACAATAGAAGTTTCGAAATATTGCAAACAAAAATTGTGTTTTTTTTGCTTATCCTCGATCTTACTCCTGAATAATAAATATTACGTCTATACTACGAGATCTAAGAATTGTTTTTCCTAATTGGATTTTTTTCGTCAATATTATTTGGAAGAAAACGTTGTAGACAATTGAAACTAAAGTTTTGGGATTGACAATTTTTTTCTTTTGAAATAACTTTTATTATGTGTTTCATATAAAGGCTCCGTTCTAAAAACATTGCAACTCCGACACGAAATATTTCGTTCCGACGTTTTTTTTGCTGGGACTGGTCAGCCGGACCCCCCAACGCCAATTCGTAGTCACCAGTTATACGCGGTGTTTAAACCTCCTGCCGTCTGCTGTCTACACCGGGCAGTAGTAATAGGGGCAAATAAGTACATTTCTGGCACTTAAGCTTTATTGTTTAGGTTAAAATCTATTTTGTATAATGAGTTGGGTTAGACATTTTATATTTGAAAACAGCCAAAGATGTAGTAGTAACATTAATTTTTATCTTTCCAAAAAATTATATTTTTCATCCAGCCCAACTCGTTATTTATCTAAGGAGTTACACTGAAACTTTCATAAACTTTGAACAATAAATAAAGTTTTTATTTGAAAACCGGGTTTTAGGAGAGGTAGAACTGGGGCTTAACAAGAAAATACTGAAAACCATTTACATACTTATAAGTTTATGAATAAAAACACATGGACATAGGGTATCTAGGAGAGCATGGCTTCTAAAGTCATGCCGAGATATTTGGCTGTGTATGCGTACGGTACTAACTGTACTGACTTGAGGTCGTTCAATTTAATCCTCTTTTTCTTTGTCTAGACCTGAAAGTGACCAATAACTGTTTGGAATTTCCCTTGTTGCTTCCTTTATTGCGGTTCCCTATACCTAGGATACCCGTTATTATTTGATGATCCTGGAAAGTCACTGGTGTAGAGCTGCCATGAAACACTATGTTGTGGTACTCCTGCATTCATTTCCTTAAGACCCAGTTCTACCTGTGCTAAAAAGCGTTTTATTTTAACGGCGTTATTTATGGTTCAAAATTGATAAAATTCCAATTCCAATTCTTCTTAGCCAAAGTCTCAATACAATAATTTTTGTATCTAGGTACAATTTCTGCCCAAACATTATAACTTTTCCGCCAATCGAAAAATGCGATAATCGTCACATATGTAAACAATGGCTATATTTCGGCTGTTCACGTATGGCCAACTCATCACTGATACCATAAGCTTTAGTCGATACGTAAACCACGGCATAGACACGGACTCCGACAGAAAAACATCGAATCTAAACGTTTTGTTTCATAGTTGCGATGTTTTTACAACGGAGCCTTAAGGGCAGAGCTTGCATCACCTTGTTTGATTAAAGTATCTCTGAGTCTGGTACGTTTTTAATATTTGTGCGAATTGTTTGGGGAGAGTATTTAATTTTAACTAATTTATGGTCGTTCATGCCAGAGTTTGTCAAAAGCCTGTCTAACATCTTCGAAGTATAACGCTATAATTGTACTATAATTGTACCTTGTACCTATAATTGGACCACATGTAGAGCCTGATATTTCTAACGTATGGCTTTTCTGACATTATATATAGTTCCCCATCTATCTAGTAAATGGAATCATTGCTTATTGTTCTTTCATATTTTCAGATTGGACATAAAAGTTGAAGAAGTGGAATTTACTGAAACTACTGTTTCTGGCTATACTTGTACAGGATCCGGGCAATCTATTCATCCTACGAAGACAGAAACAACTGAGGAAGCATTCGCGTCTAGTGATTCTGCACAATCACTGCAACTACCGCAACATGTAGAAGTTCGCAAGGCAGAGAAGCGATATAATTGCAACATTTGTTACTATACTACTATAGAACCTATGGTCTTAAAGGCTCATAAGCAAAGACATGCAAGGAAGAAGTCAGTTGAAGTTAACATGAGCAGGCGCGCAAAAGGGCCTACAAAGGAGACCTTATTTGATTATGCTTCTTCAACTAATGGCAATCTAGAAAGGCATATGCGACCGCATTCAGGGGAGAAGCCACTTAAATGCAGTTTATGCGATTATGCTAGTTCACAAAGTGGTCATCTTGCAGACCATATGAGAACGCATACAGGAGAGAAACCATTTAAATGCACATTATGTGGTTATTCTTGTACGGTAAAGTTTTTTCTTACACGGCATATGAGGACGCATACAGGAGAGAAATCATTTAAATGCACGTTATGTGATTATTCTTGTACAGCAAAGGGTTCTCTTACACAGCATATGAGAACGCATACCAGAGAGAAACCATTTAAATGCACGTTATGTGCTTATGCTTCTTCCCATAATGGTAATCTTGAAAGGCATAAGCTTACGCATGGAGGAGAGAAACCATTTAAATGTAATTTATGCAGTTATTCCAGTTCACAAAGTGGACAACTTACAGACCATATGAGAACGCATACAGGAGAGAAACCATTTAAATGCACTTTATGTGATTATACTTGTACGGTAAAGTTTTCTCTTACACTGCATATGAGGATGCATAGAGGAGAGAAACCATTTAAATGTAACTTATGCGGTTATTCCAGTTCACAAAGAGGAAATCTTACATACCATATGAAAACTCACACAGGAGAGAAACCATTTAAATGTAATTTATGTGGTTTTTCCAGTTCACAAAAAGGAAATCTTACATACCATATCAAAACGCATACAGGAGAGTAACCATTGAAATGTAATTTATGCGGTTATGCCAGTTCACAAAAACGAAATCTTACATACCATATGAAAACGCATACAGGAGAGAAACCATATGCATCTTCAAATAATAGAAATCTAGGAAAGCATAAGAAAACGCATGCAGGACAGGATAATTGCACCAGTGGTGAAACTAAGGGGTCGTCCATTAATCACGTGAGGTCCAAATAGGGGAGGGGGGGGACTTGGGATAACATCACTATTGATCACAAAGGGGCAGGGGGGTTGTTGTTACATATCACTAGTGGACCTGTAGACCACCTATTTAGGTACATCAGTGAATTCAGTAGATCGATTCAATTGACTTGACACCATATGTGGAAGGATGTCTCAAAAAAAACCGATTGCCCGATTGTGGATTTTAGTAGATAACTTTAGTTTACCCCAAAACTTTCTTTTATCCCTAAGGTAAAGACACTACTTGTGGAGGGATACCGCCCAAAAGTGAAGAAAATCCCCCAATCGGGCAACAGTGGACTGCTCTTTTATATAATGGCATGTGGTAGGCCAAACAACTACAATATAATCGGATATATATAATATTATTGAAAAAGTTAAATTTGATTTGTCATTTTTTGTTTCTTTCAGTTCGTATGAATGATGTTTTACATCAAAAAAAGCTAGATTTATCATTCCCAATACCATGAACCTTGATTTAAATGAACTACAAAAATAAGCTAAATTTGTTCAAATTACTCAATTTTATGCCAAGTGCAGAAGACCTAAACGTAGCATTAACATAATATTTTGGATACTTTATAGTTCTAATTTTCTTTTGTTATATGTATTGGACCATAGCCAAATCGTCACTTTTTAAATAAAAATAAAGCGTAAAATATTAAATTTGTATATCATTCTTCGTAAAACACACGGAAAATATGTTGCAGTACCCTCGTCTATCAAGCAAGAGCACATAATAAAAATAACGAGAAAATATTTAATTTAAAATTTATTTATGTCTACTATAAACCAAAAACTCAAGAATAAGTATCAACATTTAAAAAAAATATTAACGAAGAACCCTAATTAATTATTTGTAACAGTCTCGATTTCGCAAACGCAACACTTCCTTATCCCACCTGAGCGCTGATGCTTAAGCGACGTCCAACGGCTTCCGGTTCTCAGCAGAGAGGGGCGTGGGAGATTTTAAATACTCGCACGAGACGTTACAAGAAGGGCGCCACACAGTCTTCGCTGGACTAGCACCTGACTGTGAAGGTGAGCTGAAATAAACTTGCAACACAGGGGAATAAAGGACCACTTGAAGACCACAATGTTTATTGGGCGAAACGCTACCTAACAGTACAGAAAAGAAAAGAAAATCATAAACGCACAGTATTACCAATGCGTAGACACCCGATGCAGCAAAGCAGACCACGGCCTGCTAGGCCAATATAAATTCAACAAGCAATAATAATAATAACCGCAAATAATAGCAATCAAAAAAAAATTATCAAAGTTCAACGCTTCAACAATATTTGTTGAAATTAATAAAAAAAAATAAAATGTACTACCCCTGCGCACCCAATGTTATCTGGCCAGACAAAATCGTCGAACTCGCTAGGTCCTCAGCACTAAGGCAAGGGCATACCATTAAACCAAAACAAAACAATCGTTGAAAATTTGATTTACAAAAATATTGAAAATATTTGATGTAACAGCTGAAGGCTGGACGTAAAATGATTTAAAATAAATTAATTAATTAAGCTAGGGCGTCAGTCCCCCCCACCGGATTACTCTCTCGCTCCAAAGGGTTAAGCCCCACCGGAAAATTAGAAATTCGGAAAATTCCGAATTTAAAAGCACAACAAAAGTCTCCGCACCAGTCCACACGACTGTATTTAATTATACTAATTGCCCACCGCATTGACTAGGCATGGAGGAAGTTAACGAGAGCATCCGCGGAGACGACGGCAACAGAGCATTCGTAAATCTCTTACGAGTACGTAACAATAACCGGAAGGGTTATTGACAGAAATTATTCACTAAATAAACAAGCAAAACAACAATCCGTGCTACCAGAAGGGTATTCACGGAAATAATCTTTCACAAAATCTTACAAATATCTAGACACGTAACGATATCTCCAATCAGAAATTATCAACTCCATGAAAGAAAATCTAACCTTTCGACGACGTTGTCAAGTTCCGCAGCTCGATGATAACTCCGGAAGGTGGTAACCAAGATCGGAAACTAAATCCTCCGATACACACACAGGGTTCGGAGCAACTTCTGTTCGGCGATGACCTCGTAACGTCCTTGACAGACCTCCACAGCAACTCCAGATACGACGTAACTCCAGACGCAATTCTCTCCGTACAATCCACGGTAGACCAAGGGCTCAGGCAAGTCAACGCACCGCCCTTTCCCAATCAGGCGTAGTACCAAATCGTAACACCGTAACTTAATACCCTAAAATATTCCTCGAAATAAGGACCAATCCAACATAAACGAAAACCGATACATACCAAAAGGTGTTGGGTGGGTATTGAGGCAATCGAACGACATGCGAAAGGATTTCACCAATTAAATCCGCCAACAGCGAGAGAAAGGCCAATCCTGCACCTTTCCGTAACACGACAGACCAGCAGACTCCGCAAAGCGATAGGAATTGTTCCACGAAGTATAAACTCCACTTCTTGGCCCAGGACACAATCCAAAAGAGCTAGCACTGTCCGTGGTAAAAAACCTTGCACGTATCTTCGACAAACGGAGGTCTATTTGCTGGCAAAAGCTACCTTGACTAAGAGAGAATGTCACTAGGATCCAGCGCCTTTTATAGCATACCAAAGCACCCACAAAAAAGAGCTTCGTTGTTACAGCACCTAAAAATGCGAGATTAACACCCAAAAATCCAGAGAACAGAAAACATACCAGCAAAACAACTCTACACCGGCAAACATGACAGTAGGCCGCGTAATTACGCCTTGAAACAAATGATGTCAAACAGGGTCGCCAACCTTCGCATCCAGCCGTCACAATGAAAATACCCTAGACGCAATTATTTCGGATCACTAGAGGAATAAAACTACGGAATGCGCTCAAATTCGAGGAACAGAAAGCAGAGGATAAATAATCCTGATAGTAAAATAATGGTAAATTAGCGACGTCCACCAAGAGAGAAACAAACCCTTGAAATATCGGCACATGTCACTGTAACTTCAAAACAGTGAAAGTGGAACAATTAAAGGCAGAAGCGGGGAATGAATGCCTACACAAGAGTACTTATCGGCATGGGGACAAGGCCAAAGCCACGGTGGTAATTAAAGATGCACTAGAAAGAGTTAATTGCAACCTAACCACAAATATTGTCCCTGGAGCGCTGGAAAGGAAATACAATCTAAAACTTGATATAACCAACGGGAGAAATCCTAGAAAACCTCGGACTACCTTCCAGCAGGGAAATGGGTAATTAAAACGGCTGCAATCAACAAAACTCTAATTACGCCTTACAGAAACCTGTAATCCAGTACACACCAAGAGTATTACCAGAACGACTCAACAGAGGGCGTCACCCATGCCGATTTGCAGGTGAACCGGGAACTTGCGAACAGAAATTATAGAGATAAACCAAATAAATCATCACATAGCAAAAAAAATGTGTCACACTCCCCCCTTCCTTCCGCGGAGGAAAATTTCCTCTGAAATTTTTCGCCGAAACATCTCCTGGTAAAATCCCTCCCGAACAGTCGAACCCATCCAAACGACGCGAAACTATTAAAATCCAAACCCCCCTGAATATATCCTAAACCTAAGAGAAAAAGGAGTGAGAAGCTCACCCCCCGTGCCGCAAACGAAACACGAGTCACAGCGGTGAGGTGAAGGGATGTGGGAAGGGACAGCACAAAAGAGGTAAGGGACAAGAAGTTGCACTCGGACGGAGCCGCACCGAGTGTCGTTCAACTTGTCGACAGTACTGCTAGGCAGCAAAACATTAAAGGAAAAGGGAAAAGGAACTCACCGCTGAAACCCATGCCCGTCCACAACACCGGACACCAACAACTCACAGCCCCGAAAAAAGAAAAAAAAAGACGCATTGTCTTTAAACAAAAAAGGTGCCACCGCTAAACAAAAAGCACAAAGGGTTAAACAACTACTACCTGGAGAACACCTAACCAGGGTGGTGACACTAGCATCGAAAATCCAAACAAACCAAGGTGCTGGCAACAAACCAATGAAACCATCAACCGAGGCGCTAAATAAAGTTTCAATCTAATACCAAGATGAAAACACAAGGAAGGCTACCCGACGCGTTGCGGCTAGTCTTCTTTCCTAACTCCAATCCGGAAGAGATGGTGGGTGGAAACGTCCGGGTCCCTTTACCAGACTTTTACTGGAGGCAGGATCACCGTTGAAGTATTCTATGCCCCTCCAACAGGGCGCGGTGTTTTATGTCGACTCCTCAACACCATGAGCCAACTTGAGGTCCTGCACGTGCCAAACGCCCTTCGACCTTCCCTCGTCGTCCTCCAACTCATAGGTACAGTATCCCATTTTCTTCCTTACACGAAAAGGTCCAACAAACCTCGCTGCCAACTTAGCGTTTATGTAGTTTGCCGCGTCCGAGAGAACCTTGTTCTTACGCCATACATGTTGACCAACCGTATACTGTACCGGCCGTCTACGTAAGTTATAAATTCTTCGACCACGTTCCTGGGCCATTCGAAGCTGGTTTCGGACTTGCTCAAAGAGTTGCTGGAATCGTTTTACTCTCGTTGGAATGTCCAAAGGCTCATCATCGGTCAGCACTTCGTCAAAGGTTTTGCCACTGCCAACATAGTTCCTGCCGAAGTTAATGAAGAAAGGAGAAAACCCGGTGGTTTCGCTCTTCGACGCGCGGATGGCACATCCGACATGTGCGAGGTAGTCATCCCATTTCCGCTAATTGTCCTTGATGTAACAACCGAGCATGGTTTTTACAACACGATTTACTCGTTCGACAGGATCAGCCCGCGGGTAATATAAGGGGGTGTAGGATAACTTAGTGCCATACGACTCACATAACGTCTTGAAATCTCTACTCCTCATCTGAACTCCGTTATCGCAAATGATACACTGAGGCGTACCGTACACCAGGAAAACGTTCTCCTCAATGACTCGGGCCAGATTCTTAGCGGTGGCCGATCGAAGTGCAAACATAAGCACGTATTTGCTGAAATAGTCGCTGACCACAAGAATGGATGTATTTCCTTTCGAGGACCGCGGCAAAGGTCCCACGAAATCCAGGCTTATTACCTGCCAAGGCTTAGTCGGCATCGGTCGGGAACCCATCAGTCCCGCGGGGGCACGCTGCTCAGGCTTCTGTGCGGCACATACCGGGCACCGTTGAACATATCGGGCGACGTCCGCATGCATTTTCGGCCAGATGTACCTTTCGCGCAAGCGCCAATAAACCTTAAAACCACCAACATGACCGGCACGAGGGTCGTCGTGATACAGCTTCAGAAGCGAGAGACGCCTGTCTGTAGGGACAACCAACTTCCAATCTTCTCCAGCATCAGACAGATTGAAGCGCTTGGATTTCACGTACTTGTACAGCAGTCCAGACTCCACTCGCCACTGTGGGAATAGATGGAGGTTCCTCTCAACTCGGGAAATCATCCGACGATACCAACCGTCCGAGGTTGACGAAAAGTCCGGCACACCATCGGCGAGGGTCACAGCGTCAACCGCAACAGGCACCGAACGGGACAGACAGTCAGGCACAACTAGATCACGGCCTCTTCGATGAACGATTTCAAAATCAAACTGTTGTAATCTTACCGCCCACCTTGCCAAACGTCCAGTTGGGTCCTTTAGCCGATTCAGCCATACCAGCGACGCGTGGTCGGTAACCACCGTGAATCTAGTGCCCTCCAAATAGTGCCGAAGTTTTTCCACAGCCCATATTACTCCTAGGCACTCGCGTTCCGTGGTGGAGTAGTTCCGCTCCTGCTGCGTTAAGGACCGAGAGAGAAAGGCTATCACCCGTTCTTCACCATCGAAAACCTGGGAAAGCACAGCGCCAAGCCCATAACCGGAAGCATCCGTTTGCAGACAGAACGGTTTTTGAAAGTCCGGACAGGTTAAAATAGGGGCGGCTACGAGGTGCTGCTTGACGGAGTTAAAAGCCTGGTCACATTCCGGGGTCCAGATGAATTTTACGCCCTTCTTGGTCAAACGGTTAAGAGGAGACATAATAGAGGCGAAGTCGGGGACAAAGCGACGGTACCAGCTGGCCATACCAGCAAATCGACGGATTTCCGTAACACTCTGAGGCGCCGGTATCCTCAAAATTGCATCAACCTTTTCGGGATCCACTCTAAGCCCATTCCTATCGACGATGTACCCCAGATATTTCAATTGCGGCCTGCAAAACTGGCACTTCTCCTTGCTTACCGTCAATCCTGCCCCGCGCAAACGTGTCAAAACCTTGTCGAGAACTGATAGGTGGGTGTCAAAATCAGGGGATATAATTACAATGTCATCCAAATACACCAATACGTATGGCTCCAAATCAGCGCCCAAGACTCGATCGATTAGCCGCTGCCAAGTAGCGGGAGCGTTGGTCAATCCCATTGGCATCCTCCTAAACTGGAACAGTCCTCGTCCAGGTATCGTAAAAGCCGTATACTCCCTTGAGGACTCGGCGACAGGGACCTGCCAATATGCCGACTTGATGTCCAGCGAACTCAGGTACTTCGCATTTCTCAAGCGATCCAAAATTGCTGAAATGTAGGGAAGAGGGTAGGCGTCCTTCTTCGTGACATGGTTCAGACGTCGATAGTCGACGCAAAATCGATAACTGCCGTCCTTCTTAGGCACGAGAAGTATTGGGGCAGACCATGCACTTTTCGAAGGTTCCACGACACCTTGGTCTAGCAACTTGGTGAGTTCCTCATCAATCATCCTCTGTTTGACGGGCGAAACGGGGTAGTAGCGAAGCTTAATTGGGGGTGAGTCAGTGATGATCTGATGCTCCACGGAAGTGACTGTGCCCAAAAGTCCACTTTCGGACTGAAAATGCTGACCAGTCAGGGCATCCAACCTTAATCGCTGCTGCTCCGACAACTCATCCTGAACCTGCAACTCGCAAAGGCCGGCCCCGGCATCACCAAACCTCCACACGTCGTTTCTGAGATCTGGGATAATTCCCATTATTCGCCAGAAGTCCATGCCTAAAATCAAACGATGAGGAACGTCAGGAAGCACCATCACCTTCAGCACACAAGTCCTATCCATAAGGGTGAAAGGCGTAGCGATAGTTCCGAGGGAAGCGCAAACAGTACCATTAGCCACGGAGCAACCTCCCCGAGTGGCAGGATCCAAAGCAAGGCCGAGGGACAACAAGATCCGGTAGCCGGCATCTCCAACTATAGTGTTAGTTGCTCCAGAATCAAGCAAGCCCAACAGGTTCATTCCCAATATAGACACGCTTAAGTATGGTCGCGAGTCTCCGGAAGCATGTGAGATGATATAATCCAAGAGAGCTCGACGGGCATCGTCTGTGGTCCGAGGATGGGAGGAAAACTGTCGACCATTCAGTTCCTCCGGGAGGCGTTTCCCGAACAGTCCGGGCACGTCTTAACAGTCACATCCGGTCGCCTGCAGTTATAGCAGTACAAGTCTAGCGGCTTCTGCGGGCAATTTCTAACTAGATGTCCAACCTTGTTACATCGGTAACATCGACGAGGTTCCACTCGGGGTGCCTCAGGAGTTGACGAGAGGGCGGCGGCCTCCAAATCTGAGGACACACAAGCCAATTCCGGCTCCACACAGTCCCGGTTCCTGCGAGGCGGTGCCTGATAGTGATCTGCCCGGTATTTCTTGGTTTCTAACCGCAAACATTGGGCCTCTAACTCTTCCATATCGCGGACGGGGGGTAACTGCATGGTATAGAACGGAGCCAAGTTTTTTTGAACGATATCCAATTGTACGGATTTCGTCAGCTGTCCATAACGAGTGAACAGCGCCTGCATGCAAGACAAATACTCCACGATCGGCTCGTTCAGTCCCTGGGTGCGGTTCATCATCTCCTGGAATAGGCGGCTTCGGTAGTCAGGTGGCAGGTAATGTTTTTGCAAGAGCTCGGATAGTTCTCTCCATGATCTGCACTTTGTGATAGCTGACCTATACCACAAGAGGGCCTTTCCTTGGAACAGGTCCAACGAGGATCGGAACAATTCTTCTTCGGTAAATCCCCGGGCCTTGCGAAGCTCGGACACACGCTCCAAGAAGTCCATCACAGACATCGTCCGCGGCTCCCCAGAGAAGTGTGTATTCCACTTAAAGACGGGAACAAGTCGGTCACCCGCTCTGGAACTTGAAGGCAAACTGACATTAAGCACCCCCGGCTCACATGAATCGTCCTCACTGTTCGATTCACCATCCAGGTCTCCATCGCCGTCCAATGAACCTACAACGGTGGCATTAGTATCACGAGGTTTCCGCTGCAAGCTAGCCAAGAGGGTTGATACCTTTGCCAGCCATTCACCGCGCTTCTGGGAAGTGTCAGTAGTCTGATTATCAAGTGGGATCGCATCCACTCTCCCCAATAGATGCATGATTCGGGAACAGCATCGCTTATAGGCAGTACTTGTACGGTCGGTATCGAGGCTGTTTACCAACTCCTCCAGCTCCGCATACTTCGTCTTAATCCCCTCCAAATGCGTCGTCGCGACAAAGGCATACTTGGGATATCGAACAGACCTCTGCTCCCTCTCGAGCTTAATGAGCGATCGCAAACAGTCCCGCATCTGGTGGACAGTCATAGCGGCAGGATCCACGCCTCGGTATTGGAGTTCGTATTCCAGTTCATCTTTCTTCAAATGATGCAGCACCATATTGGGAGCCGACATATTTACCACATCCAAAATATACTAACAACAATAATAACAACAACACGTACTCGGAGAATGCACCTGGAGGAAGAGATATCGCGGAAGGGAAGTGTGACTTAAAAAAAAGAACAGAGACACCAAAAGAAAAGTGGCAAAGTCCCAATGGAGGAAGGACAGCCCCTAATTACTTAAAACAAAGGCCCCACGTTGGGCGCCAATGTAACAGTCTCGATTTCGCAAACGCAACACTTCCTTATCCCACCTGAGCGCTGATGCTTAAGCGACGTCCAACGGCTTCCGGTTCTCAGCAGAGAGGGGCGTGGGAGATTTTAAATACTCGCACGAGACGTTACAAGAAGGGCGCCACACAGTCTTCGCTGGACTAGCACCTGACTGTGAAGGTGAGCTGAAATAAACTTGCAACACAGGGGAATAAAGGACCACTTGAAGACCACAATGTTTATTGGGCGAAACGCTACCTAACAGTACAGAAAAGAAAAGAAAATCATAAACGCACAGTATTACCAATGCGTAGACACCCGATGCAGCAAAGCAGACCACGGCCTGCTAGGCCAATATAAATTCAACAAGCAATAATAATAATAACCGCAAATAATAGCAATAAAAAAAAAATTATCAAAGTTCAACGCTTCAACAATATTTGTTGAAATTAATAAAAAAAAAATAAAATGTACTACCCCTGCGCACCCAATGTTATCTGGCCAGACAAAATCGTCGAACTCGCTAGGTCCTCAGCACTAAGGCAAGGGCATACCATTAAACCAAAACAAAACAATCGTTGAAAATTTGATTTACAAAAATATTGAAAATATTTGATGTAACAGCTGAAGGCTGGACGTAAAATGATTTAAAATAAATTAATTAATTAAGCTAGGGCGTCAGTCCCCCCCACCGGATTACTCTCTCGCTCCAAAGGGTTAAGCCCCACCGGAAAATTAGAAATTCGGAAAATTCCGAATTTAAAAGCACAACAAAAGTCTCCGCACCAGTCCACACGACTGTATTTAATTATACTAATTGCCCACCGCATTGACTAGGCATGGAGGAAGTTAACGAGAGCATCCGCGGAGACGACGGCAACAGAGCATTCGTAAATCTCTTACGAGTACGTAACAATAACCGGAAGGGTTATTGACAGAAATTATTCACTAAATAAACAAGCAAAACAACAATCCGTGCTACCAGAAGGGTATTCACGGAAATAATCTTTCACAAAATCTTACAAATATCTAGACACGTAACGATATCTCCAATCAGAAATTATCAACTCCATGAAAGAAAATCTAACCTTTCGACGACGTTGTCAAGTTCCGCAGCTCGATGATAACTCCGGAAGGTGGTAACCAAGATCGGAAACTAAATCCTCCGATACACACACAGGGTTCGGAGCAACTTCTGTTCGGCGATGACCTCGTAACGTCCTTGACAGACCTCCACAGCAACTCCAGATACGACGTAACTCCAGACGCAATTCTCTCCGTACAATCCACGGTAGACCAAGGGCTCAGGCAAGTCAACGCACCGCCCTTTCCCAATCAGGCGTAGTACCAAATCGTAACACCGTAACTTAATACCCTAAAATATTCCTCGAAATAAGGACCAATCCAACATAAACGAAAACCGATACATACCAAAAGGTGTTGGGTGGGTATTGAGGCAATCGAACGACATGCGAAAGGATTTCACCAATTAAATCCGCCAACAGCGAGAGAAAGGCCAATCCTGCACCTTTCCGTAACACGACAGACCAGCAGACTCCGCAAAGCGATAGGAATTGTTCCACGAAGTATAAACTCCACTTCTTGGCCCAGGACACAATCCAAAAGAGCTAGCACTGTCCGTGGTAAAAAACCTTGCACGTATCTTCGACAAACGGAGGTCTATTTGCTGGCAAAAGCTACCTTGACTAAGAGAGAATGTCACTAGGATCCAGCGCCTTTTATAGCATACCAAAGCACCCACAAAAAAGAGCTTCGTTGTTACAGCACCTAAAAATGCGAGATTAACACCCAAAAATCCAGAGAACAGAAAACATACCAGCAAAACAACTCTACACCGGCAAACATGACAGTAGGCCGCGTAATTACGCCTTGAAACAAATGATGTCAAACAGGGTCGCCAACCTTCGCATCCAGCCGTCACAATGAAAATACCCTAGACGCAATTATTTCGGATCACTAGAGGAATAAAACTACGGAATGCGCTCAAATTCGAGGAACAGAAAGCAGAGGATAAATAATCCTGATAGTAAAATAATGGTAAATTAGCGACGTCCACCAAGAGAGAAACAAACCCTTGAAATATCGGCACATGTCACTGTAACTTCAAAACAGTGAAAGTGGAACAATTAAAGGCAGAAGCGGGGAATGAATGCCTACACAAGAGTACTTATCGGCATGGGGACAAGGCCAAAGCCACGGTGGTAATTAAAGATGCACTAGAAAGAGTTAATTGCAACCTAACCACAAATATTGTCCCTGGAGCGCTGGAAAGGAAATACAATCTAAAACTTGATATAACCAACGGGAGAAATCCTAGAAAACCTCGGACTACCTTCCAGCAGGGAAATGGGTAATTAAAACGGCTGCAATCAACAAAACTCTAATTACGCCTTACAGAAACCTGTAATCCAGTACACACCAAGAGTATTACCAGAACGACTCAACAGAGGGCGTCACGCATGCCGATTTGCAGGTGAACCGGGAACTTGCGAACAGAAATTATAGAGATAAACCAAATAAATCATCACATAGCAAAAAAAATGTGTCACATATTTTATAACTAAATAGTATTATTTACAAAATAATATTTATACATATTTGAATTTTAAAACAAAATTGGAATCAATGCAAAATGTTCAATTTAGTTAACAAATGGAATTGATAGAAATATTGACGTTCTAGTAATAATACAATAGGTATGTAATACCCAAAACTAATTCCTAAAATTAATATTACCTAATCTCGAGATGATTTAACCCATTCAATTGTTTAAGATTTTTTGCCTGCACCTCACTGACAAAAAATGCATTTGGTTGCCGTGACATGAACTAAATAAATATTTACAAAAATATAACGTCATACAGAAAGATACTAAAATTTACAGATTGTCTGGCAAAATCAAACCAATAAGAGGCCAAGAAATTAACGCGAGAATACGTTACTTGCTATGCCCATTCAAATTTATATGAATTCATAGGTATTAGAAGGCTTCCAGCTTAGAGGACTTTAATACCCATCTCCAATAAATTATTCAGAAAACAATAAACTACAATTGTTAGTATTTTTTATATGCTCACGTAAACGTTAAATTCCATATCAGTTAACTTCATGCGATAAACTGAGTGACGTATGCCTCAAGTTACCAGGCAGACCTATCTACCCGCTAAACATGTTATATTGCGACAACATTCTGTAACATTGTATGAAAGTAACTTTTGTAACATATTTTTGTTACGTTTATACAACGTTGGCAACACAACGTTTTATTGAGAACAATTTATCTACATTAATACAACATCAATACAACATTTCATCGACAGCATTTTATCTACATTCATATAGAATTCTTTTACAATCGCAATACAACATTTCATTTACTTATGTACGTTTCTTTTTTACTTTAATGCCACATCTGTATACCACGTACCGATAATACAACCTACGTAACGCCCCTATAAATTATAAGTGCGATTCAATGTGCGTAGTCGCGTATCGACACGTGGCCGGCGCCACCTTGCCGGGGCATACCCGAGTCGAGTTTCTGTCTCTCTACGCACACTCAGCCGTCAGCCGTCACAATGCCGTCACCCACGGCCATAACCGCAGTAAAGAAGTAGACCACGAAAAGTTGTGTACTCTGTGCATCGTGGTGTTATAACGATTTGCGAATTGGAACCATAAAATCAGGTATGTACTTATATAATAATAAGTAATAACGATTAGATATTTAGAACTACAGTTGAGTAGAATTTTAAGGTTAGAAATATTTTGCGTAGGTCAAGGTGTCGGCACAGGTCTTTGGGCATATTATATGATGAAGTTAGGTCATATTATTTTCCGCATTAGCAGACTTTTATAGGGTTTTGTTTGTTTTATTTTTTGACCTTCAAACCCAAGGTTGGAAAGAAGAGCTGGTTGCTGAAGACGTTTCATTGCACCTGGTAGTTATACAGGGTGTTAGTAAATAAGTTGTACAAACTTCAGGTGGTGATTCTGCATGACAAAATAATGACAGTTTGCTATATAAACGTATGTCCGGAAATGCTTCGTTTTCTGAGATCTCGACCGGTTTCACAGCAATAAAAATAAATAGTCAGTTTTTAGGAAAAACTTTATATAGTATTTCAGAAAACGATGCATCTGCGGACATACGTTTATATAGCAAACTGTCATTATTTTGTCATGCAGAATCACCCCTGAAGTTTGTACAACTTATTTACTAACACCCTGTATATGCATCTTTACTTTAGTTCAACTGAGTAGTAGATTTCATCCAAAATCAGGATAACATAATCGAATATGTCACGTCTGAAGACACAACATTACATGTCAAATTTTAAATTGTTGATATTATTAGTTTTATAAAATAAAACTTAAATAAAATGTGTTCAGGATTTATCTATGAACATCACAACATAAGAAAAAAAAAGAAAAAAATTTATTTTTAAAAAATTATAAAAAGTAATTTATCTCATGAAAAAAAGAATTTTATAAACTTTGATAGAACTTGTTTCGGATTTCTTCATATACATTACAAGACCCCCCAAAAAGTAAAAGAAAACATATTAAGTATCTACATTAAAATCTAATTAATAGATGTTTTATTGTTTTGGGGGTCTGTTTTGTTTACAAAGAAATCCTAAACAAAAGAATCCTGAACATATTTTATTCAAGTTTTATATTTTATAAATCGAATAATAAAGATAGATCCCGCAACTTTTTACATGTAATTTTTGTAATTTTCCTATGTAGTGCGTTGAAACGAACATAGCAAAAATCATGGCAAGCTCTGAAGTGGGGACCCACACTGGCCCTCTCTGCACCTAGGCTAACACATTTATAGTTCTGCCACTGACGATTGGGCAATAGAAACGTTTGTGATAGATCTTTCTAGAAACATGTTCGTTAGAAGATTAAGAATTATTAATTAAGTCTTATCAAATACCTACCTTTCTTTTTGAAGACTTATGCCCAAACTGATGTAACAATCTTTTCCAGTGTACGCAAGTTACGGAAAAATAGCTTAAGAAAAATTCGCCAAAGCAAAGTAGGTATTTAGATAAATCACCTTTTTCTTCTAAATATCATAAGTTGCAAACCATTAAGTCTGGCTACACGTTTTGTTTATTTTGGTATCATAAAATCATGTAAACATTTCAGATAACCAAATTCAAGAAGTTGGGAGGTTCTAACTTTAAAGACATGGTTAGATGGTGCAAGAAAACGTGGGGTATCGTGGACAGGCCAAAAAGATAACTTCAGAATACCCCACCTTAGACTAATGGGAATTATAAAACGTAGGTATATGTATTTTCATAAAATGTTCACCTTAATAATAAAACATATATAATAATAACTTAGAGATCATACCAATTAGTTAAATAGTAGCCCAATAGGTTATGCAATTACTATCAGTTTCAAAGGTACTGGGCCCTGTGTTTTGATGTTCATAACGTTTAAACTCAAGAAAAAATGAAATAAATTTTATTATACTTCTGAATCATTTCTATGTAACATGTAGAGTATCAACATTTTCTGACACTTGGTACAATACAAGAGCATGAGAGAAGTATAAAAGGTACCAAATGTGTGCATTTTCAAAATAGCACTCGTCTTTACAATTTTTTTTTCCTAAACCGTTTGGGCCAAAAATTCCAAATTTTTACGGTTTATAATTTATTAACAATCTTGTCTACAGATTTTTGTTTTCTTCACTGTATATGTGTTAAAAGCTGTAAACATGGTTTTGTTGAAGTATTATGCGCCTCCAAACACAGTGTTCAATTCTTTTGTAGATAATTATTGAGTAATGCAGGAAATGTTACGGAACTTAGCTGACTATAGATACCTGCTATAGATACCTACATAGAAATAACACCTGTGTTAGGTGCTAATAATAAATTATAATAAAATGTAAAACAAAATAATTTATAGTTGTACTGTATTCAGGTTCAGTTAGCCAATCAGGTAAGGCTAATAGATTCCTTGAACACTATACATTTATCTATTCACCGAAAAACAACCATGAATTGACATAATTTATGGTTAATTAACTGATTGATTTATGTATTTGCAGGAGCAGCTCAGTATATCTTTAAAGATTACACGGACCGAAACTTTGAGCTCATAGTAGCAGAATGGCTGCGTTTCTCAAAACAGGGTGAATCGATAAAATTAATATTTTTGATTTTATTATTTTTTATTCATACTATTTTATTTTATTAGTTTATAAGTAAAATGTTCTTTTTATTTATTTGTTTATAATAAAGTACTGTTACTTGAATTATTGTAATGTAATTGTAATAGTATACCTAATATCCATAATGTTGCGGGTCTTATAATTTTATATTTTTGTTTTGTCAATCACTAAATGTTTATACTGACTTAAAGGTACATAACAACATACCTATATTTAATACAAGATGTTCCTTTTACTGTAACATTTCTGTATTGCCATCTGGCTGTTGTATGATAAATAACAACACAAAACTAGTATATAAAATGACAGGATTGCAATCCCCTTTACAAAAGTTTTAGGTAAAGTATACTATGAAACACAAAAATATAAAATGTAACATCACTGAAATATTACAGAAATAGTTTCTAACTTGTAATTTAAACGTTGCCAAAATATTTAAAAAAATTTTGCTAAATTGTTATTTAAATGAGTGGGGTTTCCGCAACTACAAGGTGCAGAATATAATTAAAACTTCTTGGTGTCGTTCTTCCTTGTATGTTTATTAAAATATACTTTTGCTATATGTTTCAGCTACACAGTAGGCATCTTCATGCAAAAATTGTCACTTCTTACAATGGAACACTGGACAAAATTCTGGTATCTTACAGCATCCCTGGTCAAACAATCAATTAAAATAAAATCAAATTAAGAAGTTCGTGGTGGCACGTTCTCGTCCAAGAACGTGCGACCACTAGCTTTGTAATTTGATTTTATTTTAATTGATTGTTTGACCAGGGATGCTGCAAGATACCAGAATTTTGTTCAGTGTTCCATTGTGAGAAGTGACTATTTTTGCCTGAACATGGCTACTGTGTAGCTAAAACATGTAGCAACAGTATATTTTAATAGACATACAAGGAAGAATGGCACTAAGAAGTTTTAATTAATGTTATTTAAATGTTGTTAAAATATTACAAAAAATAGCGCCGAAGTGTAATTTAAACGTTGTTAAAATATTACAAAAAATGTTGCCAACTTGTAATTTAAACGTTGTTAAAATGTTATAAAAAATGTTGCTAATCTGTCGTTTAAATGTTGTTGAAATATTACAAAAAATGTTGTATAAACGTTGTAAAAATATTACACAATTGTTACAAATATGTAACAAATTGGAATGTTATATATCCGCGGTACGACATAGGACATTGTATAAATGTAACAGTTATATTACTTGTTATATAACATTACAAGTTACAAAGTTACAGAAAAATGTTGTATAAATGTTACAGTTATATTTCGATGTTTGGTGGGTATTTTTAGTAACCTTGCATCATAGCTAAATCTAAAATACAGGTAGCACTTTAAACATAAAAATATATCACTTTACTATCAACAATAATAATTATTATCGACTGCGGCCTTTTGGTCTCTCCGGTACTCCCTTGGAACGCCCAATATCTTTTGGGTCGAGTTTTTTCTTAAATAAATAATTGTTTGTCACTTTGTTATGGTACAAAGTCTGCGTGAAGCAAGTCTTATTCGGACCAAAAGACCTTTTTCATTTCCACTGCGTGTGTGGTTTTCATCATACCACGGTTCCTGCAAAAATATTAAATTAATAAAAGCTACGCATTTTAAACTCAAAACTAACCTCAATGTTGTCAACAAATTGGGGGGTAGGAACAAAATTCAAAACAAATATTCGGCATACTATTTGGAGAGAGAGAAAAAAAAATAAATTTCGGGCGATTTTTGATGCTCAGGGGTGATGGCGGGCCGTTGTTTGCTATTCTGCATAGAGACTACGCAATGTAAAAAAATCCGCTACCAATGAGCAAACGCCGCTACCCGGCTACTTTACAAAAATCCGCTACCGGTAGCGGAATTCCGCTACTGGTGCCAACACTGGACTGATATTTCACGTTTGTAACCTCTTAAGCTGTAAATTAAAGTCAATAAAACGCAAGGTCTATAAAGTAGTAATAAACGGACAATTTTCAACTAATAGCGTTTTCGATTTATACAATTTTATGCACGCACTCGGTGCGTACTGCGTGGTACTGTACCGTGAATATGCATAAAGCGCGTTGTTGTGGTGCAGTTCTTTAAACCAACTTCACGGTGAACTAGTTCTTCCCAATATAGTACAATTTTTTTGGAGGTGGCAACACTGGCGTCGAGTAGCGACATTTGTCAGCAACGCGATTGGCGGATAAATAAACTAGCATCTAACGATCTAACCTCGAGTCACTCTCAAGAGTCTCAAGTCTCAATGAGTCTCAATAAGGCTAATGTAAAAGTGCTCTGACCACGTCTATATTAGGTGGATATAAACTTAAAAGTGATAATAAAACGATCGGATATCTACAAATTGTCGAGAAATCAATTTCATTTTATTTACGATAATACAGGCGATACAAGGTAAGCTAATGCGTATAGTATAGCGTTTTACATCAACATAATCTAGAGTCTCACGCTAAATTTGGATACTACATAGTTTATATTCTTTGACTTCAAAACATTTCTAGCGCTACTATTTATTTTTATTCAGATACCTGAAGAAATATGGCTACGTTTGAACATCTATCAATGAACCATGAAGGAAGTGGTGTAATAGAAAACTTAACCCCAGTGAAGAAATTTAATTGCAGTTTATGCGGATTCAAGTTTAGCAAGGAGAAGTATTTGTTAAATCACGTCAACTTTTGCAAGGACGTTGAAAATCCGGCTGATAGGTTGGGCGCGGATAGACGTAAGCACGATTTTTCTTTGTTTTGATTCTTAAATTGTAACTTACCCGCTTTTGTTTTTAGCCACTAAAGCTTGTGAAGGGGAGATCCATGTTGCAAGAGAACCGATGTAAGTATTTATATCAGTGTTTTGAACCGTAACTGAACCGAAAAAACCGATGTTTTTGTCGGAACGAAAACTGTAACTGAAACTAAAAAAAATCGGTTTTTATTTTGGCATCAAACTGTGTAGCGTATTTGGATCCTTGTTCACACGCTCGTTTTGACAATCCTACATTAAAAATTATAACGTACTCGCAACTCGAAAGTGCGTCAGCATATGTTTTCGTGTTGATATACCTACCGTCTGGCTGTCACCTTTATTACTAAACATCGTATACTTATCTTCATATACAGATCACGTAAGTAAAATTAAATTTTTATTTATTTGGATAGTATAAGTCAAAGATAAAACTGACATTTCTTCATCTCAAGGGATTACATACCTCCAGACTCTTCAAGAATATTTGTTTTTCAGTTTTAATTATTATTCTCCATTCTTTTACTAACATTTTTAAAATACAAATTATTAAAAACATCTGTTAATAACGAAACTATGACAATTAGGGTCACCGACACGGTGGACTAAGAGACATTGGCGCGGAGGTCCAGCGCATCTTGTGCCCTGTGGAATCCGTATAGCTACTTGTTACTTGACAGATTAGTTCGTAGATAAAATACAAAATGAGATGATATGTTTTATAATATGATCCAGGAATCACGGAGTAGTAGTATTTTATCTATAAAAAGAACAAATCAGTATATTCGCTAGTTTATTTAATATTTTGTTCTTCTAACTTCAAACAGCTTGCCAAAACAGTGCTTTTTTTCTAACTCGAAAAGTTTTAACTATTTTTAGATCATTTCTTTTTTCAGATTTTCGAAAAGCTTTGTATCTATAGTCTGTTGAGCGCATTTTGAAAAATTTTAACCGAGTTTTTATCTACAATAATAGAACAAAAAGGACGTCTACAAAAACGTATGGCTTTATGCAGACTAGGAACCCACAAAATGAAAGTATTTAAGGAACAAGTCACAGAAAAGTCGAACACTGTTAAACTCATTAAAATTATTAAAAATTTTGACTCCCACAATATATTAAATTATAGAATTGATTAATTATATATATATATATATATGTATAAAATTTTGCATTATGTTTATGTTAGATGATATTATGTTGCAGAATGAAAAAGCATACGAACTCAAACCCTTTAAGGGAGCGCCACGGCAACCGCCGAAATTGTTGCTTCTACACGACAGAAGGAGAAATTATTGAAATTTATTTGGAATTTATGTTCAGTGATATTAAGTTGTTGAGTGTACCTTTTAATTTGTATTTGTGTAGAAAGGAACAATAAATGGCTATTATTATTATTATTATTATTATTATTATTATAGAACAAAAATGAGGTTTAACTGTATTTGATTTACTTAATGTGGCTTTAACTTCTTAAATTGATAACAATTTTATACGATTGTTCTTAACTTTTATTTATGTTCGTTCGTCGGTCTTCTTTCATTTTAGAATCGGGAGAAATAGGACAAATGGCAGCAGGGATTATTTCACATACAACAAACAATAGAAATGAAAAGCATTTGTACTATCTGCGACATTTCTGTGAAGGGAGATCATGCTGCATGATTGAACCGAAAACCGGAACCGAACCGATATATTTCTAATGTATTGAACCGTAACAAAAAAATTACCGGTTTCATAACCTGATTTATATTCAAGCTAAATGTCAGTCACTTTTAAATATCAGTTTTGCACTATGTTACATCTTTAGGACTATCAAACCAAGTGCCACATAGGTATCTTCGTAGCAAACTAAATACGGGTTATTAATCACTACAAATTTTCAAGGAAATTTTACGTAGCAAATGTAAATGCTTATTCACTATGTCAAGGTTTAAGCTTTCATGTTAGCTTACCTAGAGAATTCTACAACGTAAAATTTTTGGGATATTTTCCACTCGGCTCAAATTTCAACTTTTTAATTTTTGCGGGTGAAATTTCTTCGGAAAGTTTACGTGTTAGTTCAACTAACTGCAAAGGCTGCCTACTACACTGTTGGGCTATTTTGTAGAGTTACAAAATTGATAAATTAACTGTCCTCGTAGATTTAAGAAATATTTTTCGCATCTTTGCAGCGATTTGAACTGAGAGTTCTGTTTTTCTGTAAAAATTGTTCTTAATTGCTTATTATGCATTAAAACGACTTATCGAAAATAACGTATGACACGTTTTAGATAATTATATAGACAATTCTAACAAAGAATCACCAAGATCACCAACTTGGAGGACATGGATTCAAGGAAAGCACATTTTCAAGGTGGCTACTACAGCTTGTAAATGTTTGGTAGGGGTGCGACACTTGTCCTTTTGAGGTTTTCCCTCACTACGATACAGTGACCAGAGAGTCCCAACATTTTGTCCCGCATCCCGCAAAGTTTGAAAAACATTTATCGTTAGAAAATTGCTAATCAAGTGATATGCTATACTTATTATAGGGTTGTTCCTATTTAATCCAAACATACTTTTTCTAATCTTATGATAAAAAGCATTTCAATTATTGTATTAAAAAAATACATTTTGAGGTCACTACCGATTTAGTGATGTTATTGTCACAGTGAAGTTGTAATTTTCTTGAAAAGAAAAAAAAATAAAATTAGTTACCAGATAACATTCGTGCGAGTCACGCAACCCTCATACCTTGAGATCGCAGACGATGTAGTAAGAAACGCAGGAAAATGTCTACATATTCTGGGTTTCTAAGTGTTAAGCAGATTGTGCCTACACTATCCGCCGCTAAATTTAACATTATATGACCGTTATATGAGGCCTTTCTACACATTTTATGAAGGCAGTGTATGGTTCAGTTCGACGTTGACGCATGCTCAAAGTTAATAATATAGTTATATTTTATAATGCCAATCGCTAACATTGAATATTACTAATTAGAAGAAACTTATTTAAACTTACAGTTACAATAAAATTATAACAGTTAAACCTCCATATGAGCGAAGAGCAACAAGTTATCGGTATATTTTACATTAAAAGTAATCTAGTTTGCAAATATTTACTGTTTTTCTTTAGGTAATTTCATTCCCAAAAGTAATGTGGTAACACTGCAAAGTGCACATGCGCGCGGGCGTACGGGTCGGCGGTTCCCGGACGAGGCACGCCATTTCGCCATCTTGTGTTGTACCGTCTTGCAAGTGCAACGTACGTTTTCGTCTAATAGTTATTTACCGAGTTTGTTCCCGTTTATTTTGTGTTTTGCTTTGTGTGGTTGAATATAGTATAGTTTGACATTTTATTATTAGTCTTGTTATTGGTTTTCGTGTACCGTAAGTAAGAAGAAAAGCACACCAGTCACTCAACCTGCAGGACTCGACAGGAAACCAAGCCGCTTCGGGGGATATTCCACAAGAGCACTCTGAGGTTGACATTCCAGAAGACGAAGTGGCCTTAATGGAGAAATCTAACCTGCTGTCTGCACAGAAACTATTATAATAATAAGGCCTACAAATGAAGTCGACGCAGAAGATTATTATTTTTTTAAATATTGTGACGATCTTAACAGCCGCGAAGGCGCCAGAAGTTCTGGGTTGTTCTCGGCGCAGCTCTTTCCAGAGAGATCTATCCGGACAGCGAGCACAAGTCGCGACCGTTCTAGTAGGGACCGTAGAACGTTCCCGCACGGATCGATACCGGTATATAAGAGCGAGCCGTCGCTCTCTGGCCAGTATTATTCAGAGTGCAGTCGGAGCGCGGGCGCGATTATTGATCGACATAAATAGTTCGAAATAAATACAGTGAAGATAAATTTATAGTAGCTTTAAGTGACAGTTAGTTTTTAGTGTTCATGTTTTAATAATTAGGTAATAAGACTGTAATAGTGTTAAATAAATTAAGTGACTATTTTAATATACCGAGTGTTTTAATTCACACCTTAACGAACGAAAAACGCTACATTGGTGTCAGGTGTGGGGTGTGAATTGGAC
Organism: Melinopterus prodromus; assembly: GCA_964023965.1. NCBI lineage: Eukaryota > Metazoa > Arthropoda > Insecta > Coleoptera > Scarabaeidae > Melinopterus > Melinopterus prodromus. Next base: position 34,155,391 of record OZ030395.1, read on the forward strand.
ATTAGTGAAAATAAAATTGAAGTGAAATAAATCGGACTAATTAACGGGCGTGAAAATGGCGAAACTAGCGGACTTAAAGGTTAGTGAGCTGAAGAAAGAGCTGGAAGAAAGGGACTGCGATACGACGGGGAAGAAAGCGGACTTGCAGGACCGGCTTCGTAAAGCATTAATTGAAGAAGGCAATGACCCGGACAACTTCGTTTTTGCTAGTGCAAGTGATATCGGCCAAATGCTGCAATGTTTGGAGGTCAATCAGGCCAAGTTGCTAGAGAATTCCGCCGACCTGGAGGCTAAGTTGCTAGAAAATTCCGCCGACCTGGCTAAAGTGTTAGAAAATTCCGCCGACCTGGAGGCTAAACTGCTAGAAAATTCTGCCGACCTAGAGGCTAAATTGCTAGAAAATTCCGCCGCCCTGGAGGCTAAATTGCTAGAAAATTCCGCCGACCTGGAGGCCAGTTTAAAAAGCGAGCTTGGGGAAAAGCTAGAAGAGAATTCTGCCAAGTTGGAAAAAAAGATATCAAACGTAAAAAGGGAGTTACACGAAGAAATTTTAACAAAATCTTCTACACTCGAAGAGCGAATTCTTTTGATTTTGGAAGGCAAGATCCAGGAAGTTCAGAACAAAATCACAACGTTGGACGTCAACACCTTCCAGGAGTTGCCCCATCAACCTTCAGCAACGGACAACAAGAGCAAAGTTAGTAGCAATCAGGATTCCGTTGGGCTGATGCGCCTCAAACCACCGCAATTTGATGGTTCAACGTCGTGGAATGTTTATCAGCGTCAGTTTGAAGCGGCTGCAAAAGCGAACGGTTGGTCATCCAGGGAGAAGGCGACCGCCCTTACGTTAGCTTTGAGAGGAGATGCTGCTGCTATCTTGCAAAGAATGTCCCCGGAAGAGCAAGAAGTCTACGACCACCTGGTGAGACACTTGGAGATGCGTTATGGCCAGTCACACCTGGAACATGTCTACCACACTCAGTTGAAAAATCGGTGCCAGAAGTCAGGGGAGCCCTTACAGGAATTTGAGGCAGATATTGCACGTCTGGTTCGACTGGCATATCCAGATGCCCAGGAAAAGATCATGGAACGTTTGGCGGTTCAAGCATTCCTGGACGGACTCCGTGATGGTGAAATGAGGCAAGCCCTACTACTAGCACATCCACCGAAGCTAGTTGATGCACTAACATGGGCCCTTGAATTCGAAGCTGCCAAGAACACAAGTCAAGCTCGTGTCCCACAAGTGATTCCAGGAGAGGACGACTTCGAAGAATCAGTCAAACGGATCGTCAGGGAGATCGATAAAGAACGTAGCCGCCAGGACCGGAAGTTGGAGTGCTGGAAATGTGGCAAGGCAGGCCACATAAGAAGACGATGTCCAGAAGGCGTCAAGCATTGCCAGCGGGTAGAGAAAAAAGATGCTGATTTGTTACGAACTACCATAGTCGACGATACTTGGCAAAATAGAGATCTTATAGAAGACCAAGCGGAAGATCCCGATATCCAGATAGTTCTAAACTGGATGAAAGAAGAGAAGAAGCCAACCTGGGGAGAAGTTGCCAAGTATCCTCCTAACATCAAGTCGTATTGGGCACAATGGGACTCCCTAATTCTGGAAGATGGACTCCTGCGGCGGAAAATAATTGACCACGACGGCAAAGAGGAAAGAAGGCAAATTGTTGTGCCCAAATGTCGGATTGCGGAATTGCTAGAGGAACTCCATGCCGGTGTGTCAGGAGGACATCTCGGAGTGACAAAGACGCTGGGAAAGGTGAGGGAAAGATTTTACTGGGTCAATAGCAAGGAAGACGTAAGGGACTGGTGCAGAACATGCGTTGTATGTGCGGCAAGTAATGGGCCGCAGAGAAAGCAGAAGGCTTTGATGCGCCAGTACAACGTGGGAAGTCCCTTTGAAAGGATTGCTATTGACGTAGCCGGCCCGTTTCCCGAATCCGAAGCTGGAAATAAGTACATCGTGGTCGTGATGGACTACTTCAGCAAATGGGTTGAGGCATACGCTCTACCAAACCAGGAAGCCTCAACAATTGCCGACACCTTGGTGAAAGAATGGATTTGCCGATTTGGCGTACCTTTGGAGCTACATTCGGACCAAGGGCGAAATTTTGAATCCAGCTTGTTCCAGAACATCTGTAAGGCGCTCGGAATCAAGAAAACAAGAACTACTGCGTTACACCCGCAGTCAGATGGAATGGTGGAGCGCATGAATAGAACCATTAATCGGTATTTGGCCAAAGTGGTCTCCGACCATCAAAGAGACTGGGATGGCTTTCTTCATTTGTTCCTCCTGGCTTATCGATCAGCCGTCCACGAAAGCACGGGAGAATCTCCGGCTCGGATAGTTATGGGAAGAGAACTCCGTCTCCCATGCGATCTGAAGTTTGGTTACCCGCCAGGAACTGATGTCGCCGGGGAGGACTACGTCAGTGAACTGCGACGAAGAATGGATGCCATTCATAGCCAAGTTCGCATTTCCATTCAAGATGCCAGTACTCGGATGAAGGACACATACGATGTCAATGCCAAGGACCGCAGGTACAATGCCGGTGATATGGTTTGGCTCTACGACCCTAAGAGACGAAAGGGACTGTCACCAAAACTTCAAACATCCTGGGATGGCCCATACAAAATTCTGGAAGTTATCAACGACGTCCTTTACCGGATACAAAAGCCACCGCGGGGTAAAGCTCGAGTCATTCACTTCAACCGACTGGCTCCTTACTACGGAGACCACGAAGACGCGGAGCTGCGGCAAATCCAACCAGAGCCGGATTTGACATTCGACGAATTCATGGTCCGTCATTCTAATGGTCAAAAGAGTCGGTTCGGTGTGACCTGTGAAGTGCAGCGGGACCTGTTTACTGCTCCAGCTGGCTACGCACTGGCACATTGTGTGGCTAAGGACTTGCAAATGTCTAGAGGGATAGCCAAGGTTTTCCGCGGGAAGTTTGGAAATATTCCAGAGCTGCGTCGGTCTAATCCCAGAGTCGGACAAGCACTCAAGGCAACCGACGAAAAGACCGGCAGAAAGATCTTCCACTTGGTTACCAAAGACACGTCCGGTCAGAAGCCAACCTATGGGGATGTTTGGGACACTTTGTGTTCTCTAAAGGAAGAATTGCTAGCCGAGGACCTGAGAAGCCTGGCCATTCCCAAGCTGGCATGCGGACTCGATGGCTTGGATTGGAGGATGATTCGCAGCATGTTGGAAGCACTCTTCAGGTTGACGGGCGTACAAATTCTGGTGTGCTGTTATAGCCCTCAACGTCGTCCCCTGGAGAGAACCGTGGACTGTTACTTCCACAAGAGGTCTTGCTGCAACAAGGGAGCTTTCTGCCGATATCGACATCCACCATCTTTGGAATCATTTCGGGACGAAACGAGCTTAGGAGGGGGGCAGTGTGACGATCTTAACAGCCGCGAAGGCGCCAGAAGTTCTGGGTTGTTCTCGGCGCAGCTCTTTCCAGAGAGATCTATCCGGACAGCGAGCACAAGTCGCGACCGTTCTAGTAGGGACCGTAGAACGTTCCCGCACGGATCGATACCGGTATATAAGAGCGAGCCGTCGCTCTCTGGCCAGTATTATTCAGAGTGCAGTCGGAGCGCGGGCGCGATTATTGATCGACATAAATAGTTCGAAATAAATACAGTGAAGATAAATTTATAGTAGCTTTAAGTGACAGTTAGTTTTTAGTGTTCATGTTTTAATAATTAGGTAATAAGACTGTAATAGTGTTAAATAAATTAAGTGACTATTTTAATATACCGAGTGTTTTAATTCACACCTTAACGAACGAAAAACGCTACAATATTTATTTGTCTCTCTTCTTTTTGTTTGTCGTATTAAATATGTTGTTTTGAAAATATATATATATATATATATATATATATGTTAAATAAAAAAATATATGAAAATTGTCTAGTGTTTCTTATTTTGCATCTAAAATTTAAAAAAGACGTATATATGAATATAATCAAGATTTTGTCAATGTCTGCAGGCACCATGAACCGAGATTGTAGCATTAATGCGGCGTTATCTACTATTTTTATTCACTTATTTGTGACGGCTGCAGAGTATTACCCGTTTTTATCCGCGATCCCGTGAATGCTGGAAGCAGCATTCACGGCAAACGCAGCGTAAAATGCGAAAATTATAAGCGTTCGCGTGCGACTCGCAGCATCTGTCGATAATTGAGTCGCAATTGAGGACGCATCGGCCGGCGTATTTGCAGTCGCAAGGCGCATAAAATGGTTCACGTCTGCAGTCATTTTGCGGGTTGGATTGTTATCTGGGTTATTATTATTATTATTATTGGTAGTGCACATACCACAATAATTTTAAAATTAATTCTATTTTTAGATTAACTTATCAACTACAAGACATTTAGCGGAATGACTATAAAACAGTAGAATCATGCCATTTGTACATGAAGATATTTTGGTTGAAAAGCCAAGCACAAATACAATAAAACTCGCACTAGCGTTAGAGATTGTTTGCACATTGTTAGCATGGTAACAAAGGTTAAAATTCACATTAGTACAAATTATCAAAAATAACTCGAAAACTAACTTTGTACAAATTGTATTTTTTTATCTTACACTCGAAGGCCATCAAAGCCGAGCAATGCAAAATAAGTTTTCTATCGAATGTATCATTGCTCCGCAAATCTTGTTGACATATTCACTAAAAGCAAATCTGCGTTTGTCATAAATTACCTATGAACAGAAACAAATAACGTACAAATTCATTTATTTTTATTTTTACCTATTCATAAATTATATTATCAGTCTTAAAACGCAATCAAAACAAATAACAAAAAAGTTTTAAGAAAAGAATTTTCATATCTTTGTTTGTGTTCTTTGTAAGTCTGTAACGCCTTTTTTTTTTCACAAAAATACCAAAGACCTAAAGTCGCCGAAGAAACACCAGAATACCTCGACTTCTACCAAACCTGTGCTGCTCATGCGTTTCTCCCGGATGCTCCGGCCAACCAGGGAGGTGGTCGTGGGACAGTAACCAAACGGTTCCTTGATACGATGTTCTAGGGCGCCACGTCAGTCTTAATCCGTTGGAGAAGCAGCACTCGACTACGAAAGTGCAGCTGAAATAAAGGCAACACAGGGAACCAGCAAAGCAAATGTATCTTCAACCAATTTATTAGCCTCCAAACGGCAACGAGGAAATCACCAATATAATTTGCATCGGTATACAGGTACACAATAAATCTTGGTACAGCCAAAAGTACCACTCCGAGGATACGCCCACGCAAAATAACAAAAGAAAGGAATAAATGTCAAACAATTCAACTCGCTCAAGGGCTTCGAGCCCAAACCGCAAATCGTACCAAAAAAAAAGAAATAATAGCGACCGACACGAAGCTTGGCCAAACCGCGCCGCGACTCGCTGTAGATTTGGGTAAAATCCCCAGAAAATTATTGCACCCGGCGTCGATGTTGAAAAGTTGATAACAAGAGTAAAATTAAACTCGGCAAGCGTATATGGGGGCAATCCGTCCCAAAAGAAAATTAAATTCCCATCGGCACTCAACTTGGCTACGCCCAAATGAGAAAATAAAATAAACTCCGAAGCCACTAACGGCTTCCGTTAAAAATCTTGAACGATCAAAGGAAATTATACCTGTGGATAACAGTTATCCGAATTAAATTCAGAATCCACAAAAATAAATACTGTAACGGGTAATCAAAATTACGAGTACGTAAACCAAACTCGAAATTAAAGAAAAAGGTAATTAATAACACATACGGGTTGAGCACCGATGGTCCGAGCGATATCTTCGGATAATTAAACACTTAACAATTAATAACACTGAGCTGAAGGCTCCGGAATGGACAACGATTACTAAATCGTAGCCACACTAATCTAATATTAATCAAATGCGCCACCATAAAAAGGTGTGCGAGCGGAAGGCTCCTCGACGGGTAACGATTACACAATCGTAGCGATACTAACTACTAATCAACAAAAGGCACAACCAAAAAAAGATATACGAGCTGCCTGCTCCTTCGAGGGACAACGAGCGTCCGCCACAGCTGATCGGAAAAATATAGGACCTCTGACCTTTATCCGGAGCTTCGAGACACTGTTTGCCACCTACAGACGCTCCGATGCTAGCGTTGGATCCTCCACGACGGATAATAATCACCGCACGTGCCGGTCCCGTCACGGTGCCACCAACTCCGACTCGATATACTTCGAAAAGGTCTCGTACTAGATGTCGAAGGACCTACGCAGGGTCTCTTGCCTCGTACCAGGTGACTACTGACTTACGAAGGGTCTCTCGCTTCGTGCTAGGTGACTACGAACGTTCGAGGGGTCTCCGGCCTCGTATTAGGTGCCTAAAAAGAGGAAATAGTCGTAGAATCGACCCACCAATTGCCACCAGACAATCTCATCGAATCTAAAGAGAGCTTACCCAAAAATAGATGGACACTGGGCCTACGTGAACGTGATAGAAGTTCGTTTAAATCCGCACAATGGCGTGGTGGCCAGATTTCCACTAAATCAACAACCTGGACACCTGTTGAAGCCTGGTCGAGATAAATCCGCACTACGGCGATAAGGGGGACCTCCAAACTACCAAAATCCTCTCCTATAATTCTCAACGGGCTTCCAAAAATCTATCACACGTGTACACTCCAAGATGATTGACAAGACAAGACGCCGGAAAAGCACGCTGCAAGCCGCACTACGGCCACGAAAAATAACGGCCGGAAACGCAGAAAAAACGGAAACCTAGAATTTCTGTCGGAATAGGGAAACCAAGGGAAAGTTAAACCAAGTAACAGCGGCGAACTATAGTACAAAGTAAACAACGATTTTGCAAGACAAAATTCCGTGAATCCAAACAGTAAAAACCGTGGGATCTAATTAAATGTAAATGACGGGGGCGTGGCCTCGGCAATTTTGCGCGCGGAAACCCGATGCTAGCAGCGTTTCACACCCTGCCGAGTTCCTGCCGAGCTCCACCAAGTTGCCCTAGACAGCGATAGATGGCGCCACCCATACGGAATATCAAACAAATCACGCAGAACAATTCGCCGCGTTACACTCCCCCTCTCCTCTCACAGAGGAAAATTTCCACGAAAGTTTCCGACCCAGATCCAAAGGAGCGAACCGAACGCATCAAACTGCAAACCCGTGTGTCCAACGATGCCTCCACACCAACAACTCAACTACCAAGCAATAAAAAAGCTTGAGGGGCCAGCACCAGATGCCAAGGCGGTGCAACGACAACAGTAGGGAGGGGAAAAGGTATGGGGAGAGGACAACACAAAAGAAGGAAGGGACGGGCAGTTGCGTAAGATGCGGAAAAGTGCATCAAACCTCGTTCGTACCCATCGACAGCACTGGAAACCAGCAATAACACATAGGGACAGGAACCAAGGAACTCACCACTGCTGCCACCGCACAACCCCAACACCAGGCACCGACGACTCGCGCCCCGAAAACAAAAAATAGAGCTGACCACAGCTCTCAACAAAAAGGGTACCACCCAACAACAAAAAGAAACTACGATAAGCAAGGAAAAACCCAGAGGACACCAGAACAAACCCCTGGGGTGGCGGTACTAACAAACAGAGAAATCCCAAAACTAAGGAAGACGGCCAATCAACCGAAATACCGCCAACCGAAGTATAACGTCAAAATGACGACAAAGCTAACAACCTAGCCGAAATCGTTTTGCAACGATGAGGAGTCCTCACGCATTGTGAGACGCTCCCTTTCCCGATCCCTACAAGAGATGATGGTAGGTGGAAGTCTTCCGTGGCCTTTTACCAGACTCTTACTGGTGGCAGGTTCGCCGTGTCCGTATTCTGTAAGCCCCGGAACACAGAGCGCTGGTGTTTTACCGAGCCTCATCCAACTCATAGGCCGGCTTAAGATCTTGGACATGCCATACGCCTTTCGAAGCACCATCCTCACTCTCCAACTCATACGTCCAGGAACCCAACTTTTTCCTTACGCGAAAAGGTCCAACGAATTTAGCTGCCAACTTAGCATTAACAAAATTTGCCGCACTGGACAGGACCTTATTGCGACGCCAAACCGATTGGCCAACGACGTACTGGACGGGGCGCCTGCGTAAATTGTAAACCCGTCGATGTCGCTCCTGCGCCGACGCAAGCTGCCTGCGAACTCGCTGAAACAACTGCTGAAATCCTTCGATGCGCGCAGGAACATCCGGAGGCGCAGCATCTGGAGTGAGAACCCGCTCAAAAGTGCGACCACAACCCACATAATGACGGCCGAAGTTAACATAAAAGGGCGAGTACCCCGTGGTCTCACTTCGCGAGGCTCGAATAGCGCAGCCAATCGGACCCAAATAGTCATCCCATCGTCGCTGGTTGTCTTTGACATAACAACCCAACATAGTCTTGACTACACGATTGACTCGCTCAACAGGGTCGGCCCGAGGGTAATACAGCGGAGTGTAGGATATCCTGGTGCCATACGATGCACACAAAGATCGAAATTCTTTACTCCTCATCTGGACGCCGTTGTCGCATATCAAAAACTGGGGGGCTCCGTAAACCAAAAAAACATGGTCCTCCAGAAGTCGGGTCAAACTCTTAGCCGTAGCGGACCGAAGCGCAAACAGTAATACATACTTACTAAAGTAGTCGCTGACCACCAGGATCGAGGTATTTCCTCGCGAGGATCGGGGCAATGGGCCCACAAAATCGAGGCTCACCATCTGCCAGGGCCGGGACACGTCCGGGCGTGTACCCATCAATCCCGCCGGGGCTCGCTGCTCCGGCTTCTGCGCCGCACATACTCCACAACGCCGGACATACTTGGCAACGTCTACATACATCTTAGGCCACGTGTAGCGCTCTCGAAGTCGCCAATACACCTTATATCCACCAACATGACCTGCTCGAGGGTCATCATGGTACCGACCCAACAGTGCAGCCCTACGATCCCCCGGAACCACCAACTTCCACTCCTCGCCCACGTCCGACACACCCAAATGCGCCGACCGAACATGCTTGTACAGCAAGCCCCCCTCGACTCGCCACTGCGGATACCGGTGCAAAGCTCTCTCGACGCGGGCAATCATGCCAAGATACCAAGGGTCCTTTGTCGAGGAAAAGTCGAATCCAGCGGGGACGAGGTGCACGGCATCCGCCAACACGGGCACCGCTCGAGACAAACAGTCCGGGACAACCAAATCACGTCCCTTACGATGCACAATGTCAAAGTCGAAAGGCTGTAGCCTCACGGCCCATCTTGCCAGACGACCAGTCGGGTCCTTCAGACGATTCAGCCAAACGAGCGAAGCATGGTCGGTAACCACCGTGAATCTCGCTCCCTCCAGGTAGTGGCGCAGCTTCTCCACGGCCCAAATCACGCCTAGGCACTCACGTTCAGTGGTAGAGTAATTCCTCTCCTGGGAAGTCAGAGAGCGTGACAGAAAGGCAATCACTTTTTCCTCACCCTCAAGGCGTTGTGTGAGGACGGCACCGAGACCATATGCGGAGGCGTCTGTCTGCAAAGTAAAAGGCCGCTCGAAATCAGGACACGTTAAAATAGGCGCCGTCACCAAATACTGCTTCACGGAGGTCAGAGCCCGATCACATTCCGGAGTCCAGTCAAATTTTACGCCCTTCCGGGTAAGCTGGGTAAGAGGTGCCATTACGGAAGCGAAATCGGGTACAAAGCGTCGGTACCAACTAGCCATCCCGGCGAAGCGACGAACCTCCGACACCGTTCGCGGGGCGGGAATATTTAAGATGGCCTCTACCTTCTCCGGATCTACGCGGAGTCCATGCCGGTCCACGATGTATCCCAAGTACTTAAGTTGGGGTCGGCAGAATTGGCACTTCTCCCGGCTAACTGTCAAGCCGGCAGTCCGTAGCCGATCCAAAACCTTCTCCAGTATCGTGAGATGGGTGTCGAAGTCCGGGGAGATCACCACAATATCGTCCAGGTAAACCAACACATGGGGCTCCAAATCTGCTCCCAAAATACCGTCAATCAACCGCTGCCAAGTGGCCGGGGCGTTGGTCAACCCCATCGGCATCCGCCGAAACTGGAACAGGCCGCGTCCGGGAACCGTGAAAGCCGTAAACTCTCTTGAGGAGGCTGCGACAGGCACCTGCCAGTAGGCCGACTTAATATCCAATGAGCTCAGGTACCGGGCGTTTCGGAGACGGTCTAAAATAGAAGAAATGTAGGGCAAAGGATACGCGTCCTTCTTAGTAACCTGATTGAGGCGCCGAAAGTCAATGCAGAAACGGTAACTTCGGTCCTTCTTCGGGACGAGAAGAACAGGGGACGACCACGCGCTCCTGGAAGGCTCTACCACTCCCTGCTCCAGCAACCTTGTCAGCTCCTCATCAATGATCCTCTGCTTGGCGGGCGAAACAGGATAGTATCTAAGCTTTATGGGAGGGGAATCCGTGACAATCTCATGCTCTACGGACGTAACCGTACCCAGCGGGCAAGATCCCACCGACGGAAAGGTCCGACCGACCAACTCATCCAAGGCAGTACGCTGCGCCTGCGTTAGCTCGTCACCAGCCTGCACGTCGCAAAGATCGGCCAACTCCTCGCCGAATCGCCAGACGTCCTGCCGAAGATCCGGGACAATACCCATCTCCCGCCAGAAATCCATACCTAGGATCAGCCTATGGGGAAGGGAAGGAACCACCATAACATTCAACAGGCGAGTTTTATTCAGCAGAGTGAAAGGGACGGCCACGGTGCCCAATGAGGAGCAAACCTCCCCGTTCGCCACAGCGCAACTCCGTCGCGAAGCACAGTCCAAAGTCAGCCCCAGAGCCAACAACAGTCGATATCCGGAGTCCCCAACAATCGTATGGGTTGCTCCAGAATCCAAGAGGCCGAGCATATTCTGCCCCAAAATGGAAACGTTCAAGTACGGTCGGCAATCACCGGAAGCGTGGGAAATTATATAGTCTATAAGTATTTTATGGGCAGGGTCCTTGGTCCGGGAAGAATGCTGGGAGGGTGGCTGACGACCACTCAGGCCCTCCGATCGGGGTTTTCCGACCGCGGCGAACACTTAGGGCAAGTATTTGTCGTAACATCCGGCTGCCCACAGCGATAACACCAAATGCCACCCTGCTTCAGTCGACAATCCCGGGCGAAATGACCAACCTTGCGGCAACGGAAACACTCCAGTTGTCGCGCTCCCGGTGGGGGTCGAACGGAAGGCGACGACACGGCGGCAGTCTCCGAACAGGAATAAAGACAGGCCAACTCGGGCTCCACACATTCCCGACTCTTCCTAGGAGGTGCATGGTAATGATCGGCTCGATATTTTCTTGTCTCCAGCTGCAAGCATTCGGTCTCCAACTCCTCGACGGTACGGACTGACGGCAACTGCATAAGGTAAAAGGGTGCCAGATTCTTCTTTAGGATGTCCAGTTGGACCTCCCGAGACATCCGCCCATAGCGGTCAAACAAAGCCTGCATGCACGCGAGATACTCGACGATAGGTTCCTGAAGTCCCTGGGTTCTACCCATAATCTCCTGGAACAGACGACTCTTATAGTCCGGAGGCAAATAGTGCTTCATCAGAAGATCTGATAACTCCCGCCACGTGCTACACTTACGTATCGCCGACCGATACCACAATAGTGCCTTGCCCTGAAACAAATCCAACGATGATCGAAACAAATCTGCCTCGGTACATCCTCGCGCTCTCCGCAACTCGGTCACTCGATCCAAAAAATCCATCACGGACATCGACCTTGGGTCACCCGAGAAATGCACATTCCACTTATAGACAGGGACAACGTAATCCCTCGACCGGAATGGCGACTGGGACGCACCAGTGACACGCGCCGCGGTCTCGGGTTCCACAACCTCAGAGCCGCTACTAGAACCAGACTCCTCGCCATCTAGCGCCGCATCCAACAAGCCCTCACTCACATCCAGATCCCGAGAACGATGTCGGCTCCTCCGCAAGCGAGTCAGCAACGCGGACACCTTCGCCAGCCACGCACTACGCTCCCGGATGACCTCAGCATCCCCGGTCGCCGTGGAAATTCCACCCACTCGGCCCAGCAAATGCAACACTCTCGAACAACATCGCTGATGCGCAGGACTAACCCGATCATCGCCCAACCCCGTCACCAAGGTATCCAATTCCTCAAACTTCGCAGCAATGGCATCCAAGTCCTTCTTGGCATCAAACTCGTAATCCGAGTATCGAACCGCGCGTTGAGCCTGCTCCAACCTGGTCAGCGACCTCAGGCTTGCCCGCATATCGACCACCGTCATCTCGGTGGGGTCCATCCCGCGGGAACGAAGCTCATATTCTAATTCATCCTTCTTCAGATGGTGTAACTTCATGGTGGGAGCGGACATAGTGACGGACTCAAACCACACACCGGCCAGCTAAATGAAACCAAGTCCCGAACCAATGAGACCAGGTCCCCAATCAGTGAAACAAGGCCAAGATTGAAAACAAGGCGAGAGAAAAAAAAAAAGGAGAGGGAAAAAAAAATACACAACCCAACCAGCATAGGTCACCACCCAATTAGCTCCTCCTAATTAATGATTAATGGCCCCACGTTGGGCGCCAATGTAACGCCTTTTTTTTTTCACAAAAATACCAAAGACCTAAAGTCGCCGAAGAAACACCAGAATACCTCGACTTCTACCAAACCTGTGCTGCTCATGCGTTTCTCCCGGATGCTCCGGCCAACCAGGGAGGTGGTCGTGGGACAGTAACCAAACGGTTCCTTGATACGATGTTCTAGGGCGCCACGTCAGTCTTAATCCGTTGGAGAAGCAGCACTCGACTACGAAAGTGCAGCTGAAATAAAGGCAACACAGGGAACCAGCAAAGCAAATGTATCTTCAACCAATTTATTAGCCTCCAAACGGCAACGAGGAAATCACCAATATAATTTGCATCGGTATACAGGTACACAATAAATCTTGGTACAGCCAAAAGTACCACTCCGAGGATACGCCCACGCAAAATAACAAAAGAAAGGAATAAATGTCAAACAATTCAACTCGCTCAAGGGCTTCGAGCCCAAACCGCAAATCGTACCAAAAAAAAAGAAATAATAGCGACCGACACGAAGCTTGGCCAAACCGCGCCGCGACTCGCTGTAGATTTGGGTAAAATCCCCAGAAAATTATTGCACCCGGCGTCGATGTTGAAAAGTTGATAACAAGAGTAAAATTAAACTCGGCAAGCGTATATGGGGGCAATCCGTCCCAAAAGAAAATTAAATTCCCATCGGCACTCAACTTGGCTACGCCCAAATGAGAAAATAAAATAAACTCCGAAGCCACTAACGGCTTCCGTTAAAAATCTTGAACGATCAAAGGAAATTATACCTGTGGATAACAGTTATCCGAATTAAATTCAGAATCCACAAAAATAAATACTGTAACGGGTAATCAAAATTACGAGTACGTAAACCAAACTCGAAATTAAAGAAAAAGGTAATTAATAACACATACGGGTTGAGCACCGATGGTCCGAGCGATATCTTCGGATAATTAAACACTTAACAATTAATAACACTGAGCTGAAGGCTCCGGAATGGACAACGATTACTAAATCGTAGCCACACTAATCTAATATTAATCAAATGCGCCACCATAAAAAGGTGTGCGAGCGGAAGGCTCCTCGACGGGTAACGATTACACAATCGTAGCGATACTAACTACTAATCAACAAAAGGCACAACCAAAAAAAGATATACGAGCTGCCTGCTCCTTCGAGGGACAACGAGCGTCCGCCACAGCTGATCGGAAAAATATAGGACCTCTGACCTTTATCCGGAGCTTCGAGACACTGTTTGCCACCTACAGACGCTCCGATGCTAGCGTTGGATCCTCCACGACGGATAATAATCACCGCACGTGCCGGTCCCGTCACGGTGCCGCCAACTCCGACTCGATATACTTCGAAAAGGTCTCGTACTAGATGTCGAAGGACCTACGCAGGGTCTCTTGCCTCGTACCAGGTGACTACTGACTTACGAAGGGTCTCTCGCTTCGTGCTAGGTGACTACGAACGTTCGAGGGGTCTCCGGCCTCGTATTAGGTGCCTAAAAAGAGGAAATAGTCGTAGAATCGACCCACCAATTGCCACCAGACAATCTCATCGAATCTAAAGAGAGCTTACCCAAAAATAGATGGACACTGGGCCTACGTGAACGTGATAGAAGTTCGTTTAAATCCGCACAATGGCGTGGTGGCCAGATTTCCACTAAATCAACAACCTGGACACCTGTTGAAGCCTGGTCGAGATAAATCCGCACTACGGCGATAAGGGGGACCTCCAAACTACCAAAATCCTCTCCTATAATTCTCAACGGGCTTCCAAAAATCTATCACACGTGTACACTCCAAGATGATTGACAAGACAAGACGCCGGAAAAGCACGCTGCAAGCCGCACTACGGCCACGAAAAATAACGGCCGGAAACGCAGAAAAAACGGAAACCTAGAATTTCTGTCGGAATAGGGAAACCAAGGGAAAGTTAAACCAAGTAACAGCGGCGAACTATAGTACAAAGTAAACAACGATTTTGCAAGACAAAATTCCGTGAATCCAAACAGTAAAAACCGTGGGATCTAATTAAATGTAAATGACGGGGGCGTGGCCTCGGCAATTTTGCGCGCGGAAACCCGATGCTAGCAGCGTTTCACACCCTGCCGAGTTCCTGCCGAGCTCCACCAAGTTGCCCTAGACAGCGATAGATGGCGCCACCCATACGGAATATCAAACAAATCACGCAGAACAATTCGCCGCGTTACAAGTCTGTGCAGAAACAGAAAAGAATTAGGAGTTTTTTATTAGAATATTTATTTACTATCCTCTTAAGCCTTAAAATTTGTGTTATTTACTAAAAGTAAATAATTAATTTCTGTTCATTCCTCCACAACCGTTTCAACTTTTAGATTTTCTGTTGATGGTCAATGTTACACAGAGGTGAAATTTTGTTTAATTTATATATCTACCTCAGTGTTTATATTTGTATATTTGAAGAACTTTTTTAAAGAGAAGAGTTAAAATTTTCAAATTACTGTCCTCCAAACGTAAAGCGCCGTATCAACATTCATGTCACCATAATCTTTCAATTATTTTTTTTTTTTAATTTAAAATATCGCATTCTTTACATTTTTAAGTATTTACTCTAGCCAGCATGATAACTATTTCTACCTAAAATACAGTGACTTCTTTGTCCTATTAAAGTTACATTTAAGAGAAATAGGCTTTATTTCCAAAAATGTAATTTTTGTTGATACTTAATGAAAGAATCTGTTTCTCGTCTCAAACAATCTTTATTCAAAAGATTGAATAAACCTATATCAACATTGAATCAACCTTTCTCAATATATACAGGTACACATTCTAAATATTGATATAAATATGGCAAAACAATTAATATCTTTATGCTAATTATGTAGTGTTATTTTTTTATGTTAAACCATTATGTGTTAATCACCATCACCAAAACGTGTAATAATATCAAAGTAATAAAATCACATTGCCTGCATACAGCATTTACCCATAAACCAAAAATTGGTCAATTTTACGATGACGCCAGCATTTGGTTTTAATCACAACCTCCCCCGCTTCCCCGCTTATGTCGCGTTTTTTCTCATGAAAATTTTGGTCACCTTACGATACAGTCATATCGACAACCAGAGGTGTTCAACTGTTTGTCGAGCCCCACGGTTTTTCATCTCTTCCAAATGCGACAGACCAATACATTTACGGCTGTTCTTGGGTGTAAACCCTCCAAGGACCTCCTAGTTATTTGTCCAATATTATTTTTACTGCGATCAAATTTGTTTGCTAACATTTACCTCCTCCCACAACGTTATTCTCAACGTGTGCATCTTGAAATTGTTCCAAACTAGTTCTAAATTTTCTATGTGGATGCCTATTTATAATTGTTGAAAAAACTACCCTTAACATTAACTTTTCCGATAGGCGACTTAACTTAATCTAACAGGCACTCATTTATGTCTCTCCAGTGGCGTAGCTTTATTCAGCGCCCTGGAGAAAGAAAAGTCACTGCGCCCACTTGTTTTCGGAAGAGGTCTGGCATTTTTGAACAATTAATTTAATGTATACCAGTTTCAATTGCAATTTTTCAATTCCAGATTAAACCAAAAATGATGTTTATATATACAAAATCCTTGCGAAACTCAGTTTAGGGCTTTATGACAATAAAAAGCAGTCAACAGCTGGTTGTTTTCGATTTTCTAACTAGTTTTCTAACAAATTAAAATAACCCAAATATTTTTCAAATGTGTTCACATGTGCTTCACAAGTGTTTTATATAAATACCGGTAACGTATTTTATGGAATTTTTCTAAAACTATATTTTACTAGCGTAGATTTAAGATCATTTACACTAATTTTAGTTTCCGTAAAAACCAAGGTGGGTATTCATAAGTCATTTCTTAACTTTCTAATGGACTATCTCGCAAATGGTCAAGTTTTAACAGCACGCTATTATTTTTCTTATTATTAAATATGATGCTCAATCATGTTTTCAAATACTTGGGAGGCGGAATGGATCACCCAGCATACAAATAACGTTATAAACGTGCTTTTGGTATTTTCAGACGCATAACTTGAAAACGTCAACTCGTACTTAAACGATGTATACACATTTTGTGTAAAGGACTAAAAGATCTAAAAGTTTCCTAAAATCCATTGTTGCCCGATCAATAAAAAATCCAAGTCGATCATTTATGACCGTGAATAACTCGCAACTCACTCCGCATATCAATGGGAACTTTTTACACGTCATTTCTAATGCCAAATCAGAGGCGTATTTAAAAACCCATTTTGGTCTGAATTTTTCCGAAGTGAATTATTTGTTTAATTTCACTGGGCTAAGACGCGATAGTCTACTATATTCTCGTTTTTAAGTGTGCTGTAATGTAAATAATCAATTCTTATGGTCTATAATTTCTGCTTTTTTTCGTTTTTTTGTAATTATTAACCTGAAAATGTTTAGAATTCTTATATCTACAGTTACAACCGCAATATACAAACGCAATAAAATAATATTACCATTAAAATAATAACATAACTTACAACCTTGGAAACTTTTTCACAGTTTAGGTGAAGGTTGGTTAAAATGCCATAATACGCTTTTCTAACCCCATTCAAATGATATTTAGTGTCATTTTTTTGAAGTTTCTCAAACAGAATTTTTTTAATTTTCGTCAAAATTATTTGGAAGAAAAGGTTTTAGGCAATTGAAACTGACATTTTGGGATTGACAATTTCTTTCTTTTAAAATAAGTTTTATTATGTGTTTCATATAAAGGCTCCGTTCTAAAAACATTGCAACTCCGATCATAAATCGAATTTATGATAATTAAGTCAAGATCACAAAACATTTTAGGTCCTTAAAATTTTATTTAATCTTCGAGTTTTGCGCCTCCTCTACTCATGCGTCTGGAGCAGTTTGCTCCACTGCTCCCCGTACCTGCGCCCCTGTATCTCGCAGTTAGTCCTGGTATACTGGTCAAATTTTTTCCGCACTATGTGGTACTATCTCTGGTTTTAGAACTAACACTTGCAACCAGAAGTTACTCTGCTTTTGCCACTTCACATTTACACTAACCCAAAAGATCTTTCTCTTGCGTCTTGCGACCAATCCGAGGTTGTCGAGAAGTTGGACGGTCTCAATGATTACGTGATGATTAAGTCTTTCTATGTAACTTCTTGCAATTGTTTGAATCCGTTGTACACAATTTCCATGTTAACATCCTTATGAAGGTCGTCATTCCTAGTGTATCAAAGGCACATTGGCAGTGCATCTTAGTACTTTATTTTGAAGGGTTTGGACAACTTTTATGTTACGTTTTTGGTGTAACTCCAGAGTTGAGCTTCATACGTCCTCACGGGTTTCAGAATATGCTGTTACAAGAGAACTTATAATTATATAGTTTGTTCGAACCAGCCAATACATGTCCTTATAGCAAATTCCTAGTTCCTCACTTTTTTGACATAGGGTATCCAGGAGAGCATGGCTTCTAAAGTCATGCCGAGATATTTGGCTGTGTATGCGTACGGTACTAACTGTGCTGACTTGAGGTCGTTCAATCTAATCCTCTTTTTCTTTGTGTAGATCTGAAAGTGACCAATAACTATTTGGAGTTTCCTTGTTGCTTCTTTATTGCGGTTCCCTATACCTAGGATACCCGTTATTATTTGATAATCCGGGAAGGTCACTGGTGTAGAGCTACCCTGAAACACTATCTTGTGGTACTCCTGCATTTATTTCCTTAAGAGCAGAGCTTGCATCATCTTGTTTGACTAAAGTATCTCTGAGTCGGGTACGTTTTTAATATTTGTGCGAATTGTTTGGGGAGAGTATTTAATTTGAACTAATTTATGGTCGTTCATGCCAGAGTTTGTCAAAGCCTGTCCAACATCTACGAAGTATAACGCTATAATTGTACTATAATTGTACCTATAATTGGACCACATGTAGAACCTGATATTTCTAACGTATGGCTTTTCTGACATTATATGCTGTTACCCATCTATCTAGTAAATGGAATAAGTGCTTATTGTTCTTTCATATTTTCAGATTGGACATAAAAGTTGAAGAAGTGAAATTTACTCAAACTGCTGTTCCTGGCTATACTTGTACAGGATCCGGGCAATGTATTGATCCTCCGAAGACAGAAACACCTGAGGAACCATTCGCGTCTAGTGATTCTGCACAATCACTGCAACTACCGCAACATGTGGACGTTCGCAAGGCAGAGAAGCGATATAAATGCAACATTTGTTACTATACTACTATAGAACCTAGTTTCTTAAAGGCTCATAAGCAAAGACATGTAAGGAAGAAGTCAGTTGAAGTTAACATGAGCAGGCGCACAAAAGGGCCTACAAAAGAGACCTTATTTGATTCAACTAATGGCAATCTAGAAAGGCATATGCAAATGCATTCAAGAGAGAAGCCATTTAAATGCAGTTTATGCGATTATGCCAGTTCACAAAGTAGTCATCTGGCAGACCATATGAGAATGCATACAGGAGAAAAACCATTTAAATGCACATTATGTGATTATTCTTTTACGGTAAAGTTTTCTCTTACACGGCATATGAGGACGCATACAGGAGAGAAACCATTTAAATGTAATTTATGCGGTTATTCCAGTTCACAAAGTGGAAATCTTACAGACCATATGAGAACGCATACAGGAAAGAAACCATTTAAATGCACATTATGTGATTATACTTGTGCAGTAAAGCGTTCTCTTACAGAGCATATGACAACGCATACCGGAGAGAAACCATTTAAATGCACCTTATGTGCTTATGCTTCTTCCCGTAATGATAATCTTGAAAGGCATAATCTTACGCATTCAGGGGAGAAACCATTTAAATGTAATTTAAGCAGTTATTCCAGTTCATAAACTGGACAACTTACAGACCATATGAAAACGCATACAGGAGAGAAACCATTTAAATGCACTTTATGTGATTATACTTGTACGGTAAAGTTTTCTCTTACACTGCATATGAGGATGCATAGAGGAGAGAAACCGTTTAAGTGTAACTTATGCGGTTATTCCAGTTCACAAAAAGGAAATCTTACATACCATATGAAAACTCACACAGGAGAGAAACCATTTAAATGTAATTTATGCGGTTATTCCAGTTCACAAAAAGGAAATCTTACATACCATATCAAAACGCATACAGGAGAGAAACCATTTAGATGTAATTTATGCGGTTATTCCAGTTCACAAAAACGAAATCTTACATACCATATGAAAACGCATACAGGAGAGAAACCATATGCATCTTCAAATAATAGAAATCTAGGAAACCATAAGAAAACGCATGCAGGACAGGATAATTGCACCAGTGGTGTGAAACTAAGGGGTTGTCCATTAATCACGTGAGGTCCAAATAGGGGAGGGGGGTCTTGGGATAACATCACTATTGATCACAAAGGGAGAGGGGGGTTGTTGTTACATATCACTAGTGGACTTGTAGACCACCTATTTAGGCACATCAGTGAATTCAGTAGATCGAATCAATTGACTTGACACCATATGTAGATGTCTTTTATATAATGGCATGTGGTAGGCCGAGCAACTAAAATATAATCGGATATAGATAATATTATTGAAAAAATTAAAATTGATTTGTCATTTTTGTTTCTTTCAGTTCATGTGAAAGCTGTTTGACATAAAAAAAAGCTAGATTTATCATTCCCAATACCGTGAACCTTGATTTAAATGAACTACAAAAATAAGCTAAATTTGTTCAAATTACTCAATTTTATGCCAAGTGCGGAAGACCTAAACGTTGCATTAGCATAATATTTTTAATACTTTATAGTTCTAATTTTCTTTTGTTATATGTATTGGATCGTCACTTTTTAAATAAAAATAAAGCGTAAAATATTTAAATTGTATACCTTTCATTCTTCGTAAAACACACGGAAAATATGTTAGAGTACCCTCGTCCAGGGCCGGCCCGAGGCGGGTCCCGCGCGTTCCCCGGAACCCGGCCCCGCGCTTTAGACAGTGCCGCTAACTGCTTCGCAAGGTTACAAGTTATCCCCTTTCCCAAACTGAGGCGATTTTGTCGCCGCGAGAGCGACGAGCTATGTATATAAAAAGGCTGGTTACGATACCACAGAAAGAATACAACGATTTGCGACTAAAACGATTCGACTCAGTCTGGGGGAGGCTTTGCAATCTTACCGCGGGAACAATATTCTGTTGGCGCCATCTGTGCATGAGTAGTGATATTACAACCAGGGATGTCAAACCGTAATTTACCCATAATTTACCGCGTAAATTACTAAATTAATTATCGTAATTTACCGATTTTTAATTACCGTAATTTACGGCTTAAATTACCGATGGTAATTTGCGTCAATTAAAATTACCGTTGGTAATTTAATGGTAATTTACCAGTAGTTTACCAAAAATTTTAATTACAGTTGTTAATTTACCGGAACTTATAAATTAATTTCCAAAACTTTCCACCAGTAGTTGCGTGAATGTACTCGACCACTCCTAAGCAGTCGACAAGTGCTGTAAGTGCGTAATTTATTGGGTAAATTACTAAATTAATTACTTAATTCACGGGAGAGAGCAGCCAATGTAGGAATCAGCGTGCAGCTCTGCCTTTCGTTGCTGTTTCTAGGCCTTTATATACCGAAATTCTAACCCCTTCTCCACGTATAACTGCTGCAGGAAACCAGTATCCCGTATACTGGTTATCAAAAATACTCGTATAGCCATACAGACTTTCCAGGCCAGCGTAAATTCGTTTTAAAAAGCGGTTTTAATACTACGAAAGATAACCACTATAATATTTAAACTAATTTACAATACGAATTAACGAAATTCGTTACACCCTCCTTACGTCGAAAAGGATCGGGACGGCGGTAATAAGATAACAAAAGTCGGGATAATATATACAATAATCACGGTTTAGGGAAGCTTCAAAATCGCGAGGCACACGTCACTACACGGGGTTCACTGGAGCACTACGGTCGCTGCCTGCACACCTTCAGGAACTCTCCCCTGGACATCACCACGTCTTGTCCGTCCACTCTCTTGACGCAGAGTCGATTTAAATGCTTTGCGCGTTTTTTCTTGGAGGGAATCGCAACCTTATGTGACGACATAGTTATCACAGTGTCCCTCCAAGAAGCATCGATCTTCTCTGGGACAAGGTGGAAGACTGGTGGCTTGAAAATGATCTTGCTTACCGCTGGGCGTGGGTGTTCACTGGCAGGTTGGGTGGACTGTTGGTGGGCTGGCGGCGAGAGCGGCATCGGGGAGATGGCGTTTGGTAATGGAGATACCCCGAACAGCTCCAAATACCTCAACTGAAGGTGGGCTTCAGTCCCTGGGGAATCGACATGCAGGGTCGGAGACGGAGTGAACCATCCAGGGAACTTGTCCTTCAGGTGGGCCATAGTACCTGGGGTTCCGTGTAGCCTGGGGGTGACTGGACGTTCGGGGGTTGACACGGTCATCTCCGGCGTAAATGGCATCCTTGCGTGATTGACCTTGAGGTCCTTCACGTGAACACGAACCAACTTACGTCCGGCGGGGGGCTGTAACAAAACAATTGAGGGAGATATTATTTGGACAACTTTGGATGGCCCCTCGAATTTTGGGGCCAGTTTAGAAGAGAACTTTTTCGCTGCGTTAGACAGAAGGTGTTGCTTATGATAGACCATTTGGCCATGCGAGGTCTAAAAGGTCTATGCCTTAAATTATATGGCCTACATTGACGCTGGAATCCCTCTACTAATCTTGTACGGACTATCTTGTAAAATTCGGCCAACTTCGACATTTCCTTATTCAACTCGGATGCTTTCGGGAATTCGGTTAACTCTTCTTGTCGTTCGACTTCACTTCGCAAGGATCTAGGCGGAGATAATTCTCTTCTATAATTCAATATGGCTGGGCTAAAACCGGTCGTCTCATGCTTGGCGGTGTTAATCGCGAAAGTGAACTGCGGTAAGTACAAATCCCAATCGGTCTGGTCTTTTTGGATATATTGTGCCAGCATATATCCAAATAAGGTCCGATGACCTTATTTACCCTCTCCACGGAATTTGCTTGCGGCGAATATGGGGCATTATAACGGATTTGAATTCCCAGCTCATTCAATTCTTCCTGAAATTCTCCGCTCGTAAATTGAGGTCCGTTGTCAGCCATCAACATCATCGGACACTCAAATCGATAGACGATCTTTTCCTTCAAAGCCTTGACGATGGTCGATGTTGTCGCCCTTCGTAGTGGTCGGCACTCTATCCATTTCGTAAATAGGTCAAAAAATACTATCAAAGTTGTAAACCCTCTTTTGGAACGCGGGAAAGGCCCTAGTAGGTCCACGCTTACTTGCTGCCATGGAAAATACACCGGTGTGTACCTCATCTGACCCAACGGTTTACTCTGATTGAACTTGTGTCGATTACACGAAACACAACCTCGAACATATTTTCGCACGCTCTGGCTAATTCCCGGCCAATAGTACTTAGACAGCGCTCTCGCTACGGACTTTGTTATCCCGAGATGGCCTGCTTCGGGTGAGTCATGTATCTCCTTGAGTACGCGTGTGCGATGGGGTTTCGGGACGCATAGTTTCCAGGTTCGGGCATCGTCATCGGTGTTACTGGCGCTGGGACAATGTCGATATAACCGGTTATCTCGGATATTATATTCGATATTTTCGGTCGGGCGTTGCAGGATTCTCCGATTTTTGCCTTGTACCATTGACAATGTGGATCTTCGAACCAAGTCAAATTCTCTTCTACGTCTTCTGGGCGGTACGGCAACGGGTTTCGGGAAAGAGAATCTGCTAGTGTATTCATGGATCCACTCCGATACCGGACGGTAAAATCGTACTGTTGTAAATCAACTGCCCATCTGCTACGTCTTCCTGATGGTTTCTTTAACTCCGCTAACCATCGTAGGCATTGATGATCGGTTACTACTTCAAACGGGTACCCTTCTAAATAATATTGGAATTTCCGGATTCCATAAACTACGGCCAGGCATTCTTGCTCCGTAGTAAAAAATTAGCCTCAGCTCGACTGAAAGTTCTACTGGCGTATGCTACGACTCGTTCTTGGCCATCGTGTACTTGAATTAGTGCAACTCCCAATCCCTTCTGACTGGCGTCGGTATGCAGTTGGAAGGGCTTTCCAAAATTAGGACATACCAGAACAGGACTGTCGATCAGAGCCATCTTCAACTCCCTGAATGAGGCTTCCTGTTCCGGTCCCCAGTTCCATCGCTCATTTTTCTTCGTTAGATGAACTAGTGGTGCGGATATCTGAGCGAAATTCGGGACGAAACGCCGATACCAAGAGGCGCTTCCAAGGATGCTCCGTACTTCCTTCTTGGTTTGCGGAGGTGCAATATTCATAATAGCTAAAATTTTATCGGGGTCGGTTCGTATTCCTTCGGGCGTGACCACATGCCCGAGATATTTTATGCTCGTCTGCCCGAACTTACATTTTTCAGGATTTAACTGCAGTCCAGCTTTTCGCAGTCGGTCGAAAACTTTTCGTAAATTTTCCTTATGTTGTTGCACGTCTTCGCCTAACACGATGATATCATCTAGGTACACGAATGCGATTTTTTCGAACTCCGGTCCTATAATAGCATCTAGAAACCGTTGAAACGTAGCCCCGGCTGAATGCAATCCAAAAGGCAAGCATCTGAACTGGAACAAACCCTTTCCCGGAACGGTGAACGCGGTTATCGGTCGGCTGGTGGCTTCCAAGTCGATCTGCCAATATCCATTCTTCAAATCTATTGTAGAGAAAAGCTTGCTATTTCGTAGTTTGTCCAGGATATTGGATATATATGGTAACGGATAGGAGTCCTTAATGGTCACGGAATTTACCTTCCTAAAATCCACGCAGAACCGTACTTCGCCTGACTTTTTCGGGACTAACACGATTGGAGAGCTCCAAGGACTATGGCTTGGCTCAATTACCCCGTCTTTCAACATCTTTTCAACCTCTTCGTTGATCATTGACTGTTTCTTCGGATTACAGGGATAATATCGCTGTTTAATAGGAAAAGAACCGGGCATCAGTCGAGTGGTATGTTGTATTGAGTTAGCCCGTCCTTTGATCCCCACAAATTTGTCTAACTCGGTGTCCAAGAATTTTTTCCATTGAAGGTCGCTTTTATTCGTTGGATTGTTGATGGTGGTCGAAAAGCATGCAACTTGATGTGGTGTTTTCTGTATCGTGAGACGATGCTTGCCTATGTCTACCACTGCTCCTAACGCACATAGGAGGTCCATGCCCAAAATGATCGCATGTGCACTTCGAGGCATGACGGTAAATGTGGTTTCTATTTGCACCCCTTCTATGGTTACTTCGACGTTCAGAGTTCCTTGGGATTTTACTAGATCGCCGTTCGCAATACGGATCATGGTATTCGGCTTCTTGGCTTTGATAATCCCCTTGTGGAGAGTCTTTTTACCAATTCGGCGGCAATAAGAGACGTCGTGGCTCCGGTATCTACTAGCCCTTTGAATTTCTCGCCAAATATTTCCACATCAGCCCACAGTCTTCGATCCTGGCCATGAGCGGGACGTTTGACTTGGCAAGCCTGGGGCACTTCTTCGGTTTCGGAACGGTTTAACCCCAGGGACCGTCCGCTCTGGAGTTTCCCGGGCACGTGCAATCCCTACTACGGACGTTCAGACGTCCACAGCGTGCACAGAATAGTCGGAACTGATTCTTACAGTGTAGGCGATTATGGCCCTCTCGACCACATCTCCAGCAGAGTCTTTCGGGATTCATCAAGTTTTCTATCTTTCCTTCGTCGTGTCTCGGATTTTCTGGTGCACTACTGGACATATTAATTTCAGGGGACATACTTTTCTCGATCCCACATCTTGATGAATCCCGATGGTTGGTACTCTTACGCTGTTCCTCACGAATTAATTCATACTCGGTTGCCTGGCTTGACAAATTTCGTAAGGATGTAAGGCTATTGCGGCGTATATATAACTTGTATTCTAGGCATAGGTTATTATACATTCGTTCCAGCTGATCCTCACTACTCAATGGCTTTCCCCTTCGCATCAAGGTCAACATTGCGGTTATGTAATCCTTGAGCGGTTCATTTCTCCTTTGGAAACGGGTTCTGATTTCCTCTTCCACGAGGAAATCATAACGAGGTGGCAAATACTGAAGCTTAAAATCCTCCATGAATTCGCTCCAACAGCTCCATGAGTTTTTATTGTTCCTGAACCATAGGAGGGCGTTCCCTCGGAACAACTCGGGCAAAGCAATTAGCATTTCATTGCCCGTGATGGCATAGCATTCTTGCATTTCTTTCATCCTTTCCAGGAATGAAATAGCATCTCCATCGCCATTGAAATGGAGTCCCTATTTTCGTACTCGGTCGCAGGTGGCGGCACTTGTTGTGTCGGGGACTAATTCACCCGTACTTCGTTCCTCATCCTGTTCTTCGTCTTTTCCCTTTAAATAGGTTCTGAACCGCTTCCTCAGCTCATCTTGTGTCCCAGAGGCGTCGATATTTAAGCTTGTCAGAATGGCTTCAAGGTCGGATTTCGGTAGCGTATACATCCATGCGATTGCCGTGACGTTTTTTTATTCCTTCTTTTCCCCGGTGGCTGATCCACCTTCAGAATTCGGCATCGTTAGAAAGTGCGTATCGGACCTTCTTATTCTTGTTACGGTTTTCTTAGGTTTTTCGGGTTTTTCGGTCCCTGCTCGGGCGCCAATTATGTAACGACGTCGGTTTATTTAGTCCCTTCGTCTTACCTGATCGGGTTGCTTCAGTCGGAGGTCCAGTGTTCTTCGAAATAAATCAAACGGTATACGGAGTTCAATTCAAATCAGGTTTTATTATCGTAAACGCAAACAAATTATATAGACATAAAAGAAAAGAAATGGTAGCATTCGCATACGGAAAAGTTTTACAAAAGAAAATAAACATTCGTCGAAAAATAGCACTATAAAAATGTACAAAGAAAAACACGCTCCGGAAAAATAACTGTTAAAAATATTTATCTACAAACCAGTCCTAAACGGTTCAAGTGCCGGGCTGTCTGGCGCGGACGGAAAACAGCTGGGGTCTTCAGCTTCGGCGCACAGTCGGTCGTACTCGCAAACGGTCGGTCTCGGCTATGACGGGAGCGTCGAACAGGCAGGCAATGTAAGAATCAGCGTGCGTGTCCGCTTAAACGGTGGAACGGCGAACGGGTGAGAGCAGCCAATGTAAGAATCAGCGTGCAGCTCTGCCTTTCGTTGCTGTTTCTAGGCCTTTATATACCGAAATTCTAACCCCTTCTCCACGTATAACTGCTGCAGGAAACCAGTATCCCTTATACTGGTTATCAAAAATACTCGTATAGCCATACAGGCTTACCAGGCCAGCGTAAATTCGATTTAAAAAAGCGGTTTTAATGCTACGAAAGATAACCACTATAATATTTAAACTAATTTACAATACGAATTAACGAAATTCGTTACAGTAATCCCTCGAGATGGGATATTCAAGCCTGGGTTGTTGACGTATAACGAACAAATTAATGTCTTTGATAAATATTATTTAAACTATTTTAGACTGGTACATAAATTACTAATGTTCTTGACTTTGAAGAAAATAAATATCACAAATTATCATTTGTGTAATTCAAAATTACAGAATGCTGCATTAAGGTGTTACGCCGCGGTTTTGATTTAAGTGTTTGGCGAATTTTAATTAGTGCATTGAATCAGGTGTGACGTTTTGTGGAGCACCATCTGTTGATTTCTCCTTGGTCTCTGGTTCAACTGTTAGGTTTCGTTCGGCTCTTCACCGTTGGATGGCGTTGCATTGCAGGTTTTCTGGAATTAATTGCTCATCTCAGTAATTAAAAGGAGTTGGGGGATAGAAATTACATCATTGTAACGGGGAAAAATTCTACTGTCGATTGATGGGCAATGCGTGGAAATTCCTGCGGGTTTGAGCATTTGCAGTGATAATGCGTATTTTCCAGTTTTTGCACCCTGTGACACGTTCTACGGAACGTAATTTTCTCGTAAACCGCTTGATTTCTGGAAATTGACTGTTCAAATCTTCCCGACCCGGTGATGTGGGCATCTTATTGATTTTTTGCTATCTAATGACGGGTTCCGTTTCTTTAATTACGTCCTAATTATTCTTTTGCGAGATTTCGGGTCTCGTAGTGGGGATGCCTGCGGCTATATAACGGCGTGTTCAGCCGCCCTAAATCATCTTTTCTTGGGTGCTAGAGAAACTGCTGTCGGTTCTTTACCCAAAAGCATCAAAAATCCTAGAAGTGTGTTTCGTTGTGGAGTTGACCAGTGATTCGGCTGTTGGAGTGTGTGTGGCCGGTGGAAGACGGCGTACGGTGCAGAATCTCGCCGGGTGGCGGATTTATTCACTTCACAACGTGTCGGTGGCGAGCTATTGTTGTTGGTTCAAAACTAATCGTCTTGAGTACGGATTTAATAGCACAACTTTCTGTGGATTATCTATAGCCCTCAACCCTACCTGGAGGGTAAGTCTAAGCTTGTTTTCTTTGTTATGTGGACCCGATTCTTATTACTGGGGATATTTTAGGCTGCATCCCTCCATCTTTCTTTCTGTCTTGCGTCTGGGTGATGAACGTGGTAACCCGTGGAGGATTCTTGTGTACGTGGGAGCTTCGGTGAAGAACGTCGATATACTGTAGGTGTTCCTGGTTCTACGGAGGATACGTCGAGGTTACGTACGGAAGCTGGATCATACCGTTGGGAAGTGGACTCGTGGATCGACTTGGTGCTGCAACGGAGGCTCTCTGCAATTATTCCGCAGTCTTTGGCGGTTATCTTGCCACCGCAGCTTGGTCAGTCGAATCATTGTGGGAACTGCAGCGATGGATTAAGACGGGATACCCTAGTAAATACTGCGGGTTTGCTCCCTCGCACTGAAGACACACCTACCTGCGGAGACCAAGGTTTGGTTTATATTTTCTATCCTCGAAGGGTGACCGTGCCCTACGTCGCCGGTCCAGTGAATCTTCGGGTTACGTTGTTTGTCGTTAGCTTGTCGAGGATTTGCCTCGACATAACCTAACTTTTGCCGTTAATTATTTATTGTTGTTTGTTTATATTGGTGACTGGGTAACTGGTTTGAGGTTACGTACCCAGTCGTTACTATTCTTTTGTTTAGATATTTCTTTTCTAATTAACCAGCGCTTATCGCTTTTGTATGACCACAATAGTGTGTGGGAATTTAATTTAGCATGTAATCATTTTATATTTTGGTTTTGACTTTGAATTTGATTGTTCGCTTGGTCTTAGGACAGCGGTACCAGTTACGTGGTGTCAATTTACCCACGCCGTTGCAATTATTTTATTTTATTAGTTTATTCCGGGGGAATTTTATCCCAACGTTTGCGGTACACTCGTCGAACTTCGTGGTTGGCCAACAACAGGTTTTATCCGGGTGCGCAAATATTTTTTCCGGACTTTTGTTTTTCGATTTCAGGTTATTGGCGGTACAAGCGTTTGCCAAAGCGTTGGCATTTGACCACGGTATATTTGTAGTCTATTGTACTTGTTTTATTATTTTATTACGATGTAATTTCTGGAGTCCTGTAGTGATTGCAGTGACTGACCAGCCTCCTGGTACCCTACTGTGATATTTTTCCAGGTTTATAATTTGTTTCTATATATTTTTTTTGTATATCCAGTGTGCCGGCGAACAATAAATTGAATCTAGGCGAGCTTTGGTCTTTCTCTGCCCCTGTGTCGCACTATTACTTTTCAGCCAGCTTTCGCAATCGAGTGAGCAGTCAACAAGCGAGGTTTAGATTGTGTTGCGCCCTGCTACGGAACATCTTGTTGTAGAGTGAGTCGTTTTCTCCCACGCCCCTCTCCCCGAGTGGCCGGTGCAACCTCCGACGGCATAAGCGCGCAGGTAACGATCATTCCGGGTTCGTGGTACCTGGATATTAGTGGAAAATCAAGGTGTTTCAAAGGGTGCCGAAACGGAGAAACGCGCGCGGAACGCACCCGCGAATTGTACACGTAAATGGTAAAAACGTACTTCGTACCGATCTTTTAATTTTGCTTTTAAATTTGAGATTTTTTGTACTCAAAGCGTATTCATTGAATGTAGCTACAGCATACGAACAGGACAACGATAGCTAAAAAGGGAATACATACCGAAAATTGGTCAGAATTGAACAATAGACAATAACTTACAATTTTGTTTTTGGATTTATAAATCCTTGCTTCATCCACTGCATAGTGAAATCATCTATCAATACATGCAGTAAAATATCCAAGAAATGGCTTTAATTAGAAAATCGGTACGAAGCAGCAAAACCGACGATTTTTGTGCGTTTGAACGGAGAGGTATGTATTCTCTTTTTAGTTATCGTTCTCCTGTTCGTATGCTGTAGCTACATTCAATTAATACCCTTTCACTGCAAAATGTCTCAAATTTAAAAGCAAAATTAAAAGATCTGTACGATTTATGAAGTTCGTTGCTGAACTTTGTTGGGTGCGGAACGCACCCGTTTCGGCACCCTTAAAATAAATACTATTAAAAAAAACTAAACTAAACTAAAGATAAACTTAAGTTTGTGAGATTGTTGAATTTTACCGAACCGTCTGGAATCTGGATATGTAAGATTAATTTATAAATTATTGTGTGTTACAAATAATATCAAATTAGATGCTTAATACATTTTAAGCTGTTGACGATAGACCTATAGAAATAAGATATGCAGGGTGTTCTATTTAAAATATATTGACATTTAGCAAATCTGCAGTTATTCGGGATAAGTCATATTAGAATCGCAAACCAATAATAACTGTCGAAAAATGCGATACTTTCACTATCCAAAATGAATTATTTTCTAACTTTATCCTTACGTCAGAATAATTTTTTGACTGAAAATGAATTGAATTGAAAATGATTGTTTTTGACATCAATTGCAATTTTTGCATCGCGCATTTGGCACCCGGCCCCGCGCATTTCTTTGAACCCGGCCCCACAAAAGCTTAGGCCCTGCGGCCTCGTCCCACTTTATAGTTATAATTTTCTTTTGTTATATGTATTGGACCAAAACTATATAGCCAGATCGTCACTTTTTAAATAAAAATAAAGCGTAAAATATTAAATTTGTATACCAGTATATACCTTTCATTCTTCGTAAAACACACGAAAACCATGTAAGAGTACCCTCATATATCAAGCAAGAGCACATAATAAAAATAACGGGAAAATATTTAATTTAAAATTAATTTTTTTTTTCTACTTTAATCCAAAAACTCAAGAATAAGTATCAACATTTTAAAAAATCAATGAAGAACCCTAATTAATTATTTTATAACTAAATAGTATTATGTACAAAATAATATTTATATTTGAATTTTAAAACAATGTTGGATTCAATGCCAAATGTTTAATTTAATTAACAAATGGAATTGATAGAAATCTTGATGTTCTAGCAATAATACAATAGGTATGTAATACCCAAAACTAATTCCTAAAATTAATATTACCTAATCTCGAGATGATTTAACCCATTCAATTGTTTAAGATTTTTTGCCTGCACCTCACTGACAAAAAATGCATTTGGTTGCCGTGACCACATGAACTAAATAAATATTTACAAAAATATAACGTCATACAGAACGATACTAAAATTTACAGATTGTCTGGCAAAATCGAACCAATAAGAGGCCAAGAAATTAACGCGAGAATACGTTACTTGCTATGCCCATTCAAATTTATATGAATTCATAGGTATTAGAAGGCTTGCAGCTTAGAGGGCTTTATGACCCATCTCCAATAAATTATTCAGAAAACAATAAACTAAAATTATTACTATTTGTATATGCTCACGTAAACGTTAAACTGACGTATGCCTGAAGTTACCAGACAGACATATCTATTTTTAGTAACCTTGCGTCATAGCCAAATCTAAAATACATGTAGGCACTTTAAACCTAAGAATATATCACTTTACTGTCAATAATAATTATTATCGACTGCGGCCTTTTGGTCTCTCCGGTACTGCCTTGGTACGCCCAATATCTTTTGGGTCGAGTTTTTTCTTAAATAAATAATTGTTTGTCTCTTTGTAATGGTACGATGTCCGCGTGAATCAAGTCTTATTCGGATCAAAAGACCTAGAACCATTTCCACTGCGTGTGTGCTTTTCATCTTACCACGTTACCTGCGAAAATATTAAATTAACAAAAGCTACGTATTTCAAACTCAAAACAAACCTCAATGTTGTCAATAAATTGATGAATTCCATAGAATTATTTTACTGTATTTTACTTTAATCTGGAGAAACCATTTGAAAGAACCACAGGCAAGTCTTCCTAGTTCAAAGTGGGTGCTCACCCTTTGCAACAAAATCTTGCTGAGCACCATATCCCGAGCCATTGAAGGCTCTTGCTCTATCAATTCCACACCCTGATGATTTACGACTTCTTGGTATTGAGTAACGCATGGAGGAAGATGGAGTCGCTTTACGCGAGAAAATGACCCCTGGGGCGGGGCTAACATGATACTAAAGTAGCCTCACTTACCGATGAAATGTTACCCCGGTCGAAATCGGGTTTATAGCAGATTTTCTGCTGTTGCAGCTGCGAACAGCGTAATTAGACGTTAGTTTTTTATGTATATCTTCATACAAATTCACCATACTATCCTTAAACACAGTGAAATAAGCAAAATCGATAAAATAATAACACGTCAACGTTGCGAATGTCACTTTGACATTAAAAGTGCTCCGGCGTGGGGAAAGTGGTCGTCCCATATCCGAGCGCTTATGCCGACTCCTCCTTCCTCCATTGAGTAACGATAACTTAATGAGCGCAAAACTATGCGCTTTCCTCTCGAATTCGCTTGGAGGGTACCGACGGTACCAACACGAAAAAGTAAAATATTGCCCCCTTCGTTAGAATGTCTAAACAAGAATAAATTAACTGTTTGTTTGTTCTTGGTTTGTGTTTGTTCATAGGTTGATGTAATTATAGATAATGTGCTTAAAGGTAAATGCACAAGCCATCCGACGTCCGATATCCGACGATACGAAAACGTTCCTATTGGCTGGATAATTTGAAATGATTTGCGCGCTTAAATAAGCGTATTGGTACGCCAAGAACTCAACTTCATCCGACGTCGGACAGAGTTAAATTTATTTTAGCTTTTTCCGATGTCGGAGTCACGTGATACGATACGTGATCTGGTCTAACCTAACCTCACTAAATAATTGTTTTGATGTCGTGACGTCATTTTGCTTTGGTTTGCCAACCTACCGTCAGGGGGAGCTTGCGTAAAATTTTCTAACGTGAAGTTAGCCTAACAGTTTGTAACTAGCATGTAACTAGATAAATTTCCATAGCTAACCTCTCGTAAGTACGGGTCCGCATCGCCATAACCTAACATAACAAGCGTCAATCATAAGAAAATACGTCATAATTTGCAATATTTGCAGTGATTTGCAGAGTTGTGCGTGTCAGTTCCGTTCAAAGGTATGAATCAAATTACATATTTAATACTCTTGTATAAACTAACACTTGCTTTTAGGATCATTGTTTACACAAAGGGACAAGTGACGAGAAAAGGAAAGGGAGCGGAAGCATGATTAGTTATCGGGTGAGTATATTTTTAAATATTTTCATGAGTTCCATTGTTTATTCATTGTAATGTATCTCTGGAACGTAAGAAATTTGCCTGTCTATATCCCAAATGCACCAACTCATATTTATAGCGTTTTGTTTTGGTATAACTCGGGAGCACCAGTCCACAATTTTGTGTTCTGTTGGCTGCGCTCACAGAGTGTTTCGTGTTCTGTTGGAATACCAGTGCAACAGAACCTGCACTCAGTGCATATTTTACTCCACGAGCTCTCGTAGCTCGTGCCGTCCAGTGCTATATCGCTCCTATGCTGTTCGCACTCGCTTGCCCTACGATTGTGAATAATTGCACCAGTGCGATCAAACTGGTGCGCCCGACTTTTACCAAAACAAAACGCTCTCCACCTCGGATCAAAACTATAAAAATAAACATTTCTTTAAATTCCCTTAAAAGATAACCAACGATTAAATATTTGGAAAGATCATTATAATATTAACCCAGATAAGGATTGTAAACATTTTCATATTTGTGAAGAACATTTTGACGTGTTCTCTAGTGACAAAGTAGCGGAGCTTGTAAATAAAGTACACTATTTGCTTTATCCATAGCGGAGCTAGTAAATAAAGTACACTATTTGCATTATCAATATTTAGATGAATATGGACATAAATAACATTATTTACAAAAATTATTTGCTTATATATATACAAACACATAAGAGATAAATTACCAAGGAGAAGTTATAGTTCAGGACAATGAA
This sequence comes from Melinopterus prodromus, assembly GCA_964023965.1. Lineage (NCBI taxonomy): Eukaryota > Metazoa > Arthropoda > Insecta > Coleoptera > Scarabaeidae > Melinopterus > Melinopterus prodromus. The sequence goes on from OZ030395.1 coordinate 34,189,310, forward strand.
AAAGTTTAAAAAGTTTTAAAAAAACAAATTAAATTAATTTCATTTTGACCCTTAATAATATTAAGGTTTTTAAACTGAGACAAATGTAGTTTTGAACAAATACTGCTTCTGTTTTCTTTTGTTTTAGATGTCTGCTGCTGGGATCATCGATGTGAGAAATGTACCTTATGTATTGATTATTTATTATTGTAAGATTTTATATTATTATTTTATGTGTAGAGTATACAGAATATTTTATTTATTTTACTATATTATGTATTTTGTATTTATTTCATGATAATAATAAATAATACACTAAAATGTTTCTTGTTTTATTTCAAAACTTGTGTAGTAAGTGTTTTATGGTTTTAAATTGCTTGTTTAGTACTAAAAAGCAAAAATAGAATAAAATTTAAAATTATTAGGTATGGTACGTATGTATAGCACACGTTCAAATTTCCCGCATTTTTGCCTCGAGCGCACCCTGACGGTAGGTTGCTCAGTTAATGTTAATCTATCTGTCTCTCTCTTTTCGTGTTGCGATATTTTAACATGAAGTTAGCATTTCTAACTATACTCTATTTTCTTTGGTTTTGATGTTCACGATAGTGAGCATTCGTAGATCCAATTATGGATAATTATCGAAGGCAGGAGATGAATAATATTATCTTGTTGGCGTTTTTGCTTCGAGTCTTAGCAAGAGCTAATAGAAAAAAGTGTTACAAACCCGATGATATTGGGTAAAGAAATTTAGAAAAATAACAAACGGAGCATATCATAACCCATAACCGAATCCAAGAAATGCGGCTGAATAACCCCGAAAATCATTTTAATAGCGGAGTTTTCACCTTGAAAAGTGACATATAGGACCTCTGCCGAAGAGAACTTAATTACGCTGGTTGGTGCATAATAAAATAAATGTTCCTAACAAACCAGGTGACGCTGCGTCAAATCTGCACAAAATTCCATGTTTTTAAAGAAGAAAAAATGTAAACATAACCTAACATGTTTGAATAATACTTAAAAAAATAAACAATCAGGTTATGTTTACATTTACTCTTTTTTAAAAACAGACATATTGGTGCCGATTTGACGCAATGCCACCAGTTTTGTTAGGAACATTAATTTTATTATGCACCAACCACCGTAATTACCTTCTCTTGAGCAGAGTTCAAAACTCCGCTATTATTTGAGAATGTAGAAAGAAATAACTCAACAAATTTTAAAAAAATTCTAAACACATGCAATGGTCCGCTCCAAAACGAAGTTAGAGTACCCACCATGTATGAAGAGTACCCACGTACCCACAGAATACCAGAGTCCAGAATCAGGTTGAATCAATGGGTGCGTTCAGCCGGTTGCGCTGCCGGCGCCGTTCTAGAGACTTGACTAAAGGCGGGTTTTGAGCAGGTTTTCTACGCAGCGTACAACGCATTTCAAGTCGACAGCTTAAAACGCCGCGCGTTTGGGTTTTCCTAATGTGACGCATCAGCTATTCAGGTGGTCTACTTATAGTTTGGTCAAGGGATATTTGAGTGTTGTCAAAAGTGACAGTTGTCCGAGAAGACGTACGTTACGTTGTACGCTGCGTAAAAAACCTGCTCCTAGGAAAATGGGAAAAGCCGCCTAGCAGCAATCGCGTTCATGTTGTTGCTGCCGTCCGCTGAGGTCAAGCGCTTAGAGTCGCAGAAAGCACCCATTACTAAAGCGTCCGACAATTCGTACGTACTGTGAGTCTGTGAACCGCTGTGAACTGGTTTTCCGACGTACGCAGAAATTTGTCCGATTTCTATATCGGATATCGGGTGCACTGTGAACTGCTGCGAATGCTCTTTTACAGCTGTAGCGTGCAGAAGGCTTAAGATCTAACCGTAAACCGTAAACTTGATGTACAATAGGTAGGTTCCAAACGAAGACATTACATTTGCAATGAATGAATGAAAATCCTAGTGAAAATGAGAAATGTCATACGAGATGTTTTTCAAAACACTGACTAAAAGCATGGGCAAGTATGGGTTCTCAGAGTTGGACAGATGTTTTTGTTGAGTATTTACTACAAAATAAAGGCTGTCTCCATAAGAGCGCACGATTTGAATTAAAAATTAAACATTATTTCTTTGGCAAAGTACTGAAAATGTATTGATTGATAATGTAAACATTCGGGAATGGTGTATGAAACAACACATGCAGCAAATAGCCGTCCCGGCGTTCTTAAAAATGAGCCTCGTCGCTGAAGATTAATTTGTCCTCAAAATTGCAGGGCCGGCCATAGGCGGTAGGCAAGGTAGGCAACTGCCTATGACGGCATAATTTAGGGGCGGCAAAACCAACTTAAGGGGCTGGTTCAGCCTAACTTCAGGACTGCTCTGGCAGTCCCCTATTTGTCCAATTATTCAAACTGTTCAGTGCTCGTGTGGGTTTATTATTGAATAATGTTAGCATCTTATAAGATTACAACAATCTAAATGAAGTATTCTTGATCGCAGTTGCTCGATATTTATTATGCCCAATTTTAGGTCAATGTAATATTTGAAAAATATCAAATAAATGAAAAGAAATAAAGCCACAGTTTTCATGAATCGGCGTCGTATTTTACCAATTTTTCCATCCATGTTCGAGTCTAGACAGTGTGGCCATCTACGGTGATTGGTGGTAATGGCGGTGGTAGCATACGAAATTATAGTATTTCTCACATTTCGTGATAGTGACACATATTAGTTTGCATGTACATAAACTTGAGTCACTAGCAACTTTCCATTAGAAATACTATAATGGCGTCTGCTACTACTGCCATTAACACTAATGCGAACGCACCTTAATGGGTCTACCTCTATCTACCATGAAAAAGTATGTAACTGGCTAAAATTCACATTTATATTTTACTGGCCAGATTTCGAGAGCTCTAACCTACAAATCAGATATAATCAGAAAATGAAAACACCGCACAAAGCAGTATTCCAATCGAAATGAGGATATTAGAGAAACATGCTATTATTGTATCAGATATCAGTCAGGTTTGTGCCTAAAGAAGTAGGTATACTATTATTTTATTAAAAACACTATGTCAATTGTTAGGTTAGTACCTACCAGAATATGACCAGAATTGATCAGAATATACATATAAACAGTGCTGTTTTATCCATTCTACTACCAGAAAATTCAAGCTTCAAGTATGGTATGATGCAGAAGCTCATTACGGGTTATGTAATTGGATTCGAATTATATTACGGAGAATCAAAATCCTAATGAACTACTTTGTTGATCAAACAGGATTGCTAGACAAGAGATGTGATCACTAATTTTCATAATTTCCATGAACTGACAATAAAATCACCGAGGTATGCTGACGAATGACAATTACCGATTTTTTATCAAATTTCTTGGTAATATTACTGGAAGACGTCTATAATATTATTATATGATAAATGTTGTATAATGGGTCATAGTCGACTTGTCAACCACTGACTCCAGATGTTTTTCTTCTCAAGTGCAAAGTGTATGGATAATTTATGTTTTAGACAAGAAACTGCAGATAGTATTGGAATTAGCCCTGAAGAACCGAACAAGCATTACGACCCATATGCGTGTAGACATGATAGCGAGGATCAACATTTTTGTGATTGAGTTGATATTATAATATAGTATTAATAAAGCTATATAATATTATAAAGCTTATATGTTGTCTAATAGTCTTTTATAAATTATATATGAAATACGAAATGGTAAATAAAGAATAACTTATTAAGTGTTTGTTTTTCTTATACATTATCAGACCCCTATACGTATGTAATATCGACCCATGCAATGAAAACTAGTAACTACATTTAGTTTGTTAGTTACGATACTCTGCGTTACTTGGGTCGATATGTATACTTTTGTTTTTCATTAGCCAGGCATAAGTGTATTATTATCGGCTGGGAAATGAGTGCATAATCTATCGCACCAAGAGAAAGTAATCTGTGACCAAAGGAATTGGTGGAGTACGTGCAGATATCACTCATAAACCGTAGACAAATGTTGAAGTTATATAAATATATGAGAAATAATATCTCAAATTCTCAACATAGGTTATGTCAACAGTTTATCACAGTAATTTTTAGAGTTACCATGTTATGTTGGTAGGAACTGTAATTATCACTATAATAGCCCAGCCTGATTACGTGTGCAAAAATAAATTGTAACAGCGTTAAAGACGTTAGATCGTATAATGTTGACCGCACGTTGGCGAAGTCTATCTTGTTCTAAACTGGCTTTAGCGAAAACGTCGACATCCCCGCTCAAAGACCAATTCTCAACTGATTCTCCCAACCTTATCGGAAACAACCAAGCCGCGGTCAATCAGCTGTTGGACCTGCCTCTCTACAAAAAAAAGCGCTAAAAATATTATATTAGAAGCTCAAAAATTTCTTTACGAAATAAAAAATTTTCAGAAGAAAGTATAGACGAACCTATACAAAAATCAAAAGAAAAATATCAAATAGACATAACGACTCTTTTGAGTTTTTATACGATATCCACAAACTTAAAGATAATATATTTTATGTAAAACTGAAATACTGGCACATTGCATAGATTTGGAAAACGTCTTAACAGATGGTTATTCACCCGATCTTAATATTTTAGAATTGGCTGACGAAATAATAGTCTCGTCATTTTAGATATGAGTAGACACATAACTCGACCGCCTATGAACATAATATCAAAATATTTGCTGAATCATGATGATATTATTATTGAAATTAATTAAAAACTAATTAACAGATGAAAAATTTGTCATCAAACGCTTGTAGCAATATCTCCGAAAATATTAAGCTTACCAGAACAAATGATACACCATATTAAAGATAAAACGTTGATGAAGATTTGGTGAAAATATAACAGAAGTTTACTGATGACAGAGGACTTGATAGAATAGATAATAACATAATATTTATTTAACATAATATTTCGGTTCTGAAAACCCATTTTTTAACTTTCTCTCAAATTTACACCTTTCAATATTTTGTGTTTGCGACGTTTTCCGTCTTTAAGCCTGTAGACAATCAAGTATAGAATACTGAATTACCGGCTGAAATCGGGCAAAATTTTGATCGAGCTGTTTAGGATATTTTATTATAGAATATTGCATGCTTGCACATAAAATCGTCGAGATAGTGACTGCGGGACAGGGATTTGCTATTTCATCAATATTTAAAAACGAATAAAAAATCACATTTTAATGCTACACGCTGTACACCTGTATAATTTGTTATTAAACTACAATTATTAACGAAATAGGAAATCTAGGTTCAGCATTGCAACAAGGTATTTAAATACAAAACAATTATGGATCAAAAGTAACGTATTTAGAAAAATAGCTCAATCAAAATAGATCAAGTGAACGCGGAAAGATTTACACGGTTTGGTACATTTTCAAATATGCCTCGTTTATGGAAAGGTTCATGCTTGTTGTTATAGATGGCGCCACTTAAATTGAAACAATTACTTGTTATTCTGGACACGCTATCAAATTATAGTTTGAAATAATGTAATTTTTACCGATAGAGTCATTGGCGGAGTCAATACGAACTTCTGATCGATCCTTATTTAAAAACAAAATTAAATTTTAATAATTATTGGCTAATTTCCTGGATAGTTTTGAAATCGACAATGTTATTGATGATGTTTTCCTACTATAACTAGGTATTGAAATACAAAACAGTTACGTATGCATACAAACATACATGTACCTATTGTTTCCTATGAAACCGACTAACTTACTCCGGGGAGCTAAATTTTTAATTGTTTTTTTAGATAATTTTTATACATATTGCGGAAGAAATCTATTACAATTATTTTTAATAAATAAAGTATTTATTTGGTCTAAATTTGGACATATACCATAAATATTTAGTGGTATTGTATCGTATAATTTCAAAAGAAGTAACTTAGTAGAATCAATTTGAATGTTATTTGCCAATTGATGAAAAGAAAATGATGTTTTACTTACCTTTGTGAAGTAAATTACAAATGAAAACAGCCTTGTTAGTCTTATACCTACATTATTTATTGGCAACACAATAAATGATACTACATGTTTCAGTTGCAGGTATTATAATAACATTAAATAAAATACAAAATATTGTAAACCATAAGAAGATCCTGTTATGTTAATTTCCTAGAATGGTTTGCATTATTCGGTTTGCGCAGATAAAACCATGGCAAAGTGTGCCAGACTCATCGGAATGTTTTCAATAACAAAACAAAGATTGTTAATACAATACACGACTCATCCTTTATACGATTTATTCTTTATAGATCCCTTATGAGTTTTGTTTTTGTTGCCTTCGTAGGCACAAAACGCAAAAAAATATTCAGAAATAAAATCTGAGGCAAAAACGTCAGGCTACACTAACGTCCAATGCCTAACGAGTAATGTTAAAATTAATGCATAAAATCAAGTGTGACCACGGCTTAACGCAATCATTTAATGGTGTTAACGCCCGGTTCCCACTTGTCGTATGTCTAATCCGAAAAAATCGGGTGCTCTAGGGGCTTAATATTTTGTATGGAGCTGTTCACATCTATCCGACAAAATTTTTTTTCGGCTCCGACAAATAGATGTGAGCAGCTCCATACAAAATGTTAAGCCACTAGAGCACCCGATTTTTTTTTTGGAACTGACATCCGACAAGTGGGAACCGGGCGTAAGACCATAGACGTTAGGGTGGCCCAGGCATTAGAAATACTGTCTGACCTGTCATATAAACTTCAAAGTGCCAATGGATCATAAAAAATTTTAACTAGTATTTATCTCACTTAGCTCTCTCTCAAATTGGGATACCTTTAGTAATATAATATTGCAATAACAACAATCTTCAAAAATTATTTAGTGTACAGTTGATAGACCTTGTTTCCTCCTAAGCGTAACTTATTTTACTACTACAACAAAAATATAAGAACAATAAGAAACTGGTTTTCCATTAATACAAATCGTCATAGAATATGAGCAGCTATTAGCAATGGAACACAAATGATGATAACATTTTCATTATTGCAAATTATGCATATTTTATGAGGTCACTCTCCTTGCCTTATGTACAATCTCGTAAGGCTAGACTGAGATAAATAAAAACAGAAACTTAGCTAACTAAACTAATACATGACATAACCAAATTAGAAATATGTAGACAATGGAGTATATGAACGGCAAGGAAAGAGATACAGATTCATATAGTCACGATTATCATAACTCGTATTGTTTGATATAAGGAAAGAAAAGTTGGATTCGAAAGTCAAGTTACATGTTCCTGAGCTCCCATGTAATGTCACTATCGTAAGTTGACATTAGTAAAATGCGACCAGAGTCCAACCATTCGATTAGATTATGGTATACATGCTGAACAAGTACCTCTTTCGGCAGAAGAACAGCATTCAGAATCAGAATTTTTTTAAAATTCTTTACAGGTTATTTTTTAGTCTGTATGGCCAGTAGGTGCCTCTACGTCACCAATGTACAGCTGTCGAACTTAGTTGGGACTCGAGAGTCATTTTACCAGTGACTATCAAAAATGTTGCTATTTACCGATGGGATATATCTGTTTGTGCTTCTGAATAGAAATTAATTAATTAATCTCTGTAATAATTAAAAAAAAAAATCTGATTCTGAATGCTGTTCTTCTGCCGAAAGAGGTACTTGTTCAGCATGTATACCATAATCTACATTCCTGTCTATTCCTTCGGCTGCGTCCATTCGCGTCTTTTTTGTCACTGCAATACTTCTTGGCTTCCATATTTGTCGTTCATAATATTCCGTGATTCTGTATAATGTTTAAAATAAATTCCTGGTTCTACGCCGTAAACTTTTTCCAGCTCTTTAATTGCCATTGTAAACCTAACGGTAGGCATCCATAGCCTCTGCTGCTATAACAGGAAAATTTTCTGTAGTGCTAGGGAACAAAATATACAGATTTGTAGTCATATGCCCAAAATTTAACATAAATGTAAATACATATGTTTTTATGTAAAATGAAAAAAATGAAGAGAATTTGTGTGCGTGGATGAGAAAAGGGACCAGTTGTCCGTTTCTAGTTACGCAGATAATCGCAAATAAAGTTAAACTTGTTCAAAATAAAAAAAATTGTTTTATGCGCTAATTAGTCTCTTTATTGTGTTTTTTATCAGATGTGTTTGTCTGAATCCCGGCTGCAGTTGGGTTTTTGTTTGGGACCACTTGTCGATATGATGCTATGCTCTTGTGCATTAGTTTATTTTACCTACTTCCCGGAGTGCACTCGAGTTGAAATTTTGCATATGGACAGATTTCTGGTGACAATGCATGAATCAATAAAAAACTGGAACCCTTTTCATATTTGCAAAAATTTTGAAAATTTGTCCGATCGAGCTGAAATTTTGCATGTGGGCAGAATTCCGATGACAATGCATGAATCAATAAAAAAACATTGTAAACTATTCCAAAATTTGCAAAAATTTAGAAATTTCGTCGGATCGTTACCTATGTTAGACTATTTTGTAGCCCCCAGGCCCATGGCGCTATAAATTAATTAATCTATAAAACCTAGACGGAATAATGAAACAATATTTTCTACTAAAAATCTTAAAACTAATATCGAAATTGTTACAAAAATGTTGGATTCGGCGTAACTTGCAAATATTATATGCAAATATTAAACTTTGTAAAAGTTTGAAGCGTCATAGCCCAAAAGTTTACTTTTTGCATCAGCAACTTAATTATTATTATTTTTTCAATTTCCGTTTATGGTAATAGGTTTAAAATGTTGGAGCACGTATTCTATGGAAAAACACTTATAACTCAATTTCGGACAACTGGTCCCTTTTCCAGGCACACATTTACTTCATAGTAGCACTTTCATTTGATTACCAACAAAAAAATATATAATTACTGTTATCAGAAAACGAAATAATACCTGTTCATCCTCCTTCTCTGCCAAAGACACACAAGATTTCTCATGGAAATACTTATTCGTTGACTCCTGTTTCCTTTGGAAAGTTCCCTTTGCCACGTTGACCAAGCTTGAAACTATTAATTACGATTAAGTTTACTAAAATATAACAATAACATTATGAAAAGCAACATAACCTTACCTACTTCTAATTAAACTGATAGTATATACTGCGATGCAACTATAAACAACAATAAACCGTCAAAAGAAATATGTGCCCTATTACGACCGAAATCAAATAAGACACTGAACTACGCATGCACCGGGGTCCTGGTTTCACCATAGTTTAATCATAATAAGTTAGGTCAACCCGGCAACTATTTGGGAAAGATTCTGAGGGCGCATGCGTGACATCAGCTTGTGTTCACCATTTTCCCGTAAGGTGGCGCTAGCTTTTTCTGCTTGCATGTTTTGTGCTCAAACACAATATTAGTGAATTTCGCACTCAATTATAGAGAGGGAATCTTTAAAACGCCATTACATCGATTATCACAATTTTTAAGGTATTTATTTCATATCTGAATTGTGCTGGCGTTCTGGTAGTGGTGCCATCCAGTATCATTTTCACGAACCAAATCCAGAAGGGCGACACTGAATTATCGAGAGAGAATATTTAAACCCGTATTACATCGTCATTCACAATATTAGAGGAATTTATATCATAATTGAATGAAAAATCACTTTATTCTCAATCAATTCAATTTTAATGTTTTTAAACGCTGTCGTTTTATGTGGCGCCATCTAGTAACCTTTAACGAACCAAGGCTGAACTCTATCACGTGACCACCACGCATCCCTTCCACATTTCTGAAAAGTTGGGATGCCGACATCAAAGGAGCCGACACCTTACGCTCCTACTTGTATATACCTATACGTTGGTTTCACCAATGTAGTTATATACAAGCAACCGCAAGACGGCAAGTATCTTGGGAAGATTCTGAGGGCGCATGCGTGGCCTGGGCCTGTGTTCACCATTTTCCCGTAAGATGGCGCTAGCTTTTTCTGCTTGCATGTTTTGTGCTCAAACACAATATTAGTGAATTTCGCACTCAATTATCGAGAGGGAATCTTTAAAACGGTATTACATCGAATATCACAATTTTTAAGGTATTTATTTCATATCTGAATTGTGCTGGCGTTCTGGTCATCCAGTATCATTTTCACGAACCAAATCCAGAAGGGCGACACTGAATTATCGAGAGAGAATATTTGAACCCGTATTACATCGTCATTCACAATATTAGAGGAATTTATATCATAATTGAATGAAAAATCACTTTATTCTCAATCAATTCAATTTTAATGTTTTTAAACGCTGTCGTTTTATGTGGCGCCATCTAGTAACCTTTAACGAACCAAGGCTGAACTCACGTGACCACCACGCATCCCTTCCACATTTCTGAAAAGTTGGGACGCCGACATCAAAGGAGCCGACACCTTACGCTCCTCCTTGTATATATCTATACGTTGGTTTCACAGCTTTCAATCGATATTGGCCTAAATGTATTTTAATCATCAATTTTACTTCATTTCAATACTGCTAGCGCCATCTACAAATTCATATACTCCGTGTCCCTAACAAATAAGCTGTTTTTTATACATTGACTACAAGCTTAATATGGTGTATAATTTGTTCTAGTAGCTTAAGGCTTCCGTCTCAATTCAAATGGCGAAATGTAGGAAACTTCTCTCCAAAGCATCGAAATTAAAAAAATACCCGATGTAGATGCCGCTACAAATTTGTTTTTATTTCGTATTTATTACATTTGACGTATGGTAAAACTTTAGTCATTAATGTGTTGATTTCTATTTGTACAAATATTCAAACAGGAGTGTGTTTGAGTTTCTAGTCGATGATATAGTATCGTCGCTATTGTAAACATGGTTTTCAAGTTATTACAAACACGCACTACAACTACAATACTACAGAGTGCAAATCTAGAGAAGTTCAGAAGAAAATAACTTATGGTCTTAAAGTTAACATTTAATTATATTTTATAATGTATTACTGCAGTGAATGTTCAGAGGCAATTGCCAATGGAAAGCATTTCCTTATTTGTAGTCCACACCAAAATTTGCATAAATGATTTTCATAAATATTGACATTCCTTTCCCAAGGCATAAGGACCTTGGGAATCGAATGGTAGCGAGCATTTCGCGATTGGCGCAATAATTATGACGCGGGTTATTTTCGCGTTTTCGGTCGGAGACGAGAGCGTTAACACTGAAACTTTTACTCACTTATAGATGATAAGCTTCGAAAGAGATTATTTTACGTTAGGTTTAAATTTTGTATATTGTACTAGTATGCTATATTCTTTGCTGTTTTAAAAGTATTGTTTGTGCGAGTTTCAGTTCGAAAGTTCGTGTTTTTAATAAATAAGAAAAATCGTAAATATATTGCAGGACTGTAGACCGATCATTATCAAAAACGATATGGACCGCCCTGATTAGTGCCCTTTGCTGTGCATGGTCTGGTATGAGAAGTTGTGTTGAGTCTTTCGGAACGCACCTTTTAACTGTTTAACAAATTTAACTAATTTCTTTTCAATGTTCAGCAAAATATAGATGGCAACTCTTTACCTTTCAGGGTAAATAACCTCTTCCAAAATGTAAACAAAACTCATAAATAAAACAAAAAATTGTATCTGAGATAATTTGTAATATAATATATATAATATAATCTCTACATATCTAACACTACATAAGTTTCCACATGTCGAGGACCAACCTTATAAGCTAGCTAATTGAGGTTATAAATAACCTCAATTGACATTAAAGAAGTCCCCAAATTATTGTATAGGTATAAAAAAGCGACTATTTTAAAGAACTAAAAACCCTAAACGGTTATACAATACTCTAAGTACATTCAGTTATTCAAATTAGGCCACCTTGACAAGGCGCATTTCCGCTGAACTCGGGAGGGGAAGTACGAGAATATCACGTCTTACATGAACTAGAAATCTAACCTCAACCTCTAATCACATGCACATGCGTTCTGCTCCTGAAAGCTTTGTCATATTCCTTTGCTAGTTTACTTTAATGTTTGCTCGCTCGTATGACGGATAAGAGTAGCCTTACGTGCACTAGCATAATCACACAGAGCATTCTAATCGTTCTTCAGTATGCGTTCTCATATGCTTCATAAGATTACTCTTGTCTGCGCTCGCATAATCACACAAAGTGCATTTAAATGGTTTCTCGCCTGCATGTGTTCTCTTATGCCTTATAAGATGATAACTTTGTGCAGAAGTATAATCACATAAGGTGCATTTAAATGGCTTCTCACCTGTATGTGTTCTCATATGAGGTGTAAGAGTAGCCTTGTGTGCACTAGCATAATCACATAAGTAGCATTTATATGGTTTCTCTGCTGTATGCATTATCTTATGCCTTCTAAGATGATTACTTTGTGCACAGGTAAAATCACAAACTGTGCATTTAAATGGTTTTTCTCCGGAATGTCGTTGCATATGCCTTGTTAAATTAGCTCGATCTGCAGAAGCATAATCACAAACGGTGCACTTAAATGGTTTCTCTCCTGAATGCGTAGTCATATGCATTGTTAGACTGCTGCTACTTACACCAGCATAATCACATATGCAGCATTTATATGGTTTCTCACCTAAATGTCCCCTCATATGCTGAACAAGACGAGCCTTTTGTGCACTAGCGTAATCACAAATTTTGCATTTAAATGGTTTCTCACCAGTATGTGTCCTATTATGCTGAATGAGATTAGTCTTGTGTGCACTAGCATAATCACATACGGTGCATTTAAATTGTTTCTCTCCTGTATGCCTACTCATATGCCTCGTTAGATTACCGTTATTTACACCAGCATAATCACATACGGTGCATTTAAAGGGTCTCTCACCTGTATGGGATCTCTCATGCGTTATAAGAGTACTTTTTTGTGTACTGATATAATCACAAAAGGTGCATTTAAATGGTTTTTCTCCTGTATGCATACTCATATGCCTTGCTAGATTACCAGTAGTTACACCAGCATAATCACATATGGTGCATTTAAATGGTTTCTCGCCTGTATGAGTTCTCATATGCCGTTTAACAGTACCCCTGTGAGCACTAGAATAATCACATAAGCTGCAGTTAAATGGTGTCTTGCCTGTATGTGTTCCCATATGCAGCGTAAGATGATTCTTGTTTGCACTAGCATAATCACATAAGGCGCATTTAAATGGTTTCACACCTGTATGAGTTCTCTTATGCCTTATAAGATGTTGACTTTGCGCAGAAGTGTAATCACACAAAGTACATTTAAATAGTTTTTTGCCTGTATTTGTTCTCGTTGGCTTACAAACTTCCCCACGTTCTTTAAGATGCGTTGATTGTGCCGCTCCGTCTTCATACTTGCTACATAGAAAGACTTGCTCCAATGGTTTTGCCGGTGCATCTATGGATTTTCCATATACCGCTACAGTAGTTTCAGTAAGTTCCATTTCCTCATCTTTGATGTCCAATCTGAAAAATATTAAACCACAATAAGCATTCCAGTCAAAACTGGGCAAATTTAATTAGAAAGTTATCTTAATCGTTAGTCCGTTAACGAAGAAGTTAACTTCATTAACCGATAGTCTGTTAATATTGTTATAAATGTAACGGAAGTTAACGTTAACCGTTAACTTTATATAAAAAAGTAGGTTGAGTGCCGATCTGCCTGTGAGTACGCAACCCAAATAACTTAAAATTGCCTTAAACATTTTTGAAAGTAAAGCTACAGTAGTAACTAAAATAACGACATTGCGAGATGCAAGATTCAAGACTTATAAAAGACATTAAAAAGGGGTCGGGTGCACCTCATACCCGGACAACTCATACCATGACAACTCACACCGGGACAACTCATACTAAGGGACAACTCATACCAGGACAACTCATACCACGACAGCTCATAACACGACAATTAATACCAAAACACAAGCCGACAAATGATTGTTGTCACGTACGGTGTCATCAAGTGTGATTAACAAACTTTGGTCAATGTGTGGATGCCTGGATGTTCTCTACATTTTCTGTAATGCCTTATTAGGTATCTGAAAATTTCCGGGTATTGACATTTTATATGTACTACGCGGGCCAAAAAAAGCCGTACACTATATATGCAACCAAATATACTGAAAATATTTTTGTTAATTTTGTTAATGGTTCGTTTATATCCGATGCGCTGTCATTCTGACATTAATCTTAAGTACAATACATGCATCAACTGTCAAGTTGAAAAATAAAAACAAGTCAGAATTACACGATGTCAAACTTATCTGTACGATAACTTAGCTGTACGATTCTTTTTGGCGGGCATAGTACATATCACATTTTATACAACGCGAAAGGCTACCGTCATCTAGTGAAAGACTTATGTAACATGAACATAAACAGAATGTAACTACTGATGTTAAATTACCGGTAATATTGCCGGGCGCATGTTAATTCTTATTGGTAATATTAACGCATAAAACTCGGTAATATTACCCAAAAGAATTAACATAACCATAAGTATAACAGTTTTGGAATTATTGGATAACATGTTATCATAAAATTTTTACTACATGAAGACAATAGTTGTACAAAATGTTATCAGAATCAAAGCTGGTGAGAAACAACTGTATTGATTTGACATAGAATTACCCAGATACAATAAATAATGCGTCAGCCAAGTCTTATTTTGTTTATACGTATAATTAGTTCGGATAAACTGAAATCGAAAAGATTCAGATTGGTACATGACGGAAAAACCATTAATAAGTTTATTGAAATCAATTCTATTTAAAATATTCAATATTCTATTTATAATATTATATGCAATAATCTGTAGAAATTCAATAACGCGTCCATAAGACATAAAAAAGTTGAATATCGCCCAGCCAAAGCTGATGGACAAAAACATGTTTTGATAACAAAAATGGAGTGTTAGAATATACGTAAGATATACACTATGGGCCAAAAAAAGCGGCACAAATGTTCAATCACCCATATTTCCAAATATTTAAGTAAATTCAAGCAAGCATTTCTTTGAAAAACTGATTGCTTATGTTGTGAGGATTGAAACCTCAATATCGCAATTCCACATCTTTTTTGAGTAAAAACAGCAAAAACGATGTTACAAAATTTCACCCTGTATACAAAAAAATCACCATGTATACGATGCTATAAAATATCAACTGTCCCTTTTGACCAACCTTTCTTTTCACATTAAATTGACCAGATGTTATCAGAAATGTTGCATGGCCAAACATAAAGCAACATAACTTTCGATTGAAACGTTCTGTTGTTGCGAGTATGGTGTGGTTTCAATTTTCACACCACACGCAATTCGTTTTTAAAAGAAAAATTTGAATAGACTAAAAATTATTGCAAATACGAGTGATTAAAAATGTGTACCGTTTTTTTTTTTTTGGCTCACTGTGTATATGTATATATGTCAGAATACAAAATTTCGTGTTTCTATTTATTGCAATAGCGAAACAATAGGTATTTAATGAAAAGTGACAATTTTAAACATAGGTACAATACATATTATTACCAGTGGCCGGAGAAAAATGTATGTCTCGCAGTGCTAGCAGTCGCCCAGCTATGAGTGTGCGTAGCAGGCACGCATGAGTCAAGGACAACTTAGGACAACCATAGGCGCGAAGCGGCTGCCGGTCGGTAGTAAACCGAGTGAATTTAACATTAAATTTAATATTAACTATATGCAACATGTGCCCACTAAAATATTTTACTCGTTTCTTCGATATGCATTGAACGATTGTATTACTGCATATTTTTTAAAATTATCGTCAGTAAAATTTTTTCGCTTAGATGTTACAATGTCTTTAAACCTTGAAAATGATCTTTCTACATCGCAGCTAGTCACAGGCGCAAAAGAACACCCAAAACCAAATTGGAATATTTTTACAAATTCCTTCATCCGTAAATGAATTCGTAGAGATTTGTTTTAAAATATTAAAATCCGGATTTCGATGTAGTACCGCATCAATTTTTTGTTATATTTTTTTATAGATTGGTGCTTCGATGCTTCGTAGTCTTTCGTACAGATACAATCCTTTGAAAACTGCTTGCAAGTTCAACATTTTGTTGTTCTAGAAACTTTATGGTTGGCAATACTTCCGCAAAATTTGTATCAATAAATTTTAATTGTTCATGCAAATTTTCTAATGATAGTACCTTTTTGCAGTCTTTAATACTAACTGCTTCATCGCGCAAATTTAAGACGAAGGGTTTGATGATATCAAAGTTTCTAGCATACAAAATTGCCGCTTCTAACCATGTACCCCATCTCGTAATAACTGGTTGTGGTGGCAAAGGTAGATTAGGGCACGTTTCCTTGTAAAGGGACAATCTGGAAGGAGCTTTCAATAAATTTTGTTTGCATGTGCTTATTAGCGTATTCACGTCTGGAAATTCATCCCGAATAAACTCACAAATTCTATGAATAGCGTGTGCAAAACACGTCAAATCAAGAATATTTGAAAAATTTTGCTTAAGTAATTTTTCAACTTTTAACATAATCCCAGCAGCGTCAGAAACAAACAGTAATACTTTGGTAGCGTCTCTTCAGCTTTGACGGTACTGCGAAACTGAGTAGATATTAAATAAGGTTTATATAAGTCTTGCGGGTCCAGCAACGACGTTGACCACACATCTACCCTTCGTATCCGTAGTTTCATCTGCAGAAACCCAATCGGATAGTTTTGACTTTATTGTAGAAATTGTTTGTCATATTGCCCTTGTACGTAATATTTTCTAATAATTCTCGTCCAGTATACTTCTTGATATTTTTTTTTAAACGGGCCGTTAATTTTTTTGAAAGGTGTATTAGTAGAAATAAATGTTTCACATAAATGATCACAAAAATTTTTATTCGCCGTTTCTGTGACATTTTCCATGTTTTTCTTTGTTTTTACATGAGCCCGAAAACATTGTTTATTAGGAATAATTAAATTTCGTGAGCAGAAATTGCAAACCACTTCCCCTTTCTTAACGAATGTGAAAGTATTGCCAAACTCAGCTAGCAAACGATTACGAAGTACAACTATAAAATAAAAAAAATAATTCAACTCTAATATAAAACAGGACGGTCATGCGAGGGCGCGCTTTTTGAGGCGATGACTGCGACGCTGTCGTATGTGGATCGGCGATGCCACGTTGCGGCCATTTTCTTTGATCTTTCGTCCGCCTTTGATACTATTGACCACGTGCGATTGATATCAAAGATAGAATCACTGGGAGTCAGAGGTAACGCTTTAAGGATAATTGGCTCGTACTTGGCGGGTCGGAGTCAGTCAGTGTGCGTTGGTGGGGCGTTCTCGTCGCGAAAGTCGGAACTGAAAGTGGGAGTTCCTCAGGGATCGGTCTTGGGGCCGTTACTGTTCTTGATGTTTATGAACGATCTCTCAGAGTGCTTGTCTTTTGGTGACTTGTATCAATATGCGGATGACACTACGCTTATAGTTAAGCATGAAAATCTATCAGACCTTTCGACGCTAGCGAACATGGCTATAGAGCATATGCATATGTGGTGCCGAGCAAATGGAATGGTTTTGAATCAGGCAAAAACAGCATTAGTACAGTTTTCTTTGGTGTCCCCAAGCCAATCCATACTGGTGAGGACTGGTGGAAGATCAATGGCTCTGAGTGGGGAGGTTAAATTTCTGGGGGTGCTCTTGCAAGATAATCTGAAATGGGACAGTCAGATAAATAGTACTAGGAATAAACTGTCGAGTCTATACTATTCAATGTATAAATTGAGATCTGTTGTGGAATTGCATGTTTTAAGAACATTTTATCAGAGCTCGATTGAGTCGGTTCTGACCTACGGAATAATCCTGTGGGGATCATCACCTCAGTTAATAACATTGTTTAAGCTGCAAAAAAAAATTTATCAGATGCATGTTGCGCCTTGATTATCGTGAAACATGTAGACCACATTTTAAGGCGCAAAATATTCTAACTCTACCATGCTTATATTTATACCGTCTTCTCTGTTATTGCAAAAAGAATATTTCTGGCTTCACCAGAAATGCTGACATATCCACGTCAATGTCCACGCGGGGTTCATTACGACTGGTCACGCCAGGACACGTCTCGTCGGTTTTTGAGAGGGGTCCTTATTACATGATGGTAAAAACCTACAATGCCTTGCCCCTCTCGATGGTTTCTGAAACCAGTTTTATAAGTTTTAAAACACGGCTCCGAAAATATCTAGTTGATGCAGCGTTTTATTCAGTTGATGAGTTTTTGGGTTTATGACTGCTAGTGTCCAAGGTGCGCAAATGTTTTTGAGTTTTGTTGGTGTGTACATACACTATTGTTGTGTGTGTCTGAATACATATGTATGTATAAGTGACTGTGTACACGCACAGTATGTATATTTTCTGTATATTGTAGTCATGCGAGTTTTTGTTGTTTTTAAGGTTATCTGTATCATATTTATGTTTACGGATTCTAATGGTCACTGTAGACATGAAATTGGTTTTGATTTTGCATATATTACGTTTACGTCTGTTTATACTGTGTTTTTTTTTCTGTAAAATGTGACTATGTCGATGTCTCTACGAGATCTTCATGACAATAAAGAGATTATTATTATTATTATTATTATTATTATTATTATTATTAAGAACAAATTCGAAATGGAAAATAAAAACAGATATTCTCACAAAATTTCAAGAAACAACAATTGAAAGAATCTGCGCAAATTATCTACCGATTATCTGAAGCGGAAATTTAAACAAGGCAAGCAACTGTACTCGATCAACGCCAAAGCAGGTATGTACACCCGAAGAAAATTATATGGTAACATGACTGCAGCTAGTGTACGTACACCAAACGTAGGTCGGAGATTGTCAGTCGTCGTATACCTACCTAGTAGTCATAAAACCGAAGGGTCACTTCTGTTTCATTTCATTTTAAGTTTTCTGTACATATACGGTATGAATATGAGTTTCGTATTTATATAATATATTTTCGATATTCGGAGCGTAACTGCCGCTCGTACCTAAAGATTGTTATTCGTTAATATTTTTGTTTCGATATGCAACTGCAGTATTATTTCATTTATACTAAAATACATAGTAACGTTAGTTATAATTGTAAATATTTTAATTAGGCACATAATAAAATACTTCATCATCATGGCTACGTCGGTGTATGCCTCAAGGCAAACCGATTACTACATCCGATATCCGCTGTCAATAATTTTTAAAGAACGTAATTCCAGATAGGAAGTTCCTGTAAGTGAAAAAAAAAACTAACTCATTTTTCTCGGTTTCTACTTCGTCGCAGACCGAAATAATATACTTTTATCTGAAAATGTTTTAGATTTATTTACTTTACGTTATGGTAAGTAATGAAAATTGCATATAATTATGTATTCAATAAAAATAATGTAAATATAACATGAGTATAGTATTAAATTAAATTATAATTTGCCTATCCCAGCAAAAAAAAGTAAATTAAGGAACAAAACGCGACCCATAGTGTAATAAAAATACCTACCTTTGTGCTTGATCGTCCGGTAGGTCGGCCGCAATACAAAATATTATACAAGGAACTAGTGGACTTGAAACTTTTGCAATACGGCGAAAACGATTGAGTAACATAAATATAGATTGAAATTTCAATGATTTTATTATATAATTTTTTCAAAGTTATCTGCACATATCGTTCTGATGTGATATCATTCATATTGGATTGTAAATCCTGCCCTTACATCTCACACATAAAAGTAAATTGTGTGTGGATGTTATTATAGAACGTAAAGATATAATTTTAATAAACATAAAAATAACATTTTTATAATTAAGCTAAAATGCTGAAACCCTGTAGTATCAGTTCTAAAGGGCATATCTGCAGCACAGTAGAAACCGGGGCAAATAAGATTTACGACTACATGCAAAAAAATACATTAAATATTACAGTGCACTTTTCAGTTTCGGATATTGGAAACATATAAATAGACGAAATTCGATTTCATTCTATACATACAGAAAAATAAAACGAAACGAAACAAAAGTGACCCTTTGGTTTTATGACTTTAGCAGGTAGGTATCCGACGACCGACAATTTCTAACCTACGTTTGGTGTACACTAGCGGCGGTCATGTTACCATATAATTTTCTTCGGGTGTACACCACATGAGCCGAAGCCAGACCGGCTAGCCGCTCGCGTCCCCACAAGCACGTGTCCCATGCACGACACTGGAAAATATACATTTTTGTCCGTACACTGATTATTACATAATAGGTATATTCAATAAGACGGTAACCATTAGGAACTGGGAAGTAACTAAAAACAAAACAATTCGCTACCATGTTTTATCGACGGACGCCGCACAGTGGTTGAAAATGAGAATCTAGCCGTTCAAAATTATTTTTTTTTGTTATTTAATCCAAAGTGACATGAACATGTTCTTAGATTACCAAATAACTTGAAACCAATCAGTTTCCCGCCCTGCAAAATTTAGATAACGTGCAGCAAGGGGCTAAAGTCCGATGTAGATTTTTGGAGTAAGCTTTAATTTACACATCAATTCTCGACTGTCGTGTTGAATTTGTTACTAACTGATTGTGAATGTTGTTGGTGTAAATTTTAATATAGCCGGATTATCTGAGGATGAGCATTGATTTTATATTGAATATTCAATAATAAAAATTTGAAAATTTAATTAAGTTTACTGTTTTTTGCAATAACTAGAAACACATTTTGCAAAATTTTCCTGATTGCTTACTTAGTTACATGACCAGGTAGATATGATTGTCATAATTATGTCATATTTGCTTTAAATATTTTTTTAGTGTCGACTGGTTTTCTCTTGGTTATATGACGTATTAGAGTCTCAGGAAACTAATTTACGTAACATAAAATATCTGATGGAGCCAACAGTTTTGATTACCACAGTATCGAAAGTAGTGATAACTGCATGGGGGTGGAATTTATAACCAGAACCTAGTTCGTGTGTAGTATCATTGGATAGATATTTTAATAAGACACAATACTTGGTTGAAATCATGGTTTATAAATACGCTTTATGAAACAAACCATAATCAGTTATGACAGAGCTGCTTTAACTGTAAACATGACGATAATTAGAGGTAATAATTTTGTATTTAGTTAGTAGAGAAGGCAAGTGATATTATATCGATAGTCAATGATTTAGCGCATCTGATGATGGCGATTGTAAGCCTTTTAAGTGAGTTTTGGACAGAAAACTGTAAAAAAAATGTTATGACTACTGCCAGTACGTTCCGGAAATGAAAATTGTTATAATTAAACAGGATGGTATATTTTATGTTAGTTTCTTCCCGAATCTCTGTGATGTCACATACCACGAAATAAGCCTTCGATAAAACTGGCAGATATAATACTATTATACGATCCCCTTGATATTTATATTTTTTTAAATTTTTTTTTTGTATTTTCAGGTGTAATCAGCTATTAGAAATATCAAGATGGGACACTCGCGGCGGTACCTTTGATGTCGGTGTTCTAAGTTTTACAAAACACAGGCGCGACAGCCGTGATTTAAAAGAGTCTGCTAGATGGCGCCACTGCAGAATGGGCAAAATTATGACTTCAAACTGACACTGCCACTGTAACATTGACAGGAAAGTGTAAAAGCCACTGTCACTCTGACAGGAAAGTGGAATAGTATATAGCCGCTGTCCGTCACTGGTCCGTCACCACTCTCCAACTTAATAATTTGCGAAATAAGAGGCAAGGGGAAAACCCCTTTTTGCCTCGACTGTATGCTTGGAAAATGCGCTATCATAGCCGCGCATTCGAATGGAGTTTGGTCCGTCACCACTTCACAAACTGACAATTAAATAACGTAAAATAACGAATAAACTAGCGCCGCGCTACGGGTAAACAGGTAAGTACGGCCAACGTTGGCGCATGCGCCCTCAAACTTCGAACGGCGAGAAAAGTCGACTGTCGTATCTTGTTATATCTCATCGCTGGTGTAATATTATCATATGGACATGGTTTAAGAATTTTAACACAAACTTTGTTTCTCAGTTTCAACCCTGCCAAAAATAACCCCATTCTTACCTATTTTTTAAAACTATTTTTCTTATAATCATAAGTGCAGTATTATTATACTCACTAGGTTTCAGAACTTTAAAACTAAATTTGTATCTAAACCGCCCCCAAAACCTACCCCATAGGTGCTAGATTTTTACTATTTTTCCTGTATTTGCAGTTATGAAATTATCATACTCGCAAGATTATTACGACAGTAATCTCTCTTTTAATGATCACGTTGATCGGTTGTGTCGGGGTGCTTGCGCGAAGTTAAAGCTGCTCTACCAGTTCAAGGCTATTCTACCAACTAAAGTAAAACTTATGATTACAGATTCCTTGGTGTTGTCTAGCCTGGACTACGCAGATGTCGTTTATGGGCCCTTCCTCACACAGGCCAGTAAGCGTCGACTGCAAAGTATCCTGTTTCCCTTTAAGGAATTATTTTGTATCCCCTTTTCCTGTTTCTTTATTATTTCGTTTGGTAGTACTTTATATCACTTCGGTGTTGTCCTTACCCTTTGTATTTTTGATACAATAAAGTTATTTTATTTATTTATTTATTTTTTATTTCGGAATTTTCAAGCCAAATATGTTTCAACCCCTTTAAAACATCCCTTATACGACTGAGATTTTTTCATTATTTTCCGCGTATCTAACAACGATTTGAAGTTCATTTACAAAAATTAATTTTGATCAGCTAAAAGTGGAAAATGCACCACTGTGTGTCGTGCTGAAAATAGCACCATATGAAATGTGAAATCACCAACGAAAGATGTTTAATTTTTAAATATCTATCCAATGATACCACACACGACCTAGAATTCATTTTCAAATTCTAAAACTTAGTGCAATTATGACTACTTCCGGTACGTTTCGGAAATGAAAATTGTTATAATTAAAGTCTTCAGGATGGCTTATTTTAGGTTAATTTCTTCCCGAATCTCTGTGCCGTCATATACCAGGAAATAAGCTTTGGATAAAACTGGTTATAATTACAGATATAATAACATTATACGATCACATTGCTATTTAGATTTTTTTTAACAGTTTATATGTAAGTATTTGAATGTGTAATATTATCATATGCACATGGTTTCAAGTATTTTACCACAAACTTTGTTTCTCAGTTTCAACCCTGTCAAAAACCCCATTTTACTTAATTTTTTAACTATTTTTCTTATATTCATAGGTGTTGTATTATTATACTCACTAGGTTTCAGAACTTTAAGACCAAATTTGTTTCTAAACCACCCCATAAGTGCTAGATTTCTTTACTATTTTTCCAGCATTTGTAGTTATAAAATTATAATACTCACAAGATTTCAGGATGTTTACGCTAAATATATGTTTCAACCCCCTTAAAACATCCCCTATACAACCGAGATTGTTTTCATTATTTTTCCACGTATCTAACAACTATTTAAAGTACATTTACAAAAAAAATAATTTTCAAAAGCCAAAAGTGAAAAATGTACAACTTACTGTCGTGTTGAAAATAGCAACATATGAAATGTGAAATAACCTAAACTTGGGTAAATTGACATTGTCTTTTCGAATAGCGTTAACGACTAGGAAATGCAAACCTTGAATAAAACATGAGAAGTATTATAAATTGTAATAACATTATTATATTACACTGGCCAACAAAATTTGATCGACTTTAAATTTCCTAACAAATGACAACTGACGCGGATAGAATTTTTTTCCCAGGAATCCGATTCTGAACAAAGAAATAGTGAAGGGCTGTAGTTTTCGATCAAAACAGTGGTTCCGGTGAAAAAATGCATATTTTGCTTCTTCTGAACACATGCAAAACAGCAACGTTATGTAGTAGATTTTTATACGTAGGATCAAATAATACAGGCTGCTTCAGAAATAACGGCTAATCTTGAAGAGTGTTTGCCCAAGAACGCAAGATTTTTTTTGCTAAACAGCGTAAAGTCTAACTTAACGCATTACCAAGAAATTTAACAAATAAAAACGGAATTCGGCCCTGTATGGCTATTATCGCACGACCGCAGCCTACCATACGTAAGCATCGACCGATTGTGACAAACCCACTACTCTTCAAGATGCTACACCCCACCACTTTTGGTTCACGCGTAAATGACATTAACCGTCTTAGATCGTAGTTGATGTCAGATGTTTGTTGTTCTTTGGAGTTTCTTATCAAAATTCAGTAATAGTCTTGTTCAGGCTCAATTCAAATAGCGAACTGTAGCAAACTTCTCTGCAAAGCTTAGCAATAAAAAATCACCAGATGTAGATGGCGGTACTATAAACATGTCTGTTTTTATTTCGTATTTATTGATGTATGGTATAAAGAAATAAATGTATTGCTTTCTATTTGTACAAATATTCAAACTGGACCGAGTCTAAGTTTTCTAGTCGATGATATGGTACTTTCAAAATCGTCGCTATTGTAAACATATTCATAGTCATTCCCCTGTTTGAATGTAAATATTCAAATAGAGGAAGGACTATATGACAGGCAAGAGGAGTGGGAGGGCGAGGAGGGTGTGTGCTGTCGGCCGGTATGTATGTAGGTGTGGAATCTTTTTGTAATAATTATTTATTATTATTATTTTTGTAACAATTATTTTATTCAACGGGGGAGGAATGTGGTAATTGCTATTGCTCTGTTTATGGGATCAACATTATCGCGCGTTGGTCTGTGAGAGACATTCAACACGTAATCTTAGCGCATGTGAAACTTTTGAATGCTTTTTATTCCCATGCATCTAAGGGTGTTCTTTGGTAATAGATTTATGACTTTTGTCATAAACTGTATAATATACTGCTGACCGAGATTATTATGCACGTTTAAATCGCACTCTTTTTTTTCTATGTATATAGTAGACCTCAAAATTCAAACAGCAGCTATTGTGTCAATTTTCAACTTATTTAACTAAATGTTGGTTTAGTGTCCAATAAATTTCATCTAGCTTCACAGTTTTGACGCTTTGATTTCTGATCATTCCTCATAAAAAGGCAAGGCATCGAAGGACTCCAACTGCGTAGGGGGGAAATATAACAATCAAACCTGGTTGATGTAATTTGAAAGGCAAGAAAGCCAAGCAACCCACTAAGCAACATAACAAGCCAACGATGTAAAGAAGGAAATATAAAAAAGAATTATTACTGTTCTACTCCCTAATACGAAATAATTTCATCAACATTTTGTTATCACATTTCTGTTCTCATTAATACTTTTGCAGATGCAGCACCAATAATTTGTTTGCTGCTATTAAGCCAATGGTGTCATTTAAAAAATATGTAGATTCCGTCATAATTCAAAAACCAGTGAAGGTCAGAAATTTAGTTTAAGATAACTATGTATACATATTTTGATAATTTAAAACCGAGTATTTTTTTTAAATAACAAACCGTTTCAAAGATTTTGTCATGTTTCAATCTTTGTGTTGGCACTGTATAATAGCAGTTTTACACTATTTTTAATAGCACTACACGCATATTTTATTGCTTAAAAAATTTGAGAATATTTTGCGTGATAAATTGCGTAGTGAAAAATAATTTGTATAACATTGAATATGTAAAATTCAACAAAGATATGTCTGTATCTGCATATCGTCGGTTGAAAGGAAACGTCACTAAGTAATGTCTCAAATAATTACAAAAACCTGATTTTACAACGGCATACCAATAAATATAAAACATTTTTCAGAGATCTAATGGATTTTAAGAACTTATTGAACTTATTTTAATAACACTTATTGATCGTCTTTTTGGTAAGAAATGCATTTATCAGCATTTGGCCACAAGTAATTTG
Organism: Melinopterus prodromus; assembly: GCA_964023965.1. NCBI lineage: Eukaryota > Metazoa > Arthropoda > Insecta > Coleoptera > Scarabaeidae > Melinopterus > Melinopterus prodromus. The sequence continues at coordinate 34,215,089 of OZ030395.1, forward strand.
TGCTTCAATACAATGTAACTAATTGTTAGTTAGTGACTTTTACCTTTAAGCCGACAATGATCATCAATGTTTAGCCGAACGTTGACAGTACGCAAGAGCTGCTTTAAAGTCATATGTTAAAACAATACAATCTGATACTAAAGACAGTCTCTTTCCTGAGAAAGTAAACATTGGTCTAAGATTGGTTAAAAAATCGATGAAGCAGGAATTTTCTTTAAATGGATAAAATGCACTTACGTCAATTCAAATGATGTTACTTTGTCAACCAATTCTGTGCTGTCCATCGCCTCTTTTTTAACAGCGGCTAATAATAAATTTATAACGCAAGTTAGAATTTAAAAGTCACAGAAATAAATCATTAGCTTACTCGGGTCTACGCCTGATCTGTCATCGGGATTTACAATGTTCTTGCAGATCTTAACATGGTTTATTAACAAATTGTCTTCGCTAAAGATGAACCCACATAAACTGCAAGTCCAAGGGAAGTCCTCGATAACATCAGTTCTGTCCTGCTTGTTTGATGTTTGTTGCTGAAGTAAACTCATATCGCTTTCAAATTTCCACAAACCTATAAAACAGAGTCAATATACTATAAAATTTCTAAATTTATACCATACTGGATTACATTATTGTAATACAAACTATCTTCGTTGAAATACGTGCGGTTTCTCAGGTTCTTCTAAAGAAAATGTCGGAATTGTTGATATGCTCAGTCCAATCGGATATAGTCAGATATCGTTGAATGTCAACGGAATTCTAGGAATCTGTAATGGATTCTATATTAGTTGTACGCTACTCGGTAGAGATGGCGCTGTAATCATTACTCGTTTTTAGGTTCCAAACGAAGAGATTCTTTTTTAGTAAAAATGAAAGTAGACATACAATATATATTTATCATGAATCTGAATAAATACAAAATAATCGCTGTCTCAATAAGAGCGCATAAATTAAATTTTAGATTAATGATGGTTTTCTTCAGCAAAATACTGAATGATTTAAATGTTGAAAATCGGGAATTATGTATAGAACAACACATCCAGTAGATGAACGTCCCGGCGTTGTTAAAAATGAGCCTCGTCGCTGAAGATTATTTTGTCCACAAAATTCAATGGTCCAATTAGTGAAGTCTCTTCGCTGTGCATGGTCTGGTGCCAGCGGGTATCGTGTGTTTTACTGAATTTGTACTTTCGAATTTTCGACTATTCTTTTCGCTGTGGATGAATTTGAAGTATTATTTCTACCAAAAATTTAACTCTATTTACGAATTGTAGCAACCAAACTTTCACCATTTTGATAGTAATATTTAACAATAAGGACAAGTTGTGGTCTCGAACAGCGATCCATCACTTCACTGGTAATTGTTGCTTTTGTTTGTACATACAATAACTAATTGACAATAAAGTATATCTAAATTTGAATACCGGTTTCTCTATTTATTTGTTTTACTATTTATCTTATCAACTTAACTAAATAGAGTCATGGAAACAGTTATTTTAAAATACAAATCTTATTATACATGTATTACAGATTCTGCAATAATGTTATTAATTTACAATACCATTTACCAATCTGTATAAGTTCTCTTAATGAACCCACATAGGTTAGAGTATACAGTCATTGGCACTCCAAAGGTTGCGGTGCGGCACCCAACTTCTCCAATGCTAATAAAATATGAGTGACAACCAGTATCCCGGAGCCAACCACTATTCCTATTACCCTATAACATCAACAAGATTGGTCCAATTGAGAAAAAAGTCTCTCACATAAGGCCTAGAGTTTATAATTTTTCTCAATAAATTTGTTTAAAATATGTTTAAACAATTTGTTGTGAAATAATAGTATAAAAATTATTAGTTTAATGCAACATTTAGGTATCCCACATTTGGCATAATATCGAGTAATTTAAACAGATAAAGCTTATGTTGAGATGTGTGTAACATTATATTATTATTATGTATCGTACCTTTAAAAGTATATTGGGTTGCCTATCTGTGTCACGTGTATAAATACTGTGTGCCTGTGTATGAATAAACAGTTGATAGTAGACACGACATGGATGTGTATTATTTCATGAGAACGCTCCCACAACAACCATACAACAGCGTTTGGTAGTCCATGTAAATTAAGCTCGATGGTGTTGGGAACAAAATCAAATAATTGTTTTTCTTTTTAAGTGATACACATCATTAATAAGTACCACAGGAAAAAATGACAAATCTAATTACATTTTTTGTAGTCAAACTATATAAGGGATGATTATAGTTGTTGGAACTACCACATTCCATTATAAAAAAAACTTACTGTTAAATTTGACAAAAACACAATTTGCATTTACGGTTAGCCCACTTGAAGACCCAATCTATGTCTTCCACAAGGGGTCTATAATTTCTTACCTAATTTCTTGCTTTACATGTTTATTCAGATCATGTTGTTCACTTAAAAAATAAAGAATTGTTAGGTTTGTCGTCTTAATTTGCATGGATTATGAGAATTTAGCATATTCTTGTGTTAAAATTACTAAATTTTATGGCATTTTATGCAATTAAAGTATGTTGCATTAGAATAATAGTTTTTATACTTTTAGAAAATAATTTGCTTCCGGGTTATGTCGTGTGTCAAGATTCGTAAATGCTGACGTTTTGCGAACCATCCGCATATGTTGCTCGCTTCTTCAGAAGTAACTGAATACATACTTGAAAATTTGAGTTAGAAAAAAAGTCTATCGATTCTTGCGATTTACCGCTTCACCGATCTACCCAATTGGCGGTCTACAGGTCCACTACTCAAATAATAGTAACTACAAAAGGAGCTGTGTACTCTCTAAAAATTTAACTCCGTCCGATTTAAATACATGCGCGCAAATGGTCGCGAGGGAAATACATAGCGAAATTGAATCGGTGTTAAATCCAACTCCGTATTTTTATGTGTGTACCACATTAGGTCAGTCCTGGACGTCTGTGAATTTGCCCCCCGCCCTTGGTAAGATGGTAAGATGGTAAGATATCGAAATTCTGTTTCTACAGATCGTTTGCGAATCGTTTGCGAGTTTTGAATTTTCGTTTGCGAGTGAACCGTTACCGAGATATAATTAAAACAAATTTGGGGGGCCAGATCCACACTAGCCCCCCCCCCCCCCTTGACAGAAAATCGAAGTTCTGTTTCTACAGATCGTTTGCGAGTGTTTGCGAGTTTGGAATTTTCGTTTGCGAGTGAACCGTTACCGAGATATAATTAAAACAAAAATTCACACTAGCCCCCTTGACAGAAAATCGAAGTTTTGCTTCTACAGATCGTTTGCGAGTGTTTACGAGTTTGGAATTTTCGTTTGCGAGTGAACCGTTACCGAGATATAATTAAAACAAAAATTCACACTAGCCCCCCCTTGACAGAAAATCGGTTCACTCGCAAACAAAAATTCCAAACTCGCAAACACTCGCAAACGAATCGCAAACGATCTGCAGAAACAGAACTTCGATTTTCTGTCAAGGGGGGCTAGTGTGAATCTAGCCCTCCCAAATTTGTTTTAATTATATCTCGGTAACGGTTCACCCGAAAACGAAAATTCAAAACTCGCAAACACTCCCAAACGATTCGCAAACGATGTGTAGAAACAGAATTTCGATATCTTACCAAGGGGGGGGGGGCAACTTCACAGACGTCAGTCCTGGCCAACATGCGGCCCGAGTGCCGCATGTGGCCCATCCCGTCAAATAGTGCGGCCCGCCGGGCGATTTGTTTTTTCTACTTTGCGTTCGTTATGAACTCATAACGAAACCGGTTTCGGTGTGGTTATGAAAACACTAGGTCACAAACATTTGGTAACTTTTAGTGTTCAAAGATTGATGATATTGACGTCAAGTGTCAAATAAGGCTGACATCTCAATCGCTATTGGCTCGCGTCAAGATGTGTTCCGATTGGGGGTAATGGCGGTGGTAGCATACGAAATTATAGTATTTCTCACATCTCGTGAAAGTGACACATATTAGTTTGCAAGTACATAAACATGAGTCAGTAGCAGTTGTCTCTTAGAAATACTATAATGGCGTCTGCTACCACTGCCATTAGCGCTAATGGAAATGCACCTTCAGTCGTATTTGTGACTCTTACTACAACTACCAATTGTTGACTATGAAACTATGTACTCTAGATTGTAAGATGACAACCGCCATTTTCGAAATGTATGTAAATTTAATATCGCAAAGTAGCAAAAATAGTATATAAAACTACTCGTGCGCCAGTTTTTGTCTTATAAAATTTGTATTATAATATACTATATTGAAACTTTTGATTCTCATTGTATGTATATAAAAAATATTAAATAAACTATTGCGTGTTATTGTTATAATGCACAGGTGCGCCACGAACGCCAAATGTTACTGAAATAATCGGTTTCGTTTGGCAACCAACAGTTTGTTCCCCTACTTAGGTATAAAACACTCCGGACTTCCCCGAATTTTGTTACATTTCAGAATGAATTTAAAAAAAGAAAACTTGCTAATGAAGACAGGAAATTCAATGATCATTGGGAAAAGGATTATCTTTTCACAATGCAGAACTCAAAATTAATTTGCTTAATTTGTAGAGATACAGTTGCTGTATTTAAGGAACATAACGTTAAAAGACATCTTGAGAAGAAACATATTGATATCTAAAATACAGTAAAGAAGTGAACCTTTTTAAAACTAACTGTGCTTAAATTGGCTTTGAAAACTCAGCAAATTATGCTTGGTGCATTATTAAAACAACCATCTAAGATTGTCAAAGCTAATTATTCTGTTGCCATGTTAATTGAAAAGAAAATGAAACCATTTTCGGATGGTGAACTAGTAAAGGACTGTTTGGAAGCAGTTATAAAAGATGTTTTGTCCTATAAAAGCAAATTATTTTCCAGTATAAGTCTTTCATGTCAAACTATATGTCGTCGCATTGACGACATTTCCACTGCAATTGTACTCACTTGGCCAGATAAAATTCATCAATTCAGAGCATATTCTTTTGCATTTGAGGAAAGCACAGATATTTCTGACAGGTCCCATCTTGTAATATTTATTCGCGGTGACAAAAGAAATGTTAAATGTTTTACATTTAAAAGGCACCACTAGAGGAGATGTTTTCCAGGCGATTGAAAAATGTTTAGCGGAAAATAGCTTAAATTTGGAGGGGCTTACTGGATTAACAACAGATGGCGCACCTGCTTTGGTAGGTAAACATAAGGGAGCTGTAAAATTACTTATGGATAAGCTAGATTGCAAAGGCATTAAAACCAATGATATTTTTATTATTCACTGTTTGATACATCAACAAAATTTATGTGCCCGAGTATTATCCATGGATCACGTTATGAACATAGGTATAAAGACTGTTAATTACATTCGTAATTAAGCATCGGCAATTGAAAGAATTCCTTAGCGAATTATCTTCTGAATATGGTGACCTCTTATATTATATCAATGTTAGATGGTTAAGTAGTGGAGAATGTCTGAAAAGATTTTTCAATTTGCGGGTGGAAATAGATATGTTTAGGAATGAGAAGCAAGAGTCTGTTCCTGAATTAAATGATGATGATCGGTTGTTAGACTAAGGGCCGATATATTCACCTATCGTGAAACTGTTCGTCATCTAAACGACAAGATAAATTGTAAAAATGTGTCTATTCACCTGTCGTTAACCTTACCGACCGGATAAATACGCTTAATGAACGAATTTATTTAGCGATCGAATGAACCTGTCGGTAAACTGATAACGAACACTTTGAACCAGAGCATGTGCTGAATGTCAAACAAAAAGTCAAACTGACAAATATTTACGTACGTACGTGCTACTGTATTATTTGAAGTCATTATTGGTCATTATTTAGTTAAAATGGGCGAGTTTGCTGAATTCGACTTTGTTGAAGACCTCATTATTTTTGAAGAAGCGGGTTATGGCTAACGGAATTCGACTTCTTTGGCTGCGTTCGGATATTGTACACCGTTTATACTTTTACACACATTCACGTGTCATTTGCTCGGTGTACCCATAGACATGGTGTACCTACCCATAGACATGGTGTACCCGGTGCCGCCGGTGGTGGTGTCCTGCCGGTGTCAACGGTGTAGAATATCCGCAGGCAGCTAATATACCAGTGATAATCGGCAGAACCAGTGGTACGGCGAACAAAGCTATTGACAACTTTAATAAATGGGTCTACGAGGCGGTTTACCTCCGATACTGCAAAACTGGCACTCCTTCCATACTATTTTTGTTATTTTTGGTTTGGGTCTTTTTAATTGATGCGGTTAGAAAATATGTTCGAAATTCGAATAAATTTTGGTTACGTTTTGTCAATGTCTATCAATGTCATTTACGGCGCTGCATCTAGCGGCAATTAGTCCAAGTTACGGTCGAAGTGTTGATTTAGTACACCTTTTTTACCGACATTTGATACTATACTGCCAAAAAACATTCGTTAGCGATGTTTACGTTCTCGTTACCTGACGACAAGTTACAGATCGGTGAAAAGCCGAAATCATTTTTAACGCGAACGTTAGCGTAATCTGTTCGTTGGCTAACGACAACTTTGACGATAGGTGTATATATCGGCCCTAAGATCTATGCTTTTTAGTGGATATAACAGAAAAACATAATCAGCTAAATAAGGACCTGCAAAGGCAAGATAATTTAATAATGGGTGCCTGTAATTTCGTCAAAGCTTTTAATAAGAAATTATTGTTATTTGAGTGCCAACTTTTGATAGTCGTTTCTCAGAATTGGCAAAATATGATAAGATGTTTGATTTATTTTCCTGTCCATTCCATGTTGACGTTAATAGTGTTCCTGAAAATCTGCAAATGGAGTTAATCGAGTTACAGTGCAACAATGAACTGGAACAAATTTTTGCGTCCTCATCAAACATTAATTTTTACAATACTTATGTTACATCCGAGAGATATTCCAACTTAAGATATTTTGCACAACGCGTTGTAAGTGCGTTTGGATCCACATATATTTGTGAAATATTTTTTTCGAAGATGAAATTTACAAAGAGTTCATCACATGCTTCATTAACTGATACCAATTTAGAAAACCAGCTAAGATGTGCAACGTTGAATATAAATATAGATTTACAAAAATTAAGTGAAAGAAAGGGCAAACAAATATCTCATTAATTAAGGTTCGATAGTTATATTGAATCATAGTATAACAATAAAGTTTTACTCATTTTATATTTGCATATTTTAAAAACCATGTTTACCCATAGTGCGGCCCGCAGAAACGTTCGCGTCGTCAAAGTGGTGAAACCATTTGGGTTGGCCACCCCTGCATTAGGTGGATTTAAATGGTTCCTCGCCTGCATGTGTTCTCTGATGCCTTATAAGATGATAACTTTGTGCAGAAGTATAATCATATCCTTATGTGATTATGAATTTAAATGGTTTCTCTCCTGTATATCTACGCTCATGCCTTCTAAGATGATTACTTTGTGCACAGGTATAATCACAAACTGTGCATTTAAATGGGTTTTCTCCGGCATGCCATTGTATATGAGTTGCTAGATTAGCTCGACCTGCAAAAGCATAATCACAAACGGTGCATTTAAATGTTTTTTCTCCGGCGTGCCATTACATATGCCTTGCTAGATTAGCTCGACCTGCAAAAGCATAATTTCAAACTGTGCATTTAAATGGTTTTTCTCCGGCATGCCATTGCATATGCCTTGCTAGATTAGCTCGACCTGTAAAAGCATAATCAAACGGTGCATTTAAATGGCTTCTCTCCTGTATGCGTGCTTATATGCAGTGTTAGACTGCCGCTATTTACACCAGAATAATCACATATACAGCATTTATATGGTTTCTCGCGTATATGCCTTCTCATATGCACAATAAGACGAGTCTTTTGTGCGCCAGCATAATCAGAAATTGTGCATTTAAATAAGTTTCTCACCAGTATGTGTCCTGTTATGCAGAATAAGATTAATCTTGTGTGCACTAGCATAATCACATACGGTGCATTTAAATTGTTTCTCTCCTGTATGCCTAGTCATATGCCTCGTCAGATTACTGTTATTTACGCAAGAGTAGTCACATGCGGTGCATTTAAACGGTTTCTCACCTGTTGGGATCTCGAACGAATTATTCTGGATCATTATCAAAAACGATATGGCCGGCCCAGATTCGTGTACTCCTTTTGCTGTGCATGGTCTGGTTGGAGAAGTTGTGTTGAGTCGAATAGTTCGGCCCTTTGCGCTCTCATATGCCTTCGAACATGGTAGTTAGTTTTTTATATTAATTTTTAACAAATTTTGCTAATTTCTTTTCCATGTTCAGCAAAATATAGATGGTCACTCGTTACCTTTCAGGGTAAATAAGATCTTCCTAAATGTAAACAAAACCAATAAATAAAACAAATAATTGTATCTGAGATAATTTGTAATATATCATAATAAAATATATATAATATAATCTCTACATATCTAACACTACATAACAACTTTCCGCATGTTGAGGACCAACCTTATAAGCTAGTATTTATAACGTCCATTGACATTAAGGCAGTCCCACGATTATTGCCTGACAAATATTTTACTTTTCAAAACTTTAAATATCAACTAGGTATAAAAAAGGGATTTTTTAAGAACTTGTTTGATTACTCTTGTCTGCGCTAGCATAATCACACAAGGTGCATTCAAATGGTTTCTCGACTGCATGCGTTCTCTTATGCCTTATAAGATGATTTGTGCAGAAGTATAATCACATAAGGTGATTAAAATGGTTTCTCACCTGTATGCGTTCTCATATGAGGTGTAAGAGTAGCCTTGCGTGCACTAGAATAATCACATAAATAGCATTTAAATGTTTTTTTCTGCCGTATGCATTATTTTATGCCTTCTAAGATGATTACTTTGTGCACAGGTAAAATCACAAACCGTGCATTTAAATGGTTTTTCTCTGGCATGCCTTTGCATATGCCTTCTTAAATTAGCTCGATCTGCAGAAGCATAATCACAAACGGTGCACTTAAATGGTTTCTCTCCTGAATGCATAGTCATATGCATTGTTAGACTGCTGCTACTAACACCAGCATAATCACATATGCAGCATTTATATGGTTTCTCGCCTAAATGTCCCCTCATATGCTGAACAAGACAATCTTTTCGTCCACTAGCATAATCACAAATTGTGCATTTAAATGGTTTCTCACCAGTATGTGTCCTGTTATGCAGAATGAGATTAGTCTTGTGTGCACTAGCATAATCACACACGGAGCATTTAAATTGTTTCTCTCCTGTATGCTTACTCATATGCCTCGTTAGATTACCGTTATTTACACCAGCATAATCACATATGGCGCATTTAAAGGGTTTCTCACCTGTATGCGATCTCTCATGCGTTATTAGACTATTTTTTTGTGTAGTGATATAATCACAAAAGGTGCATTTGAATGGTTTCTCTCCTGTATGCATAATCATATGCCTTGCTAGATTACCAGTAGTTACACCAGCATAATCACATATGGTGCATTTAAATGGTTTCTCGCCTGTATGAGTTCTCATATGCCGTTTAACAGTACCCCTGCGGGCACTAGCATAATCACATAAGCTGCAGTTAAATGGTGGTTTGCCTGTATGTGTTCTCATATGCAGAGTAAGATGATTCTTGTATGCACTAGCATAATCACACAAAGTGCATTTAAATGGTTTCTCGCCTGTATTTGTTCTCACTGGCTTACAAAGTTCCCCATGTTCTTTAAGATGCGTTGCTTGTGCAGCTGGGTCGTCATACTTGCTACACAGAAAGACTTCCTCCAATGATTCTGCCTTCGGAACATCTATGGATTTTCCATAGACTGCTACAGTAGTTTCAGTCAATTCAATTTCCTCAACTTTGATATCCAATCTGAAAAACATTAAACCACAATAAGCAATAGTTCCAGTTACTATACTCAGTTCACGTTAAGAGCACAATCTCGTGCCGTAAATAACAGTATACGAAATTTGAAATAACCTTAACTTGGGTAAATTGACATCGTCTTTTTGAAGAGCGTTAACGACTAGGAAATGCAAACCTTGAATAAAACATGCTAAATATTATAAATTGTAATAACATATTCAGGGCCGCGTTTACCAGTAGGCAACATAGGCGTGTGCCTAGGGCCCGGCGATAGGGGGGGGGGGCGTAAACGGCCCCCTTAAGCTTAAATAAAATAGGGGCCTGGACCCACTAATTGCATAATCAATAAATCGACTTGGAATTAGAATTAGACATTTTAGAAAATTATACAGGGGTGTCCGGAAAGTAATGGGACCCAGCTTAACCGTATATTCTTGAGGTCAAATAGGACCGATTAAACCAAATATCCCATAGTAAAAAGTGCTTCCGTAAGAAGTTATAAGGTGTTAAAAGAGAGAAAATATATTTCTTATTTTGCGCATATTTCTGAAAAGAAACGGCCGATCAAGCTGAAAAGTGGTACCCTTAGGCTTTTGGAGGCGCCAAACATGATAAGAGTATTAGGATATTTGCATATTGTAGAGGGAGCTGTTATAATACGGACATTAATTTAACTTAAAAAAAGTTTAGATATTTTATGCCGATAAAGTCCGCCGTTTTCAAGAAAAAAAGGAATTAAACATTTTGTGTATATGCTAAAAGCTATGTCATTACAAAAATGAAACTTAATTTTCACTTATTCTTAATTTATTAAAAGCTAGGTCATTACAAAAATGAAACTTAATTTTCACTTATTGTTAATTTATAATGTCTATCGTTTTGTTCAACACAACTTACACAACATTTTCCTAAGTTTTGTCGTACTCTAAACAATGACTCAAAGTTATTTCTAATTTCATTTCCTGCGTCAATAATCCTTCTTTGCAAATCTTGCCTAATATTACTGCTTTGCCGGTATACAATAGATTTCATATAGCCCCATATACAAAATCTAATGGGTTGATGTCTGGGATTCTCGGTGGCTAAGGATAATTACGCCGACGTCTAATGCAGCGGTGCGGGAAGAAGTTGTCTAAATAGTTTCGCACAGTTAGCGGGAGCACCATTGCGCATAAATCATACACTTCTACGCAGGCTTAAAGGGATGTCGTCAAATAAGGCAGGTAGAACGTTGTCCAAAATATTTAAATACGATGAACCATTTAATCGAGGAGGAAGTTCGTACGGCCCGATCAAATTATCTCCAACAACGCCGCACCATACACTTATTGAAAATTCATGTTGGAAATGTTTATTTCTGGATAAATGGGGGGTTTCTACATTCCAGGAGCGAGAATTGTGTGTTTCGGATGCCACGGCGTGTAAAAGTTCCCTCATCGGTAAATAACACACGGCCAAAAAGTATTGGGTTGTTATTCTTTTTGTTTCGTAACCAACGACAAAAGTTCAAGCTTTGTGGCGCATATCATTTGGTAGCAACGCCTGCATATTAGTGTGGTGGTATGGATAAAGCAATTCTGTACGAATAATGTTATGCACGCTTGTCCGGGGTACTACAGTAGCTGCACAATTTCCGTACACTTACTTCAGGATTTTCTGCTATTCGGAACAAAATGTCTTCCTCCTCCTCAATGGTTCGCGAAGTTGGTCGTCCTGCATGGCGCTTTACACAAAAAATTCCATTTGCTGGGTCTCATTACTTTCCGGACACCCTGTATAATATATATGTTACGGCTAAAGTGGATACTTCGCTAGTTTCAAAACTAACTAGCTATTTTGCAAACTAACTAAATGCTGTTATTCTTTTTATTTATTTATTATTATTTTATTTTTTATTTATTAGGAAAGCGCTCATTCTCACAAAATAGTCTTATATCATATACCATATGAAGGTAGAGGGGCTCGGGTGTGCCTAGGGCCCCGTAAAACCCTAGACGCGGCCCTGAACATAGTCATGTTACACAAAATTTTACCGACTTCAAATTGCCTTACACATGACAACTGATACGCACGAATATCTGCTTACACGTAGGAAGCTATAGTACATTTAAAGTGTTCAGGATTTCTTAGTTTATGTAGCGTATGTTTTCGGTAAGTTTTTGGACCGAATTCTGCTCGGTTCAATACCGTACTCGTTTTTGTCCGTCGCTCTTGACTTCGTCTTAGTTCTGGTTGTATGCAACGAACTTGTATTATCTCCATCACATCTAATTTTACTAAGTATAGCTTATTCGAATAAATTATTACACTGAAATTACAATTTAATGTCAATTATATGTGCGTGTAAACTTGTATAAGCCAGTGGTACTAGGTAGAAACTGCTATTTAACGTTAGCTATTATAACAATTCTTTAGTAAGTTCTTATTCTTTGAAGTAACTAATCAGTTACCGCCAAACACGTCTATTCTGATTATTATAATTATGAAACCACTATTTTATGTAACTTTTTAGGTTATGTTTCATGTTTTTATCACAGTAGGGTTAACACTGTTGCTCCAAGCTCCATTATGATCATAGTTGCGACCTCGCTGATTATTTATTAAAACTTGTAGGCTAAAGTAGAGTAAAATTATTTACAATTAGATTTTGTCATAATTTTATCCAAACCTTACGCAGATCGCAGTTGACAGTTAGTACAATACTGCCACGCGGTACCCGAAAAATACCCTAGATTCTAATTTAGCGCAATATAGTATCCACAATTTCTAAATTTGCTCCTCGCTACGCTCGTCGTGCCCAAAACAACTCGTGCGCCAATATGACGTCTTATAAACCTTGTATAATAATATACTAATAAAACTACATTAAATGCTACGTATAACGATGGAAGTTATCTTTTAGTGAACGTAACTAGAATACCATTCTGGGACAGTTTTAGTCTGTTCGCTTTGTTACATTGTTCAACTCAGGTTAACGGTCTGTGGATAGATGGCGCTGTTTCAAATTGAAAATGTAAATACAACATGAATAATTTATTTTGATATGACCTAAAGTACACTAAACATTGGCAATACTGAAAACAAGATGTAACATAAAGAATGCCACTTTGGATTTTTTGTGTTCGTGTTAAAAAATATAAATCGTAGCTGTAGTCCTATTTGCATTTGAAGGTCGATTAAAGTTGTTTTTTTAAAATATAACTTGTTAAAAATCTGTTATTGTAATCAGTGCAAAATGTCAAAGTCTTTAACTTTGAATCAATCTAAATTCACATAAATGACCTTCAAGTGCAATATGTACCGGTCGTTAAAAATCACAGATAAACTGTAAAATAGTTTCCGATCAAAATGTGTTCAAAACAAAGACCTCCT